>VDFB02000015.1:138554572-138632886 GCA_007258455.2 Sequoia sempervirens
TTTAAAGGGGTGCACAAATATTGTCTCTAGCTCTACAATATAGTAGCTCTAAAACCCTAATATTTTTAGATCTACTTTTCATTTATTGTGAATGGATTCAAGCAACAACTATAAGGAGATTGGTTTTAGTTTGTTTTGTTAGAAGACAATTGTGTCTCAACCTTGGAATTATAAAAAAATAATGTATTGAGTGTGGGGGGTTGCAAGGGGGGTACCCCCTTTGCGGGGTTCAGGGGGATGACCCCCCTGGTGAGGGGTCTGGGGGTCGTGCATCATCAGGTCTCAAATTTGATAGTAGATATTTTTTTGGCTCATCTTGACCTAGAAGGAAACCCTATTTTATGAGGGAATTGTATTACATATGTGCATTATGATGTATTATGAGAGTTTGATAATTCTGGGTTGCCTCTAGATCTCCTGTTAGTGATACTCCTATGAGAATATTTCTTTACAAGTATATTATAATCTTCATATTTTTTGAATAATATATTGGGCGTCTTTTGGAGTGTGGGGTTTTTCTCCCAAAAGGGTTTTCCCCATATAAATCACTGTGTTTGGTATGCTTGATATTTATGTCTTTTTCTATTTATTTTTTGTAACTATTGTAAAGATCTACAAATTTTTTTGCATTACCCTCCTCTCAAGGTTAATGTAGGAAGTTCTGCTACCTTAACTTCCTTATAAGTGGTATCAGAGCCTGATCATCGTTGGTTTCAATTGTAGGTTGGTTTTTTTGAACTAATCCATATTTGAGTGGGAGATTATGCAAAAGATACTTTGTAATCTTGTTGTAGGAATTTTTCAGATGACAAGTCCATTAGGGAGAATAGAGGTGGAGGAATTTTTTAGAAATAATTTTGAGATGAAGAAGCTGAAGATGGAGGATGTATTGATAGATCAAGATCTATGGGATGTTGTTGATTAGAGTTTTAAGACCCATAAATCCTATTTTTTCTGCTTGATATGATGTTATGGACCATAAAGTCAAGGGTCTAATTAGATTGTGCATGATAAACTATTTTAATCAATGTCCATGAAGAGACATTTGCAAAGAAACTTGGTAAGATGTATCAAGAAAAATATTTAGTGAATAATATTTTCTTGAGGAAGAAATTATATTCCTTGAGAATGGAAGAGGGTGGATGAATTACATATCACCTAGAAGCATTCAATATGTTGGTGGATTAATTGGCATTAGCAGAGAAATGTTAGATATTGCTTTGTTCTTTGTCTGATTCATGGGATCATATTGTTATGGAAATTGGGAATACTTCTATTATCTTGAAGATTGAAGATGTGGTGGGTTATTTTATTTTTGAAGAGATGAGGAGGAAGGTATCCATCAATACCAAGGAGACCCTAAATTTTCATGGAAGATCTAAGGAAAAAATTAAGAAGAATGAGAAGAATGAAAAATCCAAGTCCAAGGGGAGATCCAAATATCTTGGAAAGTCTAAATTTATTTGTTGGAATTGCAGTAACCCTGGACACTTCAATGAGGGAAAAAAAGAAAATAATAAGAAAAAGAAGAAATTTAATTCTGATTATAAGTTCAAGAAGGAAGATGGTGATGCATCCATTGTAGCTTTAGCAACTCGGGAAGGTAATGATGCATGGCTAATTGACTTAGGTGCATCAAGTTCCATATGACCTATAATAGAGATTGATTTTATAAATATGAATAATTTGATGGAGGTAAAGTGTACTTGGGTGACGACTCTTGGTTAAATATTGTTGGCCATGGTAAAGTTAGAATAAGGTTTTCTGTTTGTAAAATAAAAAGTATTAACGATGTGTTGCATATTATTGGATCAACACAATTTTTTTTATTTGTAAGAAAACTAATAGATATGGGTGTGTATGTATTCTTTTTGGATGTAGGATTCAAGATGGTTAGAGGTGCTATGATGATTACTAGAGGTGTCAGATATGACACATTGTATAAGCTTTATGCATGCACTATTGAGTGCAATGGTACTTTTGTGAAAAGAAAGTGTGAACCTAAGAATTTTATCCTACTCTAATGTGCAAAATACCTAAAAATGCAAGTGATAAAAGACTAAGGACACTTCAAGATTAGCCAAAAGAGAGATAAAACAAGAAGGAAAATGGACAAAACAAGATATAAACGATTTCACCTTCCCTGCTGTTGATGTCTCCTTGATTGGCCCTTGCTTGGGATAATTTTGTGTGCTCCTTAGATGATTTCTTGAGTGACTAAATGCAAGATTAAATGTGAAAAATGATTAAAAGAGATGGCCAGATGATGGCAAAGGATTGAAAGTGCAAATTGGCAACATGTAGTTATCAAATGGCTAAGTGTTGAAAATTCCCTTGAGGAGGGGGTATTTATAGGAGAATTTGAATTCTCTAGAGAATTCAACGGTCAAGATGCATCCAACAAGGCCAAGATGAAGGGCTATGGTGGGTTGAGAACCCACAAGCCCCTCACATCTTGACATGTGGATGGTGAAGTGGCCAAGAGAAGATGAGGTGTAAGTGAGGTGTCAAAAGGTACATGAGGTGGAGGAAGGACATGCACCTTGGGGAGTGAGAAGATTTTCATAAAAAGGGATTTCTTGTCCCCAAGTGGGAGTGAAAGGGACATTTGAGGAATTTTGGAATTCCTCAAAAATCTATATGGGAAAAGGAAAGGTGGTTGGGGATATAAATGTGAATTAAAAATTCACACTCATAGGATGATCTAGAGGGTAAAAGGTAGGCTCCAAAAAGGTGGGACTTGGTCACATGTGGAGATTGTGACAAGTCCAAGGTTCTAGAAGCCTTGGGAGAATGGAATGTGAACTAAAAATTCACATTTAAAGGAGGGGAGTCTAGAGAAAATAAATGTGAATTAAAAATTCACATAGAAAAGGGGGTCAATGCCAAAAAGAAGGTAAATGCAAAGGTTGGCTAAAAGTGGTGCTATTAAATGACCTTGGTTAAGGTTGTGCAAATATTGGATTAGGCTAATTAATGGAAGATTAGAGGCAAGTGGCAAATGTAGGAGGATGTGACATTAATCTCTGATTAAGAGGATGCACATCATAATCATGAATTAATTAAATTAATTCAGATTAGGGAAAAATTATGGAGGATGTGACAAGGAGAGAGAAAGTGAAGAATTTTAAATTGATTTTAAATCGAAAGGGGAAAAATGACTAAATTAAATAAATTAGTGTATTTATTTAATTTAGAGAGGAAGAAGGTGAAAGATAAAGCATTTAATTATTAAATAAAATACTTCACAGATATGAGATAAAAGGTGTAATATTAATTTAATAAATTAATATTTAAATATGATAGACGAAAAGGGAGTAAATTTAATCATATGGGAGTGATTAAATTTAGATGTCTACATTTTTCCCCTCTTCGAAATATTGTTAGGATAACAGTGTTTCGAAGAAAAATAAAATACGAATGAGGCAGGAAGTGATAGATGGTGATGCCCCTAGCGTGGAAAGGTTAATGATGCCCCAATGACCCGACTGAAAGAATGGAGGAATGGTAAGAGGGTATGCCCCCTCGAGAGGGCGGTCAGGGGAGGAAAAAGGGGTCCCCGGGGGACGTCTCAATAGGAAGAAAAGAAGGACACCATTGGAGAGAGCTCAGAAAACTAAGCGATTTTGGTTTTTGAACGGAGGTGATCCGACGCACGGTTGGCAAATGGCAGCCTCGGGAAGTTTGGGATTAGTTGGAGGAATAAAAAATTAAATAAAAGGTAAAAAATACATTTTTGGAGGAAGGGGTTAAAAAGGTAATTTGAAAAATTACCTTGGTCATTTTCACTGTAGCAGTTGAGAGGAAGAGAGGAGAGGAGTGAAAACAGACGAGGAGGAACGATGCTGACGGATAATGACACCACGATCGTGCACCGGGCGTACGAGGTGCGAGCATTATATAGCGGGGGCGTGGGCGGAGAGCAGGTGAGTAGCAACAAAAACCCTCATATTTAATTTACGCACTTTTTACGAAAAAATTAAAAATTTAAAAACGTGGGTTTTGTTGGGTAGGATAATTAGAAAAATGGGTCAAAATTAGATTATTAAAAAAAAGTCGAAAAAAATGGGAAATTGAGGGGGAAGGTCTATTAAGGGCATAAATACCAAACTGGCGTCACCACCACCGTAATGGTTCGTCCGACGCGGTCGGCGCTCTGCTCACCGGGCGACCCACCCGTCGCCGGGCAGTACGGTCTACCGTCATAGTGGTTCCGCATCGCGGATCGATGAACCATCACCGCTGGCCGGTTCTCACCGGCCGCGGATCAAGGTCACTGGAAGCGGTATCCACCAAGGCGGCCTGGTCCTACCGGTCGCAAGGTTCCGCCCGGCTGTGACTGGGAGGTTCCGCCCGGCTGCGGCTGGGCGGATCCACCCCATCGAGGGGCGGTTCCACCCCACTGCGGGGCGCTTCCGCCTGGCTGTGGCGGGGCGGTTCCGCCCCATTGCGGCGGGGCGGTGCCACCCCGGCCGGGGGCGAATCTGCCCCGTTGCGACGGGGCGGTTCCGCCCCGCTGCAACGGGGCGGTTCCACCCCTGTACAACTTGGCGGGGGGAACCAAAGGGAGAGGGAGGGGCGAGAGGGAAAAAAGAGAAAGAAGGGAGAAAAAAGAAAAAGAAAAAAAAGGGGAAGATAGAGGAAAAAATATAGGAAAAAGAAATGATGAGAAATGTGTTTGTGTGCGTGTAGAGCTTTGAGCAGTTACGTGTGCATGAGCGACGATCGGAGGTGATGACGGTGACGATAGCAGCGATGAACGGGGAGGATCAGGCGACGTTGGATCACACAGGTTTAGGGCACTGTGTTCAAATTCTAGAGGTCAGAGCACATCCGACGATGTTGACAACATTGATAGAGAGATGGAGCTCAGAGACATCGACATTTCATTTCCCGACAGGAGAGATGACCGTGACATTGGAGGATGTGTGGCGTATCCTGAGGCTGCCGATTGCCGACCGGTTAGTGAGCGAGGTGGTGTCCACAGGGGCGGAGTTACAAGAGACTTTGAGAGTTTTGTTCGGTCATGTGACATTGCCCCTGGTGAAGGGGCAGTTGGATTTGGACGGATGTTTGTTAGTGTGTGTGCCAACCTTACTGTTATTTCTGTGTGGCCTGATTAGTGGGATACTGTTGCCAGATCGGAGAAGACAGACATGTAGCCTGCGGTATATGGAGGTGATCCGCCACATTGTTGAGTGGCGGGGGGGACCGTTTTCGTGGGGGTCGTGTGTATTGGCTCAGCTGTACAGAGATATGCACGAGATCTGCTACCGGGAGGTATCGAGTGTGACACATGTGACTATTGCAGATTTGGGCGTGAGAGCATATTGCAGTGACTAGGCCGATAGTGGTGAGGAGGGGGACAGTGGATGACCGGGAGCCTGTGGCTTGGGAGTATGGGGAGGAGAGAGGGTGGGTTTTTCGATATGAGATGCAGGGGAAGATGGAGGGGTGGAGGAGAGCATTTGATGATCTGCGTTCAGGGGACATAGAGTGGCGGCCATATAGGGCATGTCAGTTCAGGGGATGGTCAGATACTGGGAGTCATGAGGGGTATTTTCTGAGCCGATGTTTTATTATTGGTACTCTACCACGCATAGTAGAGTCTCATCGACCAGACAGAGTGCTGAGACAGTTTGGGGTGATACAAGATATTCCGACAGCGCCTATCTTGTTCCGGCAGTATAGTAGAGAGCTACCATGGGGAGGTCGCATATCACCAGCGATAGCCAGGGCATCATGGATGGCAGTAGGACAGGCGGTGTATCCAGGGAGGGTGGGAGGAGAGCAGGTGCCAGTGGTGACCGAGTGATATCGAAGGTGGTTTCAGAACATGTTATGGGAGAGGATTATGCCTGTTCAGCCTATGTTGAGGGTAGCAGGTGCCGAACCAGCGGAGGAGCAGAGACCACGAAGGGAGAGGAGAGGAGGGGAGCAGCAGCGACGAGAGGCGGCAGTGGTAGACGAGGGGGGACAGGAGGAGCCAGAGGGGGATGGGAGAGAGCAGGCAGGCAGAGCAGGGAGGAGGAGGAGGAGACATCAGAGACGAGGCCGGAGAGAGGGTCGGCAGCGGGAGAGGGGGCAGCCACAGAGAGCTCAGGGGGAGCAGAGGGTGGACAGAGAGGGTCGGCAGCGGGAGAGGGGGTAGCCACATAGAGCCCAGGGGGAGCAGAGGGTGGAGGAGGTGATGGATGTGGATGATATGGCGGATGTGGAGGTGGTAGGTTGGAGGGATGCAGCTGAGGAGGGGAGGAGACAATTTGTGGGAGGATGACATGGGCAGCCACGTCGGTTGCGGGTGCGGCCGGCTGTAGAGAGTCATGAGGCTCATCAGGAGCTAGAGAGCAGTGAGGAGGAGGTGAGAGCAGCACCAGGAGAGGAGAGGAGGTCACCACAACATCGATTCGTGGTTGAGAGACAGGGAGAGGCGAGACGATTTCAGGTGCGCCAGATTGTGGAGGACTAGGAGGAGGGACAGGGGCAGGGGGATAGGGAGTAGCCAACAGGTGGGGAGGATGAGATAGAGCTGGTGGTGGGAGAGGAGGATGTGACGGTTGGGGAGGAGGAGACAGAGCAGGTGGTTGGGGAGGTGGATGTGATGGAGGAGGATGTTGCGGCAGTAGGGTCATTAGCTTTAGTGCCTTATGTACCGGAGGATCCCTTTGTGAAGGCGAGAGGAGCGGAGGCGAGAGTACGGATGGCGGAGCAGAGAGTGAGGACTCTTGAGGCCGAGCTAGTCAGAGCAGAGTGGCAGTCATTGAGATATTATGAGGTCGTGGTTGTCGAGTTAGGGAGGGCACAGTCAGAGGTGTAGAGGATACAGGGTGAGTTGAATAGTATGACATGGGACCGTGACAGATTGCAGGCAGAGGTTGTGGTTTTACAGGCCAGGGGGGAGCCAGAGGGGAGGACAGAGCAGGTAGCTGATCAGGGAGCAGGAGGTACTAGTCAGCAGTTAGGAGATTTCCAACAGGACTGGGACGAGCTTCAGGATAGGGTACATTGTCTTGAGCAGGCACTTGGAGATATGGGGTTGATGCAGGAGAGGGAGGTCGTGGCAGTAGAGCAGGCACGGATTATGCGGGCTGAGAGGGACGCAACACAGGCACAGGTACAGGTGATGGAGGCAAAGAGGGATGTGACATAGGCGCGCATTCAGAGTGAGAGGGCAATAGCAGAGGCGGAGATACATACATTACAGAGAGGGAGAGATGAGGCGGTAGCAGAGGTAGCGACTCTCCGGAGAGAGAGGGATTTGGCAGAGTTGCGGGCACAGGCTCTCTAGAGGGATAGAGATGTAGCAGTGACTCGGGCACAGGGGGATGAGAGGGAGAGAGATGCAGCAGAGATGCGGATGTAGACCCTACATGCAGAGAGGGATGCCGCAATGGCTCGTGTTCTGACAGGTCAGGGTGAGGGTGGGATGCCAGGAGCAGATGTGCAGATTGTGGAGAGAGAGAGGGATGCAGCGGTGGCACGGGAAACGGCTGCGGAGGAGATGAGGGATAGATTATAGGCCGAGTTAGCACAGAGCCGGTTGGCTCAGGAGGCCTGGGAGCAGGAGAGGAGAGCTATCACCAGGGACTGAGACAGGTATCGACATGAGCGGAATTCCGCTCGGGTCCAGGTTGCGGAGAGGGAGAATAGCATGAGAGAGGCAGGTTTTTGGATGGCTACATATTATGATGCAGTTCCTGATCCGACACAGTGGAGATTCCGTTATACCAGGTAGACACCTCAGATGCCAATGCCCTCTCAGTCATTGGGGACGCAGACTCGTGGTTATAGTGAGTCACTAGGTGTTTCACTAGGTAGAGGAGTAGGTCCTGAGTCTCCACAGAGATCAGATGTGGGGAGTTCATTTGGGAGGTGACAGTCTACTGAGTTTTTGACAGATGCAGGATAGAGCATGTAGGGTTTATTGACAGAGATGTTTCATATCTCTGGATTTTGTATTTTATCATGTGATGTATGATGGACATGTGGCAGATATTATATTATTTTGATATGGGACAGTTCTTATTGACACCATGTAGTATGTTTCCTTTTATGATGGGTGATTATATGCATGTGTATATGGTATTACATGTTTATGTGGATGGATGCATTGGTTTATTTATGCTCATGTGTTGGTTTATTTATGCTCATGTTCATGATATGAGATGTTCACATGGATGATTGGAATATGAATAATTTTATATGAATAATCGTGCTTATGTTTATTTATGCTTATGCGTTGGTTTATTAAGATGTTTATGTGGATGATTGGATATATGTACTTATGGAATATGAATAGTTTTATTGATGCATGGTGATATGATATGCGTATGGTGATATGTTATGTGTGCCTATGGGATCTATGATGCTTTATATATATGGATGCCTAGTTGACTTAGTTATCATGTATGTATATATGTATGATGGATTTTGTATGAACATTTTATATATTCAGGATGTGATGTGTTATATGTCTAACACTTTGTGATGTAGGTGGCGAAGTATGTATGGACCTAACATGTGATGATGCAGGTGGTGATGGACCTAACACGTAGTGCAGGTGACAATGGATATATGGGATAGTACTTTTGTAATTCTAGAGGAAATAACACACAGCTATAAGTGCCAATAAGAACTGACATGATAATGGGAGGTGGGTATGTGGTGATTGTGAAGATGGATGTCATTTGGCATCTGTCAAAAGTATCAGTATCATGAGAAGAATAGGAAAGAATGGGGGAAAGTATTTGCACAACCAAAACCATAGGGTGAGTGTTAATGCAATGATTATGAAAATGCAATCCTAATTCAATTTGCCATCTTCAGAGCACTGGTTTTTGCTATAGCATAAGACACGATACACCAAGGTATGGAGGACCGAGGTAGATTAGTGTCTAATGCATGAGACAAACACGCCAGACAAGAAGGCTATCTCAATACCCCAAAGTCACGAAGACCTTGTTCGGGTCCGGTATTGAGATAACCACAAGCACAAAAGGATGCCCCAACATAACCGAAGACCTCGAGGATCTTGGTGGATACTATGTGGGACAACCAAGAAGACACAATCAAAAAAAAGATCAAGATATGCCCCTACGTAGACTAATCAAAACACACCATAACATGATGGATTATGGCGGCCTTGATAAGTGATGATAGGGAGCCCAAATGATAAACAAAAACCAAAAGCATCAAAAGATCAGAATCAATTTCAAATGTCCATTGCCATAGGATCAAGGGGATAGATGGAATTGATGAGGTCTGTTAGGAAGGATGTATCCTGATAAGACCTATGATGGATGCTAGGTGAAAAGATCGACATGATATAGGATATTCAAAATTGATTAGATTCGTGGCACAAGTGGGTCTTGTTTGTTAAGGACTAGCTGGATAAAGGCATAGCTTGATGACACGACACAAGGGAGACAAGACACAACCTAAAGACCTAAGGGCTTGGGGGCCGATCATAGATTAGCCTTGCCTACGTGAAAGCGTAGAGCCCTCATAGTTCATGGAAAGAGACCATGGATAAAGCGACAAGAAGACAATGGTGACCGATGATGAAGGACACAACACGCGACAGACAAATGCCCTGGGGGAGGATCAAATGACCAACCTTGCCTACGTGAAAGCACAGGGGCAACGTAGTTCGATAAATGATGAAAAAGATGCAGGAGGATGAGATCTAGGTGGAGACCGACACGATGGATGATCCTACACGACGACACGGACCGACCGACGAAGGGAGCGAAAGACATAAGCTCAAAGTGGGATATAAAAAAAAGCTCAGGATGAGGGTAAGGTGGGTCGTCCAGTGCTCAATCAACAAATACCAAGCGACCTAGGCTGATGTGGGTGGGGGTGATAGTGTGGATGTAAGCATAAAATAACTAGGATGCCAGGTAGATAATGATTAAGCCCTCTATGGATGCCGCTTGTTAACAGGTTTTCACCATCCATACTTATCCAAGGCGCCACCAAGAGGTGGTTTTCACCACATGACGGATTTATTTATCTTTACTATATTCTTTTTCTTCTTTTTTTTTGATTTTTTTTTAATTTTTTTTGATTTTTTTTGATTTTTTTGATAGGGTAGATCAAGCGGACTTAAGCGTAGAACCTTTTCAGATGGAGAATATTGACAGGTTCGTCAAGGGGATCTCCTTCCAGAGTAGTCAACCTATAGGCTCCAGACCCATATTTGGTAGTTATGATATACGGCCCTAGCCAGTTTGCCTCAAATTTTCCTTTCTTGTCACGGTCTTGCTGAGTGCGTTGGTTTTCTTTGAGGACAAGCTCACCAACTTGGAATTGCCTAGGACAGACCTTTTTATTATAATGACGTTTGAGACGATTTTGGTATGCTTGCAGATGGTTATAGGCTCTTATTCTCCGCTCATCCAGTAACTCTAGTTGTGCAAGCCGTGCAACACGAGCATCTTCTTCGCTGATAAGGTTCTTCAAAGAAATTCTCAATGAGGGGAGCTCAACTTCGATTGGCAAGACGGATTCAACACCATATACTAAGGAGTAGGGGGTGGCACCTGTTGGGGTGCGGATGGATGTACGGTATGCCCAAAGGGCAGGATGGATGTGGAAGTGCCAATCTCGTCCAGTGTTATTGACAACCTTTTTGAGGATGTAGACGAGGGTCTTGTTGGTTGCTTCTGACTGACCATTACCCTGAGGGTAATAAGGCATCGACCAACAATGCTAGATATGGAAGGTGTCATAGAGGTGTTTCATGGCTTGGTTTTTAAAAGGTTTTCCGTTGTCGGAGAGGATGGTGGATGGAATACCATATCTGCAGAGAATATGGTAGAGGATGAATTTCAAAATCTGAGTACCGGTGATTTGTGAGAGTGGCATTGCTTCCACCCATTTGGTGAAGTACTTAGTTGCAGTGATGATGAATGTATGACCGTCGGATGATGGTGGGTAAATCTTGCCAATCAAATCGAAACCCCATTGAGAAAAGGGCCATGGTGCTAGGAGAGGCTGAAGATCTTGTGCTGGGGTGTGAATCAAATATGCATGCTGTTGACATGGAAGGCATTTCTTCACAAATTCGCAAGCATCATGTTCCAGTGTAGGCCAATAATATCCAGCCCGTAAGATCCTTTTGGCTAGAGCCATACCATTTGAGTGAGCCCCACAAATACCACCATGTACTTCCGTTAGTACCGTTTGGGCCTCGGTCTCATTCAGACATCTAAGGAGGATTCCATCATACCCGCGACGATAAAGCGTATCACCAACAATGATGTATCGGGACGAATGATGGATAAAGGATTTACGTTGGTTGCGTGTAAGTTCTAGGGGTATGATATTATCACGGAGGTAAGTGTATATGTCTTGGTACCACGGGGAGGCGGGACCTACAATATCGCACACCATGTCAGTCTCAGGAACATCATATGCAAGGATTAAAAGTTGTTCAACAAGAAACTCACACTTTGTTCGATCCTTGGGCATATCAATCAGGGAACCGATAGTGGCCATTGCATCTGGTGCTTTATTCTGTACCCGAGGAATTTGGTCAAACTGTATGAAGGTGAAATATTTTTTGAAATCATCCACCATGCGTTTATAGGGTAACAGTTTATCATCTTTTGTGAGGAATTCATCATTAACTTGTCTAATAACCAGCAAAGAATCACCAAAGACTTTCAAATGGGTTATGTGCCACTGTTTTGCAATTCTGAGGCCGGTGAGGAGAGCTTCGTATTCTGCCATATTGTTGGTACATGGAAATGCTATCCTGAATGATTTTGGGATGTAGTCACCTTGAGGGGTGACTAATAGAATTCTTGCTCCAGATCCACTATGAGTGTATGAGCCATCAAAATATAACGTCCAAGCTGGTGCTTCTGTTACTGTGTAGATTTCTTCATTGGGGAATTCAGTGTCTAGTGGGTAGGCATCTACTAATGGTGCTTCAACCAATTGATCAGCAATAACCTGTCCTTTTATGGCTTTTCTCTCTACATACTCTATGTCAAATTTGCTTAGAAGCATGACCCATTTGGCCATGTGGCCAGTCAAAGTGGTTCTGGATAACAGATTCTTCAAGGGATCAATTTTGGCGATTAATTTGACCGGATGGTTGAGCATGTAATGACAGAGTTTCTGTGTACTGAAGACTAGTGCAAGGCACGCTTTTTCCATAGGGGAGTAATTTAACTCATAGCCAACTAGTGTTCTGCTGATGTAGTAGATTGCCCTCTCTTTGAATGACTCATCATGTTGTGCCAATAATTCCCCCAGTGCGACTGAGGTAGCAGAGATATAAAGCAGGAGGGGTTTTCCTGGAATAGGCGGCATCAAAATCGGTGGATGAGCTAGATATTCCTTGATTTTATCAAAACCCATTTGACACTGTGGGGTCCATCGGAAGGTGGAATCTTTCTTTAGAAGATGGGTAAATGGCTGACATGTATCTGCGAGCTGGGCTATGAACCGATGGATGGACTGCATCTTCCCCTGGAGGCTTCTTAATTGCTTTAGATTGTGTGGAGGTGGCATGTCCATAATAACCTTTACCTTAGCGGGATCAACTTCAATACCTCTGCGAGAGACTATGAAACCCAGCAATTTCCCTGACATGACCCCAAAGACACACTTTTTCAGATTCAGCCGCAACTTATAATGCTCTAACCCCTCAAATATATTTTTCAGGATGGCAGGATGTTCTGCTCGTGTTCTGGATTTCCCTAATAGGTCATCAACATAGTCTTCCATGATGATATGGATGAGGTCATGGAAGATGACCGTCATGGCTCTCTGATACGTTGCCCCCACATTTTTGAGACCGAAGGGCATAACATTGTAACAGAAAGTGCCCCAAGGAGTTGTGAAGGCGGTTTTGTGTTGGTCTTCAGGTGCAATTCGAATTTGGTTATAACCAGAGAAGCTGTCCATAAGGGATAAAATCTCATGTCTTGCTGTTAGGTCGACTAACATGTCAATGTTAGGAAGAGGGAAATCATCTTTGGGGTAGGATTTGTTAAGATCTCTGAAGTCCGTGCAGACCCTAATGTCTCTGTTTGGTTTGGCCACGGGGACTATATTGGAGTTCCATTCGGAGTAATCAATTGGTCTGATAAAACCCGTGTCCAGTAACTTCTCCAATTCCTTTTTGACTAACAACGCGACTTGTGGATGCATCTTGCGAAGTTTTTGCTTGACAGGCTTGGCGTCTGGGCGGATGTCTAAGTGATGAACCACTAGGGTAGGGTCTAAGCCTGGCATGTCTGAGTATGACCAAGCAAAGTTAACGACTCCCTCTTGGAGTAGCTGCACAAAGACCAGATACTCTTGTTCGGAGAGTGACTTAGCCACATAGGTGATCTTAGGACTGTCAGCAGTTCCCAAATTAACTTCTTGCGTCTCTTCAATCATAATAGATGATCTGGCAGATAGCTGAGTTCCCATAAGGGGAAGATGAACATCTCCATCTTCAGGCGCCTCTTCGAGGTTTTCGCCATTAGATGCGTCCTTTATTTTTACTTTTTCAAGGTCAGGAAGTGCCTCAGGGAGGTTTTCACTAGATGACCGCCTTTTACTTTTCTTACTTTTATTTTTGCGAAAGGAGTGTTCATCCTTCCCCAATCCCATAAGGTTGATATATGTGCCCGTAGACATATTGACAGGTGTGGTATCGTGTAGGTCCCAATCGATAAGTTCAGGGTGATGAAGGGACAAGCTAATGGTGTAGACGGATAGGAATTTGAACATGGATGATAGGTCGGTATGATCGACATCATCGTACGCATGTATGATAGATTCCTCCTCGGGTATGTCTTCTAATGAGCCATCATCCATGGTGATACTATTGGAAGTATTAGATGATGTTGTGGGGCTTTTCTGTTTCTTGTCATACCCAATGCCTACTTTCTTTGGTAACTGTGGTGTATCAATGGGTTGTAACCGCCCTTGTTCCTCTTTACCCAGGCCTCTACCCTAATAATTATGTTTTTCCACGAACTTTTTTGGCCAAGGGTACTTTTCCTAAAAATATTTCTTTAAAGGAGTCTCTGGTTCGGGCTCTTCTCGGTAGACCCACTGGCTTATATCCTCTTCTGGTGCATCGATCTTGACACTCGGAGATCTGAAAGTGGTAGTAGGGATGTTTTGTCCACTGAAGGTGATGGTCTTGTCTTCCTTTTGTGTAGCACGTGAAGGTTGACCGTACTCATGTGGTGATGGTGGCATTGTGGCTACATTGAGAGCCGTAAGCATTTCATATTCACCACACCCTTTGTCGATGATCTGGACTTTGGTGACTAAAGGATTAGTGATGGAGGATGGAGAGGTTATTACGGTGGATGGTGGATTGGAGGACGATGACTGGGATGCCCCCATTTCAACCCCAGGACAATAATGTAAATGGGGAAAAGATGTTTCTAAAGCGCGACAGTATTCGAACGGTTGGGGGTCGGCATAGATGGTGACCTCTTGTCCGTTGACTGGGAATTTGAGGCATTGATGGTATGTGGAGGGGATGACTTGCATAGCATGGAGCCATGGGCGGCCAAGGAGGAGATTATACGGTAAGTCCAGATCAAGGACGTGACAGGTAGTATACTGAAGCACATGTCCTACTTGGATAGGAAGACTGATAATTCCTTCTGAATTTCTTTCTGCATTGTCATAAGCTTTGATTGTAATGATTTGGTTGCTTAAGTCCGCTTGAGTATACCCCACCTATTTTATGAATTTCAAAGTACACAAATTGAGGGCAGAGCCATTATCTACCAATACCCTTTTTATTTTATGGCGAGCGACTATGACTTCGATGTGTAAGGGGCGATTATGATTGACATCGATGTTTGGCATATCGTCTTGACTAAAGTGCAGGTGATGAGACAAAGCCAAGTGTCCCACCAAAGCTTGGAATTGTGTGGGGTCGTTGTCATTTGGCACATGGGTTTCCTGCAAGGCTCTATTGAGGATTTCTTGATGTACTGGGGAAGACTTAAGCAAATCCAAAATGGATATATGAGCGGGGGTCTTCCTTAAGTGATCAAGGATGTTGTACTGAGAGTTTACAGGAGTCGGTTGGATGGGTGCAGAGGTTGCAGGGACGGTGATGCGGGCTCATCGTGTAGTAACAACACATTGAGGGTCTTTGGCTTTAACGTGTATCATGGATACTCGGGGTTCCACCTGTTCAATGTAATGAATAACACCTTCATAATTGAAGGGAACATTCTTGTAATTCACATTATTTGTGCTGTTGTTTTGAGGATTACTATTGGAGGTGCTAGGGCCTTGACTATGGTTTGGGAAGGCATTTTGATAGATCTGCAATTGAGCATTGGACGACGAAGGTTGACTGGGGTCAACTTTGATATCTCCTCGATCAATGAGATCTTGGACATAATTTTTTAAGCCCTGACACTTATTCAAAGAGTGCCCCTTGATTTTATGAAAGTCATAATACTCATTTTCTTTAAACCATGCCGGCTTGGGTTTGGACTCGTCGAATGGCTTGGTGACAAGGTATGTGATGGGGTAATTGATTTGTAGCAATTTATTAAAAACAACACTCAGGGGTTCACCCAATTGGGCGTATTGACGTTTGGTGTTCCCCTGATTTTTTTGGTTTGATTGTTGAGGGGGACGAGGTGCCCCCTGTGGTACAGATATGGCGTTGGGTACAAACTGCTGTTGCTTTTGGGATGCATTAGCCACTTGGACATGTTTGGTGTCTGTCACACCGTCATTCACCGCATTTTTGTTTTTGTTCCAGAATTGTGGTTTATCTCCAAATGACCTTTCTTTCTCATGACTGTGTATTTTAATGTGCCCTTTGGCAACAAGGGCACACTCAAGGATGGGTCCCTTCTCTACTACCTCCATGAAAGTGGTGACACAATGTAATCTAAAGTTATGAGCCATGTCGGGATGGGAGTTTTCCATGAAGAGGGTGACCATGTCCTTTTCTTTCAAAGGGGTTTTCATTCGGCTTGCTAGGGCATGCCACCGTTGTAGGTAGCTGGTAAAGGTTTCTCCATCACGTTGTTTCTCTTTGAGGAGATCTAAGGTGTCTGCATCCTTCTGCAAATTGAAAGAGAAGTAGGATACAAACTTTTTTGACAAGTCCGCAAAATTTTTTATGGACCCATTTTCGAGAGTCATGAACCAATCTAAGGCATGGCTTGCTAGGCTTCATGGGAACAAGCGCAAGAGATAGTTATCATTGTACATGACTTCTTGACACTGGGAATAAAACTCCTGCAGGTGAGCCTTAGGGTCTTTGTCTCCCTTGTATTTTTTAAATTTTGGTATCTCGAAATGTTTAGGAAACGAGATCAATGAGATGGAGGGATCAAACGGATATGGGCATATATCTTCAAATTTGAATGATTGTTTTGGAGCCCCGGCTTGAAGATCCTTAAGTGCGGCTTTGATTTCCAACAAATCTGAGCTAGGTGGTGGTGGGTTGGGGGGATATTGATGATAGGATGATAAAGAATCCTGCTGAAAGGGTGTCGGATTGTTGAAATATGGGTTTGGATGATTGTATGATTTCATGGCTTGCTGGTAAGATGGGGGATTTTGTTGATACGGGGGTTGTTGCTATGGGGTATAATATGGATTTGTTTGATAAAAGTGCAGAGTAGGTTGTTGAGGAACTTGGATGGGATGTTGCGCATTGGTTTGTTGGTATTGAGGGTATTGTTGTGACTGTTGGGAGGTCGCATAAAGCGGTTGTTGGGAAAATTGCTGCTGATTGTGATAGTAGTAGTGTTGGGGCGGTTGTTGTTGTGACGTCAAATGTTGTATGGGATGAGGTGGGATATTGTGTTGTGGTTGAGCTTTCAGACGCAAAATGGATGCGAGGAAGGGGGATATGGTTTGATCCATAGGTCGAGATGGATTGCCTTGTGATTGGTAGGGCAGTTGTTGTGAAGAGGCCAAGGTATTGTGTGTAGGTTGTTGCGGATGAGATGGCAGAGGTAGCGTAGAAGTGTTTTGTAAAGGGGGTTTTTGGGCACCGCTCGGAATGTTCAGTTCGGGTGTGCCTTGTGGAGGTAATTGGGGCGGAATGTTAGATTGGTGAACCTGTTGAGGTGGTAGATTTGTAGTCCCAGGAGGTGGAAGCAATGTGGCAAAGGAGGTGCCCCCAACGTTGACTGGAGGTTGGTTCGGAGGAGGGGGTGTGGTTAATGTTAATGGCGGAGGTTGTGGAACATTTTGTGGCATACCATAAGCAAAAGGATTATTGGGATCGGACACTTGAGGTCCTCCTATAGCTGAGGTCGGAGGGTGTGGGGGATAGTTAACCTGATAGAGAACGACATTGCCAAATTCAGGTTGATGCCATCCCTCAACTGGAGGAACATTGGAGAAGTATGAACCTTCAGGTGAATTTTGGGACCCTTGGAGTACGTTAGATGGGGCACCCCTATATTTGGACCAGTCAACATTCGAGGGGGGTTTGACACCCTTCTCAATTAGGTGGGCCAAGATTTCTTCACCATGTTTCTCAAGCAAATGGTCAGCCATTTGCACATTGGCAGGATTACTAAAATGTTCCTCAAGTGTGAGTTCAGGTTGATTAACCATACTCTCTTCTCCATGTGGCGAGTTATTCTGATTCTCAGTGCTAGAATGGGATGAAGTACCATTATGGGGATCATGAGGGATGTTGGTATCCTTGTTAGGATCTGATGAGACATTGATTGTGTTTTTGGGATCTTGAGGATTGTTTGATTGGGCATTTTGAGCTTGACGGTCGGCCATTTTCTTTGCCTGTGAACGGGTCTGAACGGGCATGCAAAGGTGAGATGAGTAGATTAATGCTTTTGTCGAATGATTTGATTGTGATTGGATGACGTGTGGTTTTGATAGGATTTGGATGTTGATTAGATTTTGTTGGGATATATTGGATCGGATTGGATTTTGATTGGATTGGATTTGGATTGGGCAAGATTGGATTGGACTTGGCACAATTGGATTAGATTGGATTGGATTGGATTGGTTTGGAGTGGATTGGATTTGGATTTGGATTTGGCACAATTGGATTAGATTGGATTGGATTGGATTGGTTTAGATTGGATTGGATTTGGATTTGGATTTGGCACAATTGGATTAGATTGGATTGGATTTGGATTAGTTTGGATTGGATTGGATTTGGATTTGGATTTGGCACAATTGGATTAGATTGGATTGGATTTGGATTATTTGGTTGATTGGACAATTTGATCGAATGATGGGTTTTGATAGATTTGGATGATTGGATGGGTATGATTGGATAATAAAAGATGAGAGGGAGATCTTGAGTTTAGTCAAAATAAGTTACCCTTAGCAACCAAGAGCTTTAATTGATTAAGAGGATGACTACGGCACCGAATCCACCTTGAGATAGGAATGGATTGATTGGGCCGAGGATGATAACTTACGCCACCGAATTCACCTCAAGATGGAAGCAAATTGATTGGGGGCGAAGTTAAAGACTAATAATCAAGTTCAAGCGCTATGGTCAATTTAGGTAACCACTTTGTAATACAAGGTTAGGACGGTTTTGTTATGGGTAGTGTTTGGCAATGTGAATGGTAAAGTTATGGTGCTTGTTAGGTGAGGGTATGGAATTTTAAATGGATTAGGGAAAAATTAAAATGAACGGATGGATTAAAGATAATTGTGGAGAATGAGTGAGGATTTAGAATGGTTAAACGAAAGCTGGGAATGATAGAATGAGGGTTTAAATGGACCAAATGGAGGTTTTGGGAGGCTTAGAGTGACAAAATGGAGGCCTAGGATGATGAGATAATGGTTGGGAATGGTTAAATGAGGGTTTAGAGGCTAAACGGATCCAAATGGGGCAATTTCGGGTGTTCAGGAGGGCAAATCCGCCCCTCTGCAGCAAAATCAGGGGCGTTGACAGCTTTCTGCAGCAAATCAGGGGCGTTGACAGATGGTTAGAGGTGCTATGATGATTACTAGAGGTGTTAGATATGACACATTGTATAAGCTTTATGCATGTACTATTGAGTGCAATGGTACTTTTGTGAAAAGAAAGTGTGAACCTAAGAATTTTATCCTACTCTAATGTGCAAAATACCTAAAAATGCAAGTGATAAAAGACTAAGGACACTTCAAGATTAGCCAAAAGAGAGATAAAACAAGAAGGAAAATGGACAAAACAAGATATAAACGATTTCACCTTCCTTGCTGTTGATGTCTCCTTGATTGGCCCTTTCTCTGGATGATTTTGTGTGCTCCTTAGATGATTTCTTGAGTGACTAAATGCAAGATTAAATGTGCAAAATGATTAAAAGAGATGGCCAGATGATGGAAAATGATTGAAAGTGCAAATTGGCAGCATGTAGTTATCAAATGGCTAAGTGTTGAAAATGCCCTTGAGGAGGGGGTATTTATAGGAGAATTTGAATTCTCTAGAGAATTCAACGGTCAAGATGCATCCAACAAGGCCAAGATGAAGGGCTATGGTGGGTTGAGAACCCACAAGCCCTCACATCTTGACATGTGGATGGTGAAGTGGCCAAGAGAGATGAGGTGTAAGTGAGGTGTCAAAAAGGTACATGAGGTGGAGGAAGGACATGCACCTTGGGGAGTGAGGAGATTTCCTCAAAAAGGGATTCCTTGTCCCCAAGTGGGAGTGAAAGGGATATTTGAGGAATTTTGGAATTCCTCAAAAATCTATATGGGAAAAGGAAAGGTGGTTGGGGATATAAATGTGAATTAAAAATTCACATTCCTAGGAGGATCTAGAGGATAAAAGGTGGGCTCCAAAAAGGTGGGACTTGGAGATTGTGACAAGTCCAAGGTTCTAGAAGCCTTGGAAGGATGGAATGTGAATTAAAAATTCACATATAAAGGAGGGGAATCTAGGATAAATAAATGTGAATTAAAAATTCACATAGGAAAGGGGGTCAATGCCAAAAGAAGGTAAATGCAAAGGTTGGCTAAAAAGTGGTGCTAAATTTGGCTAATGACCTTGGTTAAGGTTGTGCAAATATTGGATTAGGCTAATTAATGGAAGATTAGAGGCAAGTGGCAAATGTAGAAGGATGTGACATTAATCTCTAATTAAGAGGATGCACATCATAATCATGAATTAATTAAATTAATTCAGATTAGGGCAAAATTATGGAGGATGTGACAAGGAGAGAGAAAGTGAAGAATTTTAAATTGATTTTAAATCAAAAGGGGAAAAATGACTAAATTAAATAAATTAGTGTATTTATTTAATTTAGAGAGGAAGAAGGTGAAAGATAAAGCATTTAATTATTAAATCAAATACTTCACAGATATGAGATAAAAGGTGTAATATTAATTTAATAAATTAATATTTAAATATGATAGACAAAAAGGGAGTAAATTTAATCATATGGGAGTGATTAAATTTAGATGTCTACAGAAAGTCTATGGCTACTTCAATGGAAGAGGTTAGGGTTTCACCTTCATCAAATGGTCATGGCTTTTGGGTACCCAAGAGTGATCTTTCTTCATAATCAAAGTTACTTGCAAAGAAGACTATGTTATGACACTAGAGACTTGACCACATTGGAGAAAAGGGTCTAAGAATCTTGAAAAATAAAAACCTTGTTGAAAGGTTATGTAATTGTAATCTTGATTTCAATTTTTGTGAGCATTACATTTATGGAAAACCAAACCATGTTTAGTTTTACTTGAGTTCTCATAAATCCTATGGTGTATTGAATCTTATTCATTATGATGTGTTTGGTCTTGTAGATGTTCCTTCGATTGGAAAATCCACATATTGTGTTTCATTTATTGATGATTATAGTAGAAGGATATGGGTGTATTTTTTAATAAGTAAATATGAAGCTTTTAGTCAATTTAAAGAATTTAAAGAAATGGTTGAGTTGCATACTAAAAATAAAATAAAATGTTTGAGGATTGATAATGGTAGTGAATTTTTCTCTAATGATTTTGATAGATTATGTAAAAATTGTGGAATTCATAGATAAAAGACAACTCCATATTCTCCACAATAGAATGAAGTTGCAGAAAGAGTGAACAAGAAATTGATGGAGAAGGCTAGGAATATGCTAAGTGGTGTTGGTCTAGAATGATTTTTTTGGGCTAAAGTTATTGCCACTACTTGTTACCTTATTAACATGTCTCCTACATCATCTCTTGTTGATAAGACATTTATAGAGGCATGGCCGAGTCACAAGACTTCATTGTGACATATTAGAGTTTTTGGTTGTGAGGAATATACACATGTGCCAAAGGAGAAGCAAACAAAGTTGAATAACAAGGTTGTGAAATGTATCTTCATCAGATATAGTTATGGTGTGAAAGGATACAACCTTTAGGATCTTGTTGTACAAAATGTAATATATACAACCACCCTAGATAGACAAGGAGTTGAGGAGAGATCATCCAGATTTGAATCTTTAGAAGAGGAGGAAGAACCTCCAACTCAACTTGTTTGTAGGTATACAAGGCATATATACAACTACTCGAAATGTATTTACCTGATGATTGGAGATGTATTTTTTCTTTGAATACTAACATGGATGAATCTAGATTGTAGAAGAGGCATTAGGTATGAATGATGTAGAATCTTGGAAGATTGCTATGAATGAAGAAATGGAAGCTTTGAAAAATAATGATACATGGGATCTTTTACCATTTCCTAAAAGACAAGAACTTGTTGGTTGCAAATAGGTGTTTAATAAAAATATAGGTCTAGATGGAGGTATTGAGAAGTATAAAGTATGGTTGGCTGTGAAAGGTTACTCTCAGGTTGAGGGTGTTGATTATGATGAGATATTTTATCCTATTATAAAAATGACATCCATTAGATTTTCACTTTTTATTGCTACTATTTATGATCTATAGGTTGAGAAAATAGATGTGAAAATCACTTTCCTTCATGGTGATTTGGAGGAGGATTTTATATGACATAGCTAGAGCACTGCATGTTGAAAGGTAAAAGTAATTTGGTTTGTAAATTGAAGAAATATTTTTATGGCCTCAAACAACGTCCTAAGATGTGGTACCAAAAATTGGATACATATGTTAATTTTTAGATTTGGGCGTTCTAATTCAAATCACTGTGTTTATTATAAATCTGGTGGTGATCATTTCTTTGTTATTGCATTATATGTTGATGATATACTATTTACTAGTAAAGGGTAAGGAATGATTTCATAACTAAAGTTTCAACTTATAGTTAAATTTGAAATGAAATATCTTGGTGTGGCTAAACACATTCTTGGGATAGAAATTAGAAGAGATAGAGTGAAAAGAAAGCTATGGATTTCCCAAAGTAAGTACATCAATTTAATTTTATAGAGGTTGAACATGAGGGATTGTAGTCCATTGTGTGTTCCTTTTACAACTAGAACAAAGTTATCTATTTTAGATTGCCAAACATCCCCATCAGAGATCAAAGACATGAGTAGAGTACCTTAGTAGAGTGTAGTTGGAATTTTGATGTATGTTATGGTCTGCACTAGACCAAAAATTTCTCAAGTAGTGGGAGTTCTTTCTAGATATATGTATAATCTTGGTAGAATTCATTAGGATGTAGTTAAAAGAGTCTTTAGATATTTGCAGGGTACCTCAGAGTATTCCTTGTATTATCATGGTAATTTAATAAGAGACAAAATTTCTCTTGATATTCATGGTTACGTGGATTCAAACTGGGTAGGTGATGTTGACAACAAATGATCAACTAGTGCTTATGTGTTTACTTTATTTGGTGGTGCAATCAGTTGGATGAGTAAACGATAGGTTGTGGTTGCTTTGTCCACTATTGAAGTTGAGCATATGGTGGCTACTCATGCTCAAGTAAAGAAGCCATTTAACTTAAGAGATTGTGTTTAGATGTTGGAATAAAACAAGATGCAATGATAATTTATTGTGATGTATAATATTATTTTGTCAAATATATATGGTTGAGGATGGTAGCGTGAAGCTAGTTAAGGTAGAGAATTTGATGATGTTGCATATTTTTTTAACTAAGGTTGTGAGCATAAAGAAGTTTAGATGGTGCTCAAAGTCTATGGGCCACTTGGTCCGTAACAATTAAATCATGGTATTGATCCTCCCATTGCTCTTGCAAGGTGTTCAATAAATGGGAGAATGTTAGGAAAAATGGTTTCTCAACCTTGCAATTATAACAGGTTAATATATTGAGTGCGAGAGATTGCAAGGGGGGTACCCCCTTGCAGGGTCCAAGGAGGGTGACCCCCTCAATAGGGGGTTTGGGGGCCGCACATCATTATGTCTCAAATCTAATGATAGATATTTTATTGACCTGTATTTCCCTAGAAGGAAACCTTATTTTATGAAGGAATTATATTATGGTTGTGCATTATGATGTATTTTCAGAGTTTGATAGTTTTTGTGTTGCCTTTGAATCTTTGGTTGGTGATAGTCTTGTGATAAGCTTGCTATGCAAGTATATTGTAATCTTTTTGATTTATTAATAATATATTGGGCGACTTTTGGAGTATGGGGTTTTTATCTCAAAAAGGTTTTTCCTACGTAAATCACTGTGTTGTCCAATATGTATGACATTTATGTTTATTTTTGTTTAATTTTTTTTAACTATTGTTAAGATCTAATTTTTTTTGCATTATCCTCCTCTCAAGGTTAGTGAAGGAAGTTGTTTTCCTACCTTAACTTACATGTTTGAATTTTAAAAAATATTTCATAGGGTTTCATAATGTTTTTTCCTACAAACTCTACATAGTTTTTCTTGTCAGCATTGTTGGCAAAAGACAATTTGTGTAGAATCTTGAGGTAAGCCAGTCACCAACATTCCAAATGGAAAATTGATTTGAATAGTCAGCATATCAAATTTGATAAATGCTAAAAGATCAATAAAACACAATATAGGAATCAATAATATGTAGGGAAACAAACATATGGACTCAAAAAAATGTTGTTGCTTTTAGTTTAAAAATTCTCATTGATCTTGCAAATTATCACTAATATTTACTATCAAAAAAAAAAAAAAAAAACTTACATAACACTTTTGAACACAATATCGACATATATCAAAGCATAAAGCAAGGAAGATTTTTTTCTGATCTTATTGTTGCAATTTCCTTGGTAGGAATATATGCAAAATGTAGAAGGATAGAAAAACCACATGTATTGTTCTGCATAATTCCATATTAAAGTGTTTAATTGTGTGTTATTTCTTATTTTTTTGAAAATAAGTTTTCTGACTACGAAAATTCCTACAAAGAAGTGAAATTTTTTGACTCAAAATTACCTTTTTCAAAATGACTATTGTGCTCTAAAATTTGATAGACATAATCACTTTGTGCAGTGAAACTTACAACCACAATCACCACTGAAACTTCACAACGACTTCTCACCCTAACCTCTTCAATTATGCAAGGAAAATGAAACTCAAACATCCAATTCACATATTCTCCTATTCCCACATATGTTTTGAGTTCTACCCATTCTAAGTCAAGTTGTCATATATCTAATTTTTTTGTGAGGACATCATATTAAAAAAAATAAAAAAATCTATCCTGGCATATCTAAATCTCTAGATACACATTTTTTTATGAAAAGAATTAAATAGTTATACAAAATTTTAATGAAGTGCATTGAATTAGTTCACAAATTTAATGAAGATTCTTTCACCTTATTCTCACATAATGGAATTGAAGACTCATTCCACACTGAATTATTTTTATATTAGTTTTTATTTTCAACTTATTTAATGTCATTAAAGATATTAATTTTCTTTAATTATCACCTCACTTTCCACTCATGACTATTATCACACAATATATTGTACAACAGAAAATGTAATAATAATAATAATAATAATTTAATGAAATGAAGAAAATAGGGTTCCACCTTTTAGGAGATGGAACTAGGAGAACCTATTTCACTTAAGTTCTGTATAGGAGTGAATTTGCACCCCTCTAGGAAAATTCACCTTTTACACCCTCTACTTTAGAAAAATCAAACCTGACTAAATAATTCCACATCACCTACCTAATTTCCATCCACTTGGCGCTTGTCTCTTATGTCAGTGGGGGAATTTTTGTCAAAGAAGCGTGCGTGATGCACAAATGTCTACACGGTGTGTTGCTGCTGACATATTTCTGCCTTTGGAATCCGTAGAGGCGTTATGTTCTCTATTGGAAATGAAGTGTAATGCCTCTGCACCTTCCAGTTGACCCGAGAATGGATCTTTCCCTCCAAATGTTTCTTGAAATGCCTATCTTTCTCATTCACTTCATCTCTTTGGAAATTCTACACACCAGCTTGATCTTTGAGTATCTCTTGAGAAATTATTGACAACCTCTTCACATCTCATTGCACTTTTTCCACCATTGGAGTTGTGACTTGGTGTCTCAAGGGACTGCTTCTTCATTGTTGCAGAAGTGTAGACCTTACCAAGCTTGTATCCTCCTCTACATGCTTGAGGGCACCTCGACTGAGAAGGTGATATTGCTTCTTGATTTACGTAGTATAGTGTTGCCATTGTTGTTTGGTACTCTTTCTATTATTCTCTTTATCACATTTTCTATCTCGTGGATTTTTTGGTGTCCGTGGAGGTGGAAACACCAAAGTGGGGGTTTCACTGAGGCAAACCCCTATACAAACCCAACATTTTTCCTCACTTGGCTATGTGTAGGTACGTGTACATGTGGAGCTTGTTGGAGAATTAGACTCATAGTGAGTTAATCTTCATCACTTTCATCTCTATCACTTTTACTTTCATCATCTCCTTCATATTCTTTTTAGTTATCTAGTTCATTCTGTTATTTATTGTTCCATTTAGTACCTTTAAACTCTGTTTGCTAAATCGATTAGTAGATTTCTGGCATTTTTATTGTACTCTTGTAATTTTTGGTTGTACGGACGCCAACACCCCAGAGAGATGCCAGTGCGTCGTGCTGTCGTCCCTGATCTACGCTGCTGTCCTCAGGTAGAGAGCTGCTTGAGGTACAGTTTGGATTCCAGAAATTGGCTCATTTAGCTCTGTTCAACCTCCAAGGTTAGTAGAGTGACAAAATCACTTGAGACTACTCTCCATTCTCTATCCTTGGCCTAAAATGCTTATCCAACTTGAGGTAGATTAGGGCAGCCCTTTGCTTTTAACTCTCCGTGACCTAGAGCCTTGGTGTGTTTGGTCCCCCTCTTCTACAAGTTCATTCAAGGAAACCTCAGAGATCTTAATCTAGGGGTCTAAATGAGGGAAAGAGATCTACAATAAGGTATCTTAGAGGTGTGATTAAAGACAAAAGGGGGTTCACCACCAAGCTAGGGCTTGGAAAGACTAGTAACATGCAAGATCTAATGACAAAACCTAATGTTATGTAAAACTAAAATGAATGACTTAGAAATGAATGCGAATCAGAACAACAAACTGGAAAAGTACAAAGGAGCACCTGGGAAGTTGAATGTGCTCGAAAAAAGCTCTGAAATCCTAAAAAAGCTGACTTTAAGGCTCACTAGGACTCATACATCAGGTTGGGCGTATCAGTCCCAGACTAGGGTTTTTGGGATGAAACCTGAATTTGGTAGTGCTTGATCTAAATCCACTAAAATCTAGAAAAATCATTGTATTGGGACTCATATGCTACAAGTGGCGTATCAGTCCTGTTATGCTTTTTTGGAGGGTCAGGATCTAAATCTATTCTCCTATCTCTGCTCTTCCTTCCACAGTTCGTTTCTGGATCTAAAACTATGAATTTGGGCCTGTAGGTGACTTTACGTGATCTTTCAAACAAGGTGACAACTTTAACAACTTCCCTCAATCTTGTAACTTTATCTTCAAGGACCTTCAAGCCTAAAAGCACCTAGATCTACAATCACACATGTAGAGAGAGAAAAAATTGTTGATTGTTAGGAAATAGGGGTTTTCCTTGGTCAAACCCTGTTTAGGTAATTAAACCATATGATGAAACAATGAAACATGAAGCATGAACAATGATACCTTGAATGATGTCTTCTAATATAAATTTGTAATCTAAAATGAAGTGGCCATGAAGACTGTAGATCTGGATCTTGAATTAGATATAGAACAATGCTTAATCTTGGATCTTGAATGCTACATCACAACAGTAGCTCAACAACATGCTTGATGCCTTAGGTTAGGTCTTGAACATGATGATGGATCTTGAGTTTCTAAAATAAATGATGAATAAATATACCCTTAAATGCCCTAGAAATGCTCTTGAATTCCCTTGAATACTCTTGTAAACTCTTGTGATCACAAAATTTCTATTATGAATTCTCTCTTGAAAGTTTTAGGTGAAAATGAGTGAAATAACCTTGTATTTATACTTATTTATGACAAATTTTTCAAAATTACAACACTACAAGTCGACATCAGATCTAGGAAGAGAAAATACCACCAAAAATTGAATTTAAATTAGGTCTTTATTAGAGTTGGAATCATATGCCCAAGGTGGCGTATGAGTCCCAGTGGCTCAAAATTGGGGCACAAACTCTAATACATGTCTTGTTTAATGTGAAACTTGAAATCAGGTCCAAAGAAATAGGTGGAACTCATATGCCCAAGGTGGCATATGAGTCCCATACCACTAAATATAGAACAACTAACCCAAAACACTGAATTATGATTGGTCATTTAATAAATGTGGTGATTATCTCCAAAAAAATGCATTTAATAAGGCTTGTGGATGCAAAATAGGGCCAATTAAGGCATAGCTAAGCCCAATTAATTAATAAAACCATATATTAGTGTGAAAGGTTTAGGATACACTTTAAAACACCTTAAATAAGGAACCATTAGGTTTATTTAGTTTACAAGGGCCCAAGACTTAATGTGAAGGTGTAAATAAATACACTTTACAACACTAAATTAAGGAAAAATTGGGTCTATTTAGCTTAGAGGGGCCCTAAACCTAATGTGAATGCGTAAAAAACAATACAACACTAGATCAAGGTGACATTAGGCTCAATTTATGATTAATTATTCCCAAATTAAGTGCGAAAATGTAAAGGGTGACATTTTTTGTCACTACATTTAGCCCCCACTTTAGTGAGAGGAGGAACTTGCTTCAAACTCACACTAAAGTAGACATTCAAGAGGGGTCCAAGTGTACCAATGTGGATGGTATAGGATAACAAAGATTAGAGGAGGTGGTCAAGCCCCCAGGATCAAGGATCCTACATAAAACCGACATAAGCACAAAAGGAAACACACAAGGTGAACGATATGCAACATCAAGATACACACATATACAATGTCAAAGATATAAAGACAAAAGAAAAAGAAATAAATAGGTGGATCAAGCTACGACCATTTGTCCCGCATGCTGTGGATAAGTTTTGAGTTTTTTTCCCAAAATGCACACTCACTTTGAGGCAATGAAACTTTAGGCTGTTTGCTGGGTGAGTATCCAAAGGGTGGCTTAGTGAGAAAGTCATGCCTCTGTGTCAGATTCTCATTGTACAATGAGAAATTCATGCTCGTGTTTAGGATTCTCATCATACTAACCATACCAAAGCTATACCTTCTAATAACTTTGATAAGGCACTACATAACATGAACAACAAGATTCATGAGGCAAGCAAAACTTCGTACGCTTGAAACTCATGAACAAACAAGATGGCTCCATAGGAAAGAAAAGTGTGATATGCAAGGTGGCCATATAACAATTATTGTAAATTCCAAATAGTGTAAGGTATGTTCAAAGGAATTTTTATTATTTCATGTAAGGTCTTTTCTTAGGGAACATCGTGCCTAATGTCCCCAAGAGAGGACAAATCAAAGAAATATCATGCTCTCGGAGAAAATCAAACCCAATGACACCACCAAGAAAAGGATGCATCACAAAAAAGAAAATTGCATAGTGAAACATGAGTGTCAGTGTATGCCCCCACTTTAAAGTGGTTGCTAACACCATTTCCGTGAGCAATTTATTTAAAGTAGAAGACATGAGAGGTTATTCGAAAAGCGCTATGCCAAGTCATATGTTCTTTAATGAAACTGCATCATGGATAAGGGGTTTCCCCCAAAACTCAGTACATCACATGTAAGCCAACTTAAGGCATGTCGTCCACATCGCAAGCTTGCTCTTATATTTACATGAAAGGCGATTAACTAGCCAAAAGGGACAACAACAAGTGACATACGAGGACAAGGCTACTTAACCCCTTGCCCCCACTTAGTGCAAGAAAAAGGTGAGCTGAGATGATTGATGAGAAACATTCTAGAGAAAAAATCGGTATTAATTAGATGAATTAGGTGCCTCAACATAAGGAAGAGCACCACACTCCTTAAGATGTTGAATTTTACCACTTAAAGCCTTACATTAATTAGTAGAATCACCATGAACTCTATGATATGTACAAAATGAACTCTTGTAGTAAAATTTCTTTCGTGTTCTTAGAGGGAGAGATATAAAACGATCTTGGAGGAGTCTCAAAAATATACTATCTTGATCAAAAGTAGAAGATGTTTCTTTATTTTGTGATATAGATATCTCTTGCTTAGTACAAGGTGTCATACCTACACAAGACTTTTTAGACTGCGAGATTTTTTTCTCTCCTTTACAGGAGGGTGTAGAATCTATCAAATTCAAATCATTAGTGTTTTGCATGATGAGTCTCGAAAATATACTATCTTGATCAAAAGTAGAAGATGTTGCTTTATTTTGTGATATAGACATCTCTTGCTTAGTACAATTTGTCATACCTACACAAGACTTTTTAGACTGCGAGATTTTTTTCTCTCCTTTACAAGAGAGTGTAGAATCTATCAAATTCGAATCATTAGTGTTTTGCATGATGAAATTGATGTTAAGTGAGGATTTCTTTGTTTCTTTTGCTTCTTTCAAAGGACAATAACCAAGACCACTAGTGTCTATCAATTCAGGATGCACTAATGTTAAAGTTGGCTTAGAGGAATCTTTTGTAAGAGTGTTGATATTAAGCGAAGGCTTGTTTGTTTGTTTTGAGGGACAATAACCAAGACCACTAGTTGTTCCTTGCGTGTTAGGCTCTATAGGGACATAGATACCTTGTTCTCTAGCACCACATCCTTTTCCAATATAACCAAGTTGTTTCATAAATTCATAACCTCTTCCATAAAAATTTTTCATTTCTTTTGGATTCGGTGGTTGCTCATAATCAACTTCATCAATTTTTTTTTGTGTAATTTGCTTCTTCTTCTAAAGTGTTTGAGGTGGATGCTTTCAAAGGGTCTTCCAAATTTTGTGTTGACATTACTGATTTTTCTTTTCTCTTTTCAAAGTCTTTGTTTATGATCTTGTATTCTCCCATGGATGATGTGGAATCTAAGGAACCCCAATTATCTTCTAATATATTTTTGACTTCCTCAATATGTTTTTATTTGTCTTTATGTTGCACGGGTTCTACTTGTGTAGTTGGTGTCAATGTCTTTAACAAATTGTCCTTTCCTTTCTCAATGTTCAAACAATTGTTTGGTTCAGGGTCGACTTTGATTGTATATAATTTTTTGTTATAGACATACTTCATTATATGATGAAAAGCTGAAGGCACTACTTGCATTTCATGAATCCATGGTATACCTAACATAATGTTATATGAAAGTTCTTGAGGCATAACATGGATATGGGTTTGCAGTGTGTCCTTTCCAACTATAATAGGAAAAGTGACCACACCAAGTGGTTGCTTTCCTTCATTGTCAAATCCTCAAATAGATAAAGAGGTGGGTTGAATTTTTGATTTATCCATGCCAAGTCTATCCAAAAGGGTCACACTACACACATTAAGGGTAGAGCCATTATCAACAAGGGTTCTCTTTATCCTCGTCCTATTATATATAGCTATTATTGTGAAAACTTCATTTCATTTTTGTACTTCCAAAGGAGGTAGCTCACTTTGGTGGAAAAAAATGTTTGCATTCATTCCTTGAATCATGGATGCTATGTCATTTAGTTTCCCATTAGGATAGGTAGGAACTTGTTGTAAGGAACTTTGAATCATGTTATGATAACGAGGGGAGGCTTCAATAAGATCCCATAATGATATCTTAGTAGGAGTATTCTTTAGTTGTTCAACGAGATTATACTCCTTTTCATTATGTAAAGACAAATGAGGAGGACCAGGCAAGATAGGGTTAGGTAGTGGGAGGTATGTTGAAGGTGTTTGTCTTGGTTGCAGATTGTTTCTAGTGTTATAAGTATGAGAAACGGTATTATAACTTGGTTGTTGCGAAACATTATTCTTAGGTGGGTAAAGGATAAGTTCAAGTTCGTTTTGAATGTGTGGTCGTTGTGAGGGTGGGTAAAGAATTAGAGGATTCTTAGGATGTCCCTTAGGGTATTTAGGAGATCCAATAATCAAGGGGGATCTAATGGACACTTGTACATTCAATACCTCAACGATTTCTATTTGATTTCTTTCTAATGAAGGGGGGTCTAGTGTCATCTTTTCACCATCATCCAAGGAAGTCACATCACTATTGTTAATGTTGTCATTTTCTTGTACCATGATATCCTTCCTAGGAGGAGAGTTTTTAGGAGAACTACAAACTAAATGTTCATGAAATTTGAAGGTTGGTTCTTCTAAAATGACTTCATCACAAGTAAGGGAGTTATCAATGGTTGGATTGTCTTGCATATTAATGATGTCATTGTCTTGTCCAATAATGTTTTCCCTAGGGGAAGAGAGGCAACTAAGATTCTCATGACTTTCATCGATTATATTTTCTAACATCAAAGTATCTTCTTCACAACTAGGAGAGATGCTAGGAGAAGAACCAATGTGATTGTCATGATTTTCCATAATTTAATTCATTTTTCCCATAATGTCTTCTAAAATAGGATAGGTAGGGGAAGAGGCATAAAGAGGGTTGTCATAGATCTTAAAGATTTGATCATCTAACACCAACACATCCTTATCATTTACAACATTATCACAAGAGGGGAAGATGTTGGGAGATGGGTGTAGACTAGTTGAAGTGTTATGTAGGTAGGTTTCAATGGTCTCTTGATCGTCATGATTACCTATGGTTGTGTCCTCTTGTTCAACAATGTCTTGCCCAATAAGAGAGGTAGGACGAGAGAAACAACTAGGGTCCTAAAAAATCTCATTGATTGCTTCTTCTAACACCAAAATATCTTCTTCACAAGAAGGAGAGATATTAGGAGAAGAACAAATATGATTGTTATGATTTCCCAAGGTTGTATTCTTTCGCTAAAGCACTCTCATAGGAAGGGGATATGAAATTTTTCTTAACATGCCTAGATAGGTAAGATACTAACATTGTTTGACCAAGAATGAGAAGTACTTCTCACCATCTTATGCAATGCTTCAAGAATGTAAACAATGTATATCCAAAGATGAAAAGTACTTTTATCCAATGTATGCAAAGATTTAAAAATGCAAACAATGTGCATCCAAAAATGAAAAGAACTTTTATCAAAATTACATGCAAAACTTCATGAATAAACATTGTGTATGCAAAAGTGAAAAGTACTTTTATTCATATTATGCAGAGTTCCAGAAATGTGAACATTTTTTAGATCTGATGTTTTTTTCTATTGAGATGATTTAGGAAGAATTGAAAAATGACTACCCTAAATTGATGTTTTTGACCTAGATGCCTAAAATAGAAGTTCCCGAAACTTTCTAGACTAACACTATAGGTTACCAACAAGCTTAGGAAGTACAAAAAAAATGTTTTTAATGCTGTAAAAGGAAGTTTTAGTAGTTTTAGGCCTGATCTGGGACTAAATTTCCCAGAGGGGTGTATGAGTCCAGATTAGGGTTTTGACACTAATTTTAGCAAATTCTGAGTGAATATTAGGTTTTATAGTTTGAATGATGTCTAGAAAATGTGTAATTATAGATTTTAGGTGAAATTCAATGATGCAAGTTACAAAAATGCAACCTATATGCACTTTCACTATTTCAAGCTTTTGAAACCCTAGATGCAAATTAATTAATGCAAGACCTAATGCAAAGTTAATGTAAGCTAGATCTAGGATTATGATGCACTCCAAATTATAAAATAAGGCATTCTAAAGGCTAGGTTCACCAAAATGAAATGAAGAAAATAGGTGTTCCACCTTTTGGGAGGTGGAACACAAACTAGGTGTTTAGGGACCTAGACCAATTCTCTTCAAGTTTCATTCGAGGGTACCTTAGAGATCTCAATCTAAGGATATAATTGAGAGAAAGAGATCTACTAAAGGTTGTCCTAGGGGTGTGATTAAAGACAAAAGGAGGTTCAATACCAAGATAGGGCTTGGAAAGACTAGTAGCATGCAAGATATAATGATAAAACCTAATGTTATGTAAAACTCAAATGAATGACTTAGAAATGAATGCAAATCAGAACATCAAATTGGAAAATTACAAAGGAGCACCTGGAAAGTTGAATGTGCTTGGAAAAAGCTTTGAAATATTGAAAAAGCTAACTTTAAGGCTCACTGAGACTCATACGCCAGGCTGGATGTATCGGTCCCAGACTAGGGTTTCTGAGTTGAAACATGAATCTAGCAGTGCCTAATTTGAATCCACTAAAATATGGAAAAATCACTATACTAGGACTCATATGCCACAAGTGGTGTATTAGTCCCGTTATTATTTTTCAGAGGGTCAAGATATGAATTTGTTCTCCTATCTCTACTCTTCCTTCCACACTTCGTTTCTGGATCTGAAACTCTGAATTTAGGCCTGTAGGTGAATTTTTGTGATCTTGCAAACAAGGTGACAACTTTGACAACTTCCCTCAATCTTGTAACTTTATCTTCAAGGACCTTCAAGCCTAAAAGCACCTAGATCTGCAATCACACATGTAGAGAGAGAGAAAAACTTGTTGATTGTTAAAAAATAGGGGTTTGCCTTGGTCAAACGAAGTTTAGGTAATTAAACCATATGACGAAACAATGAAACATGAAACATGAACAATGATATCTTGAATGATGTCTTGTAATGTAAATCTGCAATCTAACATGAAGTAGCCATGAAGAATGTAGATGTAGATCTTGAATTAGATATAGAACAATGCTTAATCTTGAATCTTGAATGCTACATCCCAACACTAGCTCAACAACATGCTTGATGCCTTAGGTCTTGGACATGATGATGGATCTTGAGTTGCTACAACAAATGATGAATAAATCTACCCTTGAATGCCCTAGAAATGCTCTCGAATACCCTTGAATACTCTTGTAAACTCTTGTGATCACAAAATTGCTATTAGGAATGCTCTCTTGAAATTCTTAGGTGAAAATGAGTGAAATAAACTTGTATTTATACTTATTTATGCTGACTTTATTGAAATTACAACATTACAAGATGACACCAGATCTAGGAAGATAAAATCCTGCTAAAAATTGAATTTAAATAAGGTCTTGGTTAGAGTGGGACTCATACATCTAAGGTGGCCTAGGAGTCTCAGTGGCTCAAAACTGGGGCACAAACTCCAATACAGGTCTTATTTAATGTAAAACTTGAAATTAGATCCCGAGACCTAGGTGAGACTCATACGCCCAAGGTGGCATATGAGTCCCAGACCACTAAATTTGGAACACTTGACCCAAAACACTGAATTATGATTGGTCATTTAATAAATATCAAGACTATCTCTAGAAAAATGCATTTAATAAGGCTTGTGGATGCAAAATAGGGCCAATTAAGCCATAGATAAGCCCAATTAATTAATAAAACCCTAGATTAGTGTGAAATTGTTAAGATACACTTTACAACACCTTAAATAAGGCACCATTAAGTTTATTTAGTTTACAAGGGCCCAAGACTTAATGTGAAATTGTAAATAAATACATTTTACAACACTAAATAAAGGAAAAATTAGGTCTATTTAGCTTAGAGGGGCCCTAAACCTAATGTGAATGCATAAAAAAAATTACAACACTAGATCAAGGCGACATTAGGATCAATTTATCATTAATTATTCCCAAATTAAGTGCGAAAATATAAAGGGTGACATTTTCTGTCACTACATTTAATAATAATAATAATTACATCGAAGGCATTCCCTATATGAACATTACCGACTGACTTTAATGATTGATGGTTGAGAATGTGGTAGAATGATGGTTGACCATTGAAAAAGATCTAATTGTTTGATGAACCCAATATAAAATAAATAAAAATAAGATTAAAAAAATAAAACACTTTATACAAAGTAAGAAAGCAAAGAATCAAATATTATTTCTACATTTCCACTAGAAAATATGTTTTACATTCATATTATAAAGGTCAAAAACAAAAAGGAAAAAAAAGCATAATTATTATATTTTACAAATTAAAACAATAATTATTATATTTTATAAAAAATAATTTACTATGCTAAATTTACCTTATCTAATTAATCATTGCAGTTTATACAAAGAAAGAAAACAAAGAATCAAATATTATTTTCCACTAATGTTCAAAGTGTATAAATCATATTATAAAGGCATCGACGGTTGAGAATGTGTTAGCATGATGGAAGACTATTGAAAAAGATCTAACCGTTCGATGAACCCAATATAAGATAATTAAAGAAAGAAAGAAAGAAAACAAAGAATCAGATATTCTTTCTACATTTCTAGTAGAAAATATGATTCACATTCATATTATATAGGTCAAAAACAAAAAGACCAAATTATTATATTTTATAAATAAAAAAAACTTTTATATTTTAGAAATACATATTCAAATATGTATTAAATTTAGCTTATCAAAATAATCATTGCATTTTATACAAAGAAATAAAGTAAAGAATTAAATATTGTTTCTAAATTTTCACTATTATTCACAGTTTATAAATTATATTATAAATATGTAGAATAATTAATTTAATGTTTTGAATGTATACTTAATATTATTCAATTTCAAACATTATAATATATATATATATATATACCATCATCAATAAGCACTTTTATTCCATCTTTCTACACAATTTTTTTTTATTTCAAATTACTTTTCTTCATAGTTCAAAGCATTTCACAATTACATTCTACTACACTTAAGGCCACATACTAAGCTCTATCTATACAATTTTTAAATTAACAAAAAAACCATTAGCATACCCATTGCATACCAAGGTGTGATTGCTAGTTATAATAATAATAATTTTATTTATACATTTGCATTGATTGTTTGCAAAATTAACCAATAGAAAAAAGAATAAATAATAATTAAAAAATCATTAAATGAGAAGAATACTTTTTAGATTATAGAATTGTTGCTAAATTTTTCAAATTGTCATTGCCAATTGACAAACCATTCAAAACAAATTGCATATAACCACGTTAATATCCTACCTATCACCTAAAAAATAATGTGTAAGAGATATTTTACGTTAATATCCTACCTATCACCTAAAAAATAATGTGTAAGGGATGCTACGTACCAAATCATAGATTGAGATGAGCTCTTATGGAGGAATGCGGTAGAATTCCCAGATTCGAATTTGCAACTATCTTTCTAGAAAAAGGGACATGGAAACCCCCCCTAAAATTTCTTGTCTTCAAGCAATGCAAATTTGGATGCTCTAAGATTTTTAGTCCTTTCTAGGTAGCATCTTCAATTGGAAAGTCCTTCCAATAGACAAGATACTCAGTTATATTCTTGTTCCTTATATTTTTGACCTTGGTATCAATCACAAATTTTGGAGTAAGGATGAATTTCCATTCATCATCAAGGGGTGGTAACTCAGTAGCAGGAGATATATTCAATCCCAAAACCTTCTTTAGACATGAAACATAGAAAACATTGTGGAGTTTACTATCTACTGGAAGTTCTCCCTCATAAGCAACTTCTCTAGTTCTCTAGATTATCTTGTATGGTCTATAGAACTTAGGCTTGAGCTTCTCTACTCATCCTTTCTTGATGGAAGTTTGTCTATATGGCTGCAATATGATAAACCATATCTCCTACCTCAAATTATCTTTGTATATGTTTTCTATCTGCATACATCTTTTGCTTATTCTGCGAAACTTGTAGATGATCCTTGAGAGTTCTCAAGATGTCTTGAATTTGATTAACCAAGTCACTTGCCACAAGAAATATACTGTTTGTGAGGACTAATTCTGCAAAGGTTAATGCATCATATCCATAGAGGGCTCTGAATAGGGACATTTCAATGGACATGTGATGAGTTGTGTTGTAGCAATATTCTCCCAAATGCAACCATTTGATCTAGGTCATCTATTGACTAGTGACATAGTTCCTCAAGTATCCTTCTAACAACTTGTTTACAATTTTAGTTTTCCCATCAATTTTTGGATGATAACTTGTGCTATGGGTGGGTTTGGTGCCTAGCAGATGGAACAAATATTTCCAAAAAGTGTTGAGGAAATGACTATCTCTGTCACTGACTATATTCTTAGGTAATCCATGCAACCAAAGAACTTCCTTGAAGAATAGTTCTGCAACTTGTGGAGCTTCATAGTCACTGGATATGGCAAAGAAATGAGTATACTTTGTCAATTTTTCCACTACAACATAGATGCAGTCCTTGCATTGTGCTTTAGGTAATCCAATGACGAAATCCATGGAGACACTTTCCAATTTATTCTCTGGAATGCAAAGAGGCTATAGTAATCCAACCAAAAACTCTTGTTCCCCTTTGTTCTGTTCGCATGTGATGCATTCCTAGATGTGTGAGAGAACATCCTCCTTAAGGCCCTTCCAATCAAACCTTTCCTTAATATTTTGGTAAGTTTTATAGAATTTGTGATGCCTTGCTGTCGATGCATTATGATAAGCTTCCAATATATTTTTCCTTTACCTTAGATCCCAAAACTAGGAACACCCTATTTTTGAATAGTATCAGGCCTTCCTCAATCACATACTGGTCATCCTTATCTACTCCCTCCTAGACACCGGTAGCAAAAGGATCCATAGCATACTCCATGATGGAGTCCTTCCAATTAGTTGATGTGACAAACATATGACACATTGTAGGTCTCCTAGAGAGTGCATCTGCCATAATATTCTTCTTCCCCTTGATATATTTAATATAAAAACCATATGCCTATAGTTTTCTAACCCATTTTTGCTATCTATCATTCAAATTATATTGGCTCAGGAAGAATTTCAGGTTGTTATGGTCTGTCTTGACCACAAATCTTTTGCATACTAGGTATTGTCAGAATTTCTCCAAGGCATGCATTATAGCTAGCATTTCCTTATCATATATGGGGTATCCTTTTTCATGATATCTCAACTTCCTACTTTCAAATGATATGGGGCATCCCTTCTGAGAGAAGACAACTTCAATTCCTTCACCGGAAGCATCACATTGTAGAACAAAAGGAAGTGAAAAATTAGGAATTGCAAGAATAGTGTTGGCATTTCAATTAGCACCTTTTTGAGTGCTTATTGGAAACAAAAAACTATGCACAGATAAAATACTCTTCAGATTAGGAGGGGAAGCTCCCTCTTTTTCTGATTTTTGTGTAAAAAGAAATGTAAACTAAGTTCCTATCTTTTTAACTCAGTTGAGAGCACAAGGTTTATAAAGCTCATTGTGTTGCAGCTAAGGTTTTATTTGGTTTTGTAATCTCAAATACAACTAGGCCTACTTTATAACATTCCTATCTCCTCAAGTAAATTCAAAGCAAGAGGATTTAGGAGTAACTGGGAGTGATCTAGGTAACTTAGACAAACTAGCTCTTAGAACGCATCCAAAGGCTCAATGCTCTTTCAAATGTATGATAAAATAGAGTTTATGTAAGTAAAACATAAAAAAATGAACTAGATCTCATGATTCCCTCGAGGGACCAGTTCTCCTTTTGAGGTGTAGGCTGAAACAAAGACCATAAAAATGGAAGACATCAAATGATAAACTTAATCCCAAAATTCCTTTGAGGGTTCATTGCTCCTTTTGAGGTATAGATAGAAACAAAGATTATAAGAACAACAAATATGAAAGATCTTGAGAATTTTGGATCAAAGGCTCATTGCTCTCTTGATTTATTACCTCAAAGTCAATCAATGGTTACATGTTGGGATAAAAAATTGTATGAAAGAAGACAATCACACAACATGCAATCAACTAATTTACACTTGAACAAAGATTGAACACAAGTACATGAACAACAAGAATGCAAGCCAACAACTCAACGTTTTATTATCACAAGTATAGTTCAAGAACATATACTAAGTAACAATGAAGCAAGCTTAAAGGCTTAGCATTTTGTTACAAGAAGTACGGTTAAAATACAATGATCAAGGTTGCTCTTATTTATAGACACTCAAAGGAGTAAGGAACCCTAAAATCTCCTTGATTTAACATTTGGTTCTTGCCAATCAACAAGATTTATTCCTATGTCTAAACAAATGTAACTAATAGTTAACTGGAAAGACTACTTCATTTAACTGATTCTAAAACTAAATTGAACTCCACTGTACAAAGGTGTCCAAAAATACACATGCATGAAAGGTGGGACAACGAGTTAACTTGGAAAAACTATTTTAAATGTTATCTTTGGAAAAGGTGGGACATCCTAACTGGTAGCTCATTGGTTGCCATCTTGAGCAATCATCTCCTCCAAGAAGTTGTTAACTGCCTCATCATCTAGAGATCATCACATGCCTCAACTGTCAGTTTACTGCTTGTAAACAACTTGAGAAATCCTAGAAATATCAACACACTTCAACTGGCAGTTCACTAATTGGTAGCTTTTGCGGCTCTATAACTAGAGTGATGATCTCTGTTTCTTTTGTAGCTTTATGCTTCTGATGCTTTTCTTGATTTTTCTCAATGGAAGAGTGCTATATAATGAAACCACAAAGTTTGACTATGAACACTCTAGCTGTGAGAAATGCTCATGAACTCGCTGCACAACCAGAGTTCCAACGATATTCAACCCTCTAAACTGGCTTCAAAAGGCTATCCGATATATGAGGTATGAAACCATATGGAATTCGTGAACTTTGAGTGTCTACACCTATCAATTTTCCCAAATCAGCCACTGGATTCACTTGATGAAAATCAGTGTCGAGTGTTCTCACAAAATTATGAAGCAAGACCAATTTGGTCTTGAACTAAACTTGAGAGAACTGTATTTTGAAAATCTGGAAGAACGACTAGGAACACAACACTATTTGAACAACTTATTTTGTAGTGTCTAAAAATAGCTTCACCGAGGGGCAATTTTATGAAAATTTCTGAGACATGGGTTTTTTTGAGAATATCTTTTTGAACAAACCCAGAATGTCAGATTTTCGAAAAAGTGACTTTTCCTTGGACATGCAATAACTCCTTAGAGGAAGAAGCTACAAAAGTTGTAGAAGCTATTTTTTTTGGAAAATTCTGGTACAAGGGTTTTGTAGGCACCTATGAGCTGATCAAACCCAGTTTGTCAGTTTCTAAAAAAGGTAAATTTTTGTAGAAACCCTAAAAAATGGGGGCAATGGGGCAATTTTTTAGAAAATTCTAGCACATGGGTTTTGTGGCCAATTTAGTGTTGAATGAACCTAGAAGGTTAGATCTATGAAAAAATGGAGTTTGCTTGAGCATGCAAGAAAACCTAAGACATAACTAGAAGAAATTGTGGGAAAATTTTTCAATCTTCAAAAAGATCAAAAAATAAGTGAACCCCAAAATGCTTGAAGCTAAAGATTTTGAATTTTTGCCTCTGAAAAATGATTCCTAGAGATATGAACTTTGGAAAAACATCCTTCTATGGAACCTGTTCTCAAAAATACAAAGAACATTGAAAACCTCCTTCGTTTGATCCTTCAAATGCTGTAGAGAAGAAAGCTTCTGTGTTTGGCATTTGAAGTCAACCTACAAAAATAATGTGAAAGGAAGCCTAGATGCTTAATAAATATCATTTGGAGGTGGAAGCATTAGATAGGGCATCCAAAACCTTGATTAAAGAGTCAACTTGCATGATTGACTGTTAATTGGAAGTTTTCCCCAAAATTTGGGATGCCTAGACATGAGAAAGTCTTTAAAAATCGTAACTCAAGTCAACTTGGGCCCACTTTGACTTTTAGGCGTCCAAGTCTTGGGAGTTAGAATTTTTTTGAAGATTTTCATCTTTTTCTGTGATGAACTTCCTCTATTTGATCCTGAATTTTGGTTGCCTGATTGACCCTATGGTTTGGCTAACAAATTCACTGTGGAGTTAGATCAACTATGAAGAGATCTTACTGGAGGTTGCAAACCCTGAAAATGACTTCTATTGGCTTGAATTCTTAGGACCCTTTTTGAAATTAGGTGCTTTTTCTTGCCAGTGTTAGCCAAATTTTTAAATGATTTTTAATTTCTTCAATTTTGACCTCTCGTGCTTTAATTTGTAGCTACTGGTGATTGATGATTCTCGTGCACTAGATGTTGAGTCCATTGCGAAGATAGAAGAATCCTGGAAAGGATGACTAATTATGCAAGCTCTAAAAATTGATTCAAGGGGTTCAAATTGCTAGGTTCCCCTGGCCTGCAGGGGCGCTTTTGTGCTTCTAAGACACAATTTTCACTTTGCAACCCTTGACGAAATGCTGCAGTTTGGTCCTCATTTCCATGAGTTTGACTACACTGATATATCTACTAACGAACTCATCGCAAAGATTGATCAACTCTGAGGAGGTCTCCTTGGAATTTGTAAAGCACAAAATGTAGCACCCCTCCGAATCAGTCTTTCTGGATTGTTGGCGTAAGTATTATTTGTGATTATGTTGATAATTATGTCTTGTTCAATTGACTAGTTAAATTAAATTGTGGTGTCGAGAGGAATCTGACCTTTCATCGAAGTTTAGAGTACACAAAATTATATGGGTTTTGTTACATAGAAATGGATTATATGTGCCTTAGAACATAGTTATATAACCTTACATAGATTTATATTCGATAATGGTTTATGTTGTGCTCAGAATCTAATTAAAATGCGTAGCTCGAGAGTTAAGAATTTATTTCGATAGTTTGTACTTTTGCTTGGCTTTTGAAATATACCTATATATATATATATTTAATTTTATGAGCATAGGTTAAATAAAACCTAAACGAAGGATGTCGGAAATACTTTAGGGGTTTAGTTATTTGAAAACTCTTGTCGTTCATGTCGTGTATTTCGTTGCTCGTAATGGCAACATGGAATTAATTAAAGTATTAAATTAAAATTATTAAATTATTGGAAGGGGGGAAAAATGAGTTAATATATTATATTATTCTTTATTAGAGACAAATTGTAAATTACAATTTCAAATAATGAGTAATTAAAGTTTAATAAGGATGGATAATCCAGTATAGTTATAAATTTAAAATATTCCTTGAATATGCACATAAAAATATAATTATTAAATTTACATCTTATAGATAATAATGTAAAAGATTAATAATCCACTTATGGACATAGTTTAAATATAAACTTCAAGGTGTTTGGTCATAGAAGAGAATTTGGAAGATAAAGAATAAATATTCATATATATATATATATAAATTTGAGAAAATAAATAAAAACAATTATATGTATGTGTGCATACAAATGTTTAAGTTTATTTAATATCTATATGCAAACAAAGAAGAAGGACACATGTCCTTGATGGTACCCTCCACCTTGCTTCAAGAAATTCTTTCCTGTCTACCACATGCCCTGTGCTTGCATTCTCTTCTTTGCATGTTCATTGCGTGGCATTCTCCCCGGGAGAGGCTGTCTTTTTAGGGGATGTTTGTATGGAGATGAAGGAGGATACGTTTGGGGCAGGAAGAAGGGGGCAGGAGGGGGAGAAAGAACATCAGCCAGGTGAAGGTAACTGCCTTGGTTTTCTATTTCGTATGCTATTTTAAATAGTCTCTTTGTTCCATTGTCAGCCTAACTCAGTTGCACACTTGAATATAATAGGAAGTTTAAAGGTTTAGATAACCCGTTTGATTTCTGACAGTTTATCATAGTTGCAGATAAATGATTCTTTTGCCTTCTCCTCCGCAGCGTGAAGTAAAATTTGTAAATCTTGATACACCCTGTTGTCTTCTTTGCTAAGCCGATTTCTCTGTCGCTGCATTGATCTCACGTGTTTGTGGATGAGATCCATCTCCTAAACAAAATGCATGTACCCTCTTCAGCCCATAAAACCAACTACACCAGGGTATCTATTTAATCCCTCTATCTTTCATCAACCTCTTTACTTTTGAATCTCACCGCATCTGCCGCTTCTGCACAGGATGTTTAAGAGTAGAACATGGGTTGTAGCATTTTTTTTTGAGGATCAATCTATAAAAAACAGTGTTGTTGGAAATGCCCAACCTATATTCATATATGACCTACAGGCACCACAGGTTTAACTGGTATTCTATCAAATAGTGTACGTGCCTTGTCTCTGCTTTTGCATTTACTTAAAAATTTCTAAAGCCTTGAACAAATGTGTGTCCCCTGTAGTCATTTCTTTCCTTGAGATCATACAACTTTCACGTCTTGCATTTGAGTCCACATTTTTGTGAGGTTTTTTATCAAACAGTCAAGTGCCTTAGCTGTGTTACTCATTTTGCATACATATTTACCAGCGCAGCCAGTTGAGAGGCATCGCAGGTTAGGCTAGCATCTTAGTATTAAATTTTGTGTATCTCCAAGACACTCCTAATGATCAGCTTTGTATGTAATGCAATAAGGGTTGCTGTCGTGTGAATTATGTGCAGTCCTCATCCACTAAACTGCCTTTCTGTGTGCACTTAGAAGCGAGCAAAGTTTAAAAAGTTAGGACGTGTTCTTGAGTGCTTCAATTGTCCAAAGTTTTTGAGAGATTCTTGCAAAATCGTCTTTGTGCACAATCTACTACCACCGCTTCTCTTTTCATGTGTAACCTACCGCTGCTGCAATTTTTAGAATTTGGATGGTGTATAAATTTAAACAATCTCCCTGATACCATTTGCTACCTAGCACAGCCGAAGTATTTAGATTTGGGAGAGTGTATAAGTTTGAACAGCCTCCCTGAAGCTGTTGGTAACTTGTCACAGCAACAACACTTGGAAATAGAATGTTGTAGATGTTTAAATAATCTCTCTAATTCCATTATCAACCTATCTCAGCTGCAGCACTTGAACATAATAGGAAGTTTAAATAACCTGCTTGATTCCTCTAACAGTCTATCGTATGTAGCATTTTGTCCAAACAGTTCACACCCCTTGTCTGTGCTATCGCACTCTGCCGCGTATGTATTTAGGGGCTTTTGATATGTGAAGTACGTGCAGCCCTCATCCTCTAAACCTACATATCTACACGCACCTAGAACACAAGAAGAGCTTTCAGTGTTAGGAAGTGTTGCAGAGTGTTTCATTAATTTAAAGAATTCAAGAGCTTCCTTGTTTAATCTTTTATGCATTCTTCTGAGATTGTTTCTGTCCCTAAAAAAAATAAAAAAAAAATAAAATGAATCACATAAAGAATTCAATGCATTCCTTTAAAGAAATATATTAGGTATTTGAAGATTTATGCTCATATCTTGCCCAATTTGATTTACTTGCATGGCCATCGTTATACAATTCTAACGTTGCGTATTATCTTGTTTATTCTGTCAACGTTTCTCTTAGTCCAACGCAGCCTAATTATATCAGTCTTGGTTTGAGCTTTGCTTTTAGTGCGTTTAAAGTTTCAAAAGGAAGAAGAGTTTGGTCATAGCCTTGGAATGCTTTACTTCATATTACATCATTTAAAATAAAGTAAAATAAGTTAAGCTCTTTAAGTCTAAGAAAGAGAAGAAATTTATCGTGGAAAAATCTTAAACTTATTTTATCCCTTAAATAAAGTTAGAGGGGAGAATATTCTTATATTCTTTACAAGGAATCTTTAAAATTAAAATAAGTAGTATGACTAGTTTTTCCTTAGATTATCTCCTTTCTAGGAAAAAAGGAAATAATAATGTATGTGATTAGAAATAGTATAATTATTTATATATAAATTCCTTTCTTGCTTATAATTCTTTTAAATTACTTTTATGACAAATTATATATGGAAATAAGTAAACAAACAAATAAATAATAGTTAATTATAAATAAATTGATATATGTATGTTCTTATGTTTTTGGAAATTGCATGGATGCATTGTAGTTAAATAGTAAAGGATTTCTACCCTCTTAGTATTTTTTTTTATTTAATTGTGTAAATTAAGGAATATTATTTCTTAGACAAGATTGATAAAGAGTAAAAAGATAAAGTATCATGATTATCATTTCAACTATGTTAGTTTAATGTTATTGTTGTGTTTGTGTTAGTAAAAGTGGATTGTTGTTAGGATATACCTTAGATATTGTTATTTGTGACATTTATAGCCTCAAAATTTGAGTAAAGAAATTGATAAGTTGTTTAACTTAAATAATTTGATCTATTGATGGATGACTTAGTATTTGAAATGTGGAAGTGACGTCTTTATTTGATACTGTGAGAGTGAACTTTCATGGTTGTTGTGATTACTTGTTCGTGATGGATTAACGGATATTCTTGATGGTTCTACCTTGACATGACTCCCTCTTGAGTTGGAGTTATTTTGACAAGATTCAATATGTGAGCTTGGGTATTAATGTGTAAGTGAGTCAATGGTTAAGTATTGAGTTTTAGGAAGTGGCAGAATAACGCCTCTTGGCTATCTTGGTTGTTGATCGAATATTGTGTTTGTTGATATTGAGTTGAATTTTGATTATTGTTTTGGAGTATATCTTGTTTGCATTAATTTGGTTATTGTTCACAGTGAAAGTGATATTGAGTATTCATGTAAGGGTTGCTTGAACTGAAAACCATGTTGATTGGGTATTGTTTCGATGTTTGGAACGTTATGTTTGATTTTAGATATTATGAAGGATCTTGACTTATATTTGGTTATGATTATTGCCTTTTCTCGAAGGGGTCCGTTGTGTCCAACAAGGTTATTGAAAAGATTTTGATCTTTTCAATTAATTATGCAATGAGTTGATTATGTTATCTTGATTAAGTTTAAAGGTCACGTTATGATATTGCCTCTTTTATTCCTCTCTTGTCATTTTGCGATTGTGGAAGTTATATAGTCAATTTGTGGTTCAAGTTGTGAGTCTTTCTCTTGTGTTAAGATTTTCTTGTGGTCATATTTGAGATGGTTGGGAACCTGACAAATTTGAATTACCTTCAATAGAAGATTGTGGATTTACAGTGTTTCTTGGATTCCAGAGGCAATGGAGAAACTTGACATATGTTGATTTTTCCACAGTTATTCTGTTGGGATTTATTGCTCTTATTTCAGATTTTGAGCTTGTGAGTATTACTTTGTACTATGGTGTTGAATTTTGATGTGGTGGGTGGTACCTCCTTGTTCTTGTTTCAGTGATATGGAATGGATTTGCGAGATGATTCTTGCCTCGCATGTTGTGTGATATGTACTCCTTGATTTTTATGAGAGATGAGGTACACCCCTTGTATGTTTTGATTTGGTATCCATAGGGAGAGTGGCTCTTCATGGGGGCTGGCACACAAAGGGGTTGTTTGGATAACCCATGGAAGAGTTTCTTAATCAAGTGATAATGTAATTAATTAACTAGTAGGTTGGGTAGATAAACACTAAACAAGATTAATTATGAGCCTCACCCATACCGTTAGTGCTTTCATAGGCTAAGGATGGGATGAGAAGACCTGGTTGGTAAGATCACTTCCTTGTCCTCATGAAAGGTAAGTGGTTCCGCATGAGTCACCCTATGGAGCGGTGCCTTGAGATAGGCTGCCTGGATAACAATAGATGGAGGCGGTACCTTGTGATAGGTTGCCTGGATAATCCATGTAAGGCCATGCGATGACACTCTCCTACTGTACCTGTTTATTTTCTCTTGCTTGGTTGCCTCTAGGAGTGTTGTTTGAATTGTTGATGTTGAGGAAATTAGTTCTTGGTGATTGTTGTTGAAGCCTCCAAGTTCTATCTTTTAGTGTTGCATACATGCCTCATGGAAACTTGATTGATGTTAATGAAAGGTGCCCTTGATATTTATTGTTGGTTGATATTGCAATTTTATTTGAAGGCTTGGATCCTATTGTTGTTGGCACCTCTTATGGTTATTTAGTGTTGAGCTATAATCTTGACATTTGGATTTGTTGGAATTTTCATTATTTTGTTTTGGCTAAGTGATGGAAATGTTGTGATTTGTTATCTTCTGTTGATGATATCCTTGTTGTGGAGTTTGGTTTGCTATTGGTTCATTGATTGTTTTGGATTGCGGTATGGGGATCTTTCTTGTCAACTCCTAGCACGGGGGGTGGAATTTTGGGTCCACGTGGTCGGGTGGAACGTGCTATGCACCCCATTGGGTCCCCATCCAAGGATCGAACTGTACAGATATGTGCCTCTTGTGGACTCCAGGATTGTACCTGAGTCAAAGTTGATCTTGTTACTTTGTATTAACCTCTTCAGTTGTATTAATCTATCTTATTGTATTGTTCCCATATATGTTGAGGAACACATATGTATCACTGTATCTCTTACACGATGTAACTTTCATTATCATTGTAATGATTGTAACCCTTGACCTTAATTTATGATCTTTGATGGATGTTTTTCATTCATGAAATGTATATAAATACTTGGTACTTTTATGTGTTAATGTTTCATAGTATGTAATTCTAAATGGTGTTGTATCTGTGGAAATATACTCCACAATTGGCATATTGAACTATTAATAAAATGTTATATGTATCTTTTTCATCTCTCTTGATCAAGGATGGTTGGATGTTATCTTTATGCAATCTTGATTCATTCGTTATTGTTATGGCATTAGTTTTAGGACTTCGTGATGCCATCTCGTGTACCCCAAAGGACATAATGGTCATTGTGAAATTGTATAATTGCTTTATATGCAATATATGTTCATGTTTATCTTATGAATTGTTCTTCTTTCAAAAAAAAATTGTGTGGTAATTTGTTGTTTCTGTTGTCCTTTGGGGTTTGCATAGAGGGGCATTACACAAAAGCTGCATTTGGTGCTCCAAAAAGTTGGGCGCCTTTTACTAGAAGGGTACCTTTTCCTGTATACTTAAGCCAAATTTTCATGTTTTTCAACTTTCCTTCACTTTCAACGTTTCACGCTTGATCTTTGTTTAAGAGTGTTTGATAGGTCTCGTGAGCTGGCAGCTGGATTCATCATGAAGCTGGAAGGATTATGAGCAGATGTCTTGGAGAAGACAACTGCTAAAAACCACATTTGACTACTCAAAATGTTGGGTACCCTTGGCCTGTAGCAGTGTCTTTTTCTCTTATGAACTTCATTTTATCCTTCGTTTTATGTGTCTACTTGATCAACAACCACTTGAGTTTGATAGGTCCTTTGATTTCTTGAATGGATTTGTTGCAAAGTTGGGCTAAATCCGTAAAGATCATCTAGAGATGGCTAACCCAAATTCTGAATTATGAGTAGTTTCTTTTCTGGGAGCCCTTGGCCTATAGGGGTCCATTTTCCTTGATAAACTACCATTTTCTGATGTTTCTCATTTTTAGCATCTTTCGCTTGATCCTCATTCGCCAGTGTCTGATGAACCTGTTGAACTAGCTTGGAGATCCATTGGAAATCTTGTAGAATTCTGAAGAGGATGATAGGTTTTACAAATCTTAACAACTGTATTTGATCCCTTGAATTCATGGGTGCCCTTGGCTAGCAGGGGTGGATTTTGGCAGCCATTTTTGATGATTTTCATCCTTCTTGAGCTTTGCGTTCACCATGTAGTCGATTGCATTGACAGTGATCACCATTCGCCGATTGCGCTTGTTGTCCACGTGCATCACCAACATTAGATGTTCACATGTTTATCGACTGCATCATCATCTTTGCTGATGTGTTGAATACATCCACCATTGCATGTGCGTGATTTGTGAAGCTTCCAACATTCTAGATAGTTTATTTTTTGAAATTTTCAACTGTTTGAAATTCCCCTCCACCGTTGAGCATCTTTCGAGCATCTTTCTCCATAGATTCTTCTGTGCAGTGTTTGAAGCTTAGATCTTGATACCTAGTACTGGCCATCTGCCATTGTTGACCTTAGAGGTCCTAGCTTTTCTCCTAAAAAAGTGAAATAGACCCACCAGAGTAAAACTGACTTTTTCATGATTCTAACTAGACTAGTGTGATTGTGACAAAGAATAAACCAATCAAAATTATTTTGAGGCATTTCTGGAAATATTCTATTTTTAGGGTTTTTCCTAAAAATAGGTGCCTTAAACCCTAATTTTCAAAATTTTCCAGTATCCTCTTGACAGTAAACCCACAAAAAGCCCATGCTTCGTTTGACCTAAAATTGAATTTTGATGAAAATTTTACAAGATTTAGACCATTTTTACCAAAATGCCTTATTGAAGCAATTTTTATTTTTATTTTGGGTAGAACAAACTGGACAAGAGCTCATTACCTCTTTTAGCTTCTCAAAGGTCCTTTGTGCTTTGGTTATCCATTAAAAGGCTCTTGCTTTAGTTAGATTGGTGGGAGGTGCTGTAGACTGAGAGAATCCTCTGAAAAACTTGTAATAATAGCTACAAATTCTGAAGAATCCTCTTAGTTGAGATAGATTCGTGGGAGGAGGCTAATCTAAGATAGCTTGGATCTTTTGTTGATCAACTTGAACTCCTTTAGCACTTATGACATGTCCCAAATATAATATCTCTATTTCCCCAAACTCGCATTTGGACATCTTTGCAAAGAGAGATTGTTGTTCTAGGATTCCCAAGACTATATCTAAGTGCTTCAAATGTTCTTCCCATTTTTTTCTGTAAATTAGAATATCATCAAAGAAAAACAAAACAAATTTCATTAGATGCTTACCAAAAACATGATTTGTTCATGATTGGAAAGTTTCTAGAGTATTGGTGAGACCAAAGGTCATAACCAGGAACTCAAAATGCCCATAATGACATCATAAAGCAGTCTTCTAAACATCTTCTTCCCTCATTCAAATCTAGTGGTATCTGAACCTTAGATCAATCTTTGAGCAATATACCACACCATGTAGTTCATCAATTAGCTCATCTAGCCATAGTATGGGCATACCAGTTCCTAATGGTCTTCTTGTTCAATGCCTGGTAGTCTATGCACATCCATAGAGTGCCATCTTTCTTCTTCACCAACACCACAAAAGATGTGAAAGGACTAGAGCTTGGTTTGATGTAGCCTGTATCTAGAAACCCCTTTATTTCTTTCTCTATCTCTTCCTTATACATCTAGGGGTGGCAATAAGGGGTGGTCATAACCATATTTGATCTTGATTCAAGCTCTATGATATGATGGAAACCTCTATTTAGTGGTAGTTCGAAAGGCATGTCACTAAAAGCCAAACTATGCTTATCCAACATCTTTTGTATATCAATATGAACTTGACCCTTCCTACCTTCTAAAGAATCCTTTAAAATCACCAAACAACTAGGAGACTAGGCAACTTGGTTCTTTTAGAAGATCCTTTCCATTCTCTTAGTTGATACTACTTGTGGACCACCATTTGCCATTCCCTTTAGGACCACATCGTTCCCATTGGATTTGAACTTGGGCTCCAATGTTTAGTAGTTTGTACTATACTCACCCAATGAATGTAGCCACTACAAACTCAAAATCACATCAATTTCACCCAAAACAATAACATATAAATCATCATAAACATTATGATCTCCAAATGTTGTGTAGCTTTTGTAATTTCTCCTTGTAGGGTAAGTTATACCCATCCACCACAGTGATAGTGAAACCTTCAAAATTCTTTGCATCCAACCTTCTTCTCACAAGTCCTTCATCAATGAAGTCATGAGTAGCTCCTCCGTCAATTACGACACTTATTCTTTGTCCCACAAGGACTCCCCAAACCTTGAAAGAATGGTATCTATGTGCACTGGATAAAGATGCTAGAGTGCCACCATTGCCCTTCCGGATCATAAAACTCTTCATACTCATCTGATTTTGATTCTTTTTCAAAGATGATTTCTATATAGTGGACTTGTCCTTTTCCAAGACACCCGTGTCCTGGAACCAATGGTTCTTTACAAGAGAATTTTTTTCTTCCTTCTAAGCTCATTCTTGGTCTCATCATCATTCTTCTTAGGTGCGGCAGGGGGAGCCGATTTTTGAGTAGTCCAAGGTTTATTTTGGAAATTCCCCTTTGGATTATTCCATATTGAAGGTTTTTTATTTATGCTAAGGAACATAATTCTCCAGATCAAAATATTTCCTGATAGGCTCTTGAAGTGTTGAGGGGTGGAGTGCTTTCACTAAGCCCTTGAGTTGTTTTTCCAAGACTTCTATGAATAGGACTATGAGTCTCCTTTCTGAAATTTTAGTTACCATGACTGATAACTTTTAGAAATCTACAACATATTCTTCCACAATTCCTTTCTACTTGAGGTGAGCCAATTCTCTAAAATTTTCTTTTGGATCTCTTTTGTCAAACCTCTCAAAGTAGTATGCTACAAAATTCATCATAAGATTTGATCAATTTTTGGCCTTGACTGACCAGATCATGGTACCACCAATCACGAGTAATTCCTTCAAATGTAGGGTGGAAAATTTTATGGAATCTTCCTCAGACATTGGCTTGAGTTCTAACTATGTATCAAGTTTCTACAACCATGCCCGAGTAGTAATTTTCTCAGATCCATCAAAAGGGGAAATAAATAGCTTTCCCAATGAGTGCTCCAATTATTTTGGCTTGAGGGGTGATTGGTAAGTTCCCCTTTTATTCTTCTTCATCGCCATGAAATCTTTTAGAGACAAAATTCTTTGATTGGAGGGTCCAAAGATCTATATTTCTCATAAGCTCTTGAGATGTCATCTTGGAGGGTAGTTTCTTCCTTTGGTACCTCTTCCATTCTTTGAGTGAACTTGGGGTTAAGGGGAATATTACTAAAGTGCATTTCAGAACTTTGTGTAGCAATCACCTTCTCCTTCCCCTTTCCACTACTTGATTCACTAAAGGCACTAGCTCTATTAATGCTATCATTATCCTTCTTTGCATTAGTCTGCATCCACTGAAACATCTGGCCAAACATGTCGACAAGACGGTCTTTACCTTGTATCATTTCCTCAAATTTTGTTTTGGTTTCATCATCCCCCATCATTTCTTCTTGCTCTGCATTCTTTAGTTCTCTGCTCAAGAAACTGATCTCCCTTTCACTTCAAAACATTAAACATTAGGAAACCCTACAAGCTGGAAGAATCTTGCTTTGATACCACTGTAATTACCCTAACATGTATTTTAACAAAAATGATATATATATATATAGATTGTAATTCAATTCAACACATGAACACAAGAAGATGCTCCAATATATTGATTTATCAATTCCAACTCACTAATGATCCAAAATGATAAACAAGATTACCACATATCAACATGCAATATTATTGTCTTTCTTACAAAATCCTTTAAAGTGCAGATGCAATATTCGAATGAGAATCCCCTCAGGAACCAAAGGGGTTTTGTCCTTTGATCCTAGTGAACACTTAGTTTTTGTCCAATGAACACAAATCCTATGGGTTTTTGTCCACAGAAGGAATTAGAACACAAGTTTCCCAAAATACATAAAATGACATAATGATTCCATGCCTTACATGAATTGATTTCCCTATATTTATATGCTAACATTCCTCTTTTGAGGAACATGTTGGCCTTGAGCCCAATTGGCACCAAAGCCCATAATTTGAATTCCCAACATGTTACATTAGGTCGGCCTTAAGGCCAATGTAGATTCCTTTGGGATAGCGTACCTTCCTATAGACCCATCCACACACTTGCTCTACTCATTCCAACTTCCTGAAACTTCGCGGTTACTTCCCGAGACTCCGTAATGTCTTTATGCTTGAAGCTTGTAGAGGTGGGTGCTAGTTGACTAGCACAATTGCCTTATGTTATTGATATATTTTCACTTCCCAATCACCCTTTCTTGATTTTTGGATATGATGTGCAAGTGCCATCATAGGTGCTATGTTTTTAACCACACACTTGAACATGATCATGCGAAGGAATGTGGAGGGATTGCCAAAATCGACTTTATCTCGGCATAGTGATTCTGAATTGGTGATCTTTTGATGGCGATATATTTCTAGTAGATGATTCTTTTCCCATGAGCTCCAAATATGTTTTGGGGGCTTCATTATAGATGTTTCATCTTAAACTGCAGACTGAGATGAGCTCCTTTAGATGAATGTGGTAGAATTCCTAGATTCCACTCTGAAACTGTCTTTCCGAAAAAAAGACATGACACCCCCCTTGTGGGGTCCAAGGAAGATGACCCCCTCAGTAGGGGGTCTGAGGGCCGCACATGGTCTCAAATTTGACGCTAGATATTTTGTTGGCTTGTCTTTCCCTAGAAGAAAACCTTATTTTATGTGGGAATTATATTATGGTTGTGCATTATGGTGTATTTTGAGAGTTTGATAGTTTTTGTGTCACCTCTGGATCTTTGGTTGGGGATACTCTTGTGAGAAGCTTGCTCTGCAAGTATATATTAATATTTATGATTTATTAACAATATATTGGGTGAATTTTTGAGTTGTACCTTCACAAATTTCTATTCTTGATAATTTCACCTTATATTTGGTCCCCCCTTAAATTATTGGACCTAATTGAGTATTTAATTTCCTAAATTGTTAATTTTATGGCCTATTTTCAATGATAATTTTTGAGGAATTGCAAGTAGAAATCAATTGAATTTATCTAATATATTACCCTTGACACTAACTATCCTAGAAAATAGGTCCAGGACACTCATGCCCTAGGCATGAGTGTCCTATTTTCCCTCAAAATTGAAATATGTTAGCTGTGGAAATTTAATATTTGAATTTCAAGTGTCCAAATTTGACCATTGAGATTTAAGTTTTGAGAAATTGAATAAATTCCTATAAATAGCTAATTATTGCATCATTTCAAATCTATCTAGCAAGAACACAAATGCTATTGACAAAATTATGATCAAGACCATTCAAGAGAAAGTTAAGAGCAACATTTTAGAGCTTTATTGCAGCAATTCAAGTTCCTATCATCATGTACAATTCTATGTGAATTTATGTGTGTTCATGTTATCATTGTTTTGTGAAGGCTAACACTTTTGTAGGTATCCAAGAAATTCAAGCATTCAAGCAATCAAGAAAAGCAAGATCCAAGAACTTGAAGTGATGTGCATGAATTTAGTCCTTCAAGGAAGCCATTGAAGGATGATGAGTTGCAACACTTTGTGATTTCATCATTCCTTCCTTTCAATTATCCATTTATCATTGATATTGCCATTGTGGAAGCTTAAACGAGGTTTGATTGAGGAAATCCCCTAAATGGTCCAACATTTCTTCTCTTTGTGAATTTTTAGATCTTCGGTTTGGAGAAGATTGAAAGGATATTGAAGACAATTTATTCATTGTTGTATTCAAAACCCTACACCTTGTCAACCCATGAAAACTTAGTTACAAAAATATCTGACAATGTTCTGAAAGATTTGTAGGTAGGAATCCAAATATTAGATCCAACATTAGAGGACCTCAAAAATACATCCGAAGAAACATTACAAGGACACCCATGTGACCTAGGCATCTTTTTCATCCATTTTCTACCCCACATTTGAATCACAAGTGCTTAGTGTCCTGCTCTACTCATTTCTGCTGTTTGAATTTGTTTGTGATTTTTTATGTATTCTATATTTGCATCAAAACAAAAAATTTCACTATTACTCTAGTTAGACCATTACATTTCATCATTAGGACATTTCCAGATTTGGTTAAGGGCTGGTTGGCTCACCTATTAGGCTATAAGTTAATCACATACCTTATTCAAATCCATCAAACCCTCATTCCACCTTTGCATTTCCAATCCATTCAAATCTCCACATACATTACACACATAATTCCTCCAATACAAATATTTGGGAAAGGTGTCAAACCCTAAGGTGAAAACTCAAAGGTTTCCCTTTCTCTATGTTTCATTTTGGTGAACCTAACTTGTTAACATTATTAACCTTTTGAAATTTACCGTAATTCAACCTAGATCTAGGTTTTGCATACCATTTTTTTGCATTTCTCATTTAGGGCTTCATTATTGCATCATAAATTATTCATATTGCATTACAGGTCAAAATACAAAAAAAATTACACTCATATTGCATTATAAGTTAAAATAGGGTTGTCTCAATCATCTTAGATCAGATCTACATTCAAATTACATTCATTAGGTCTTTAAAATTTGAAATTATTCATTGCATTCAAAATTACATCTTCCATTTAGGCCAAAAAAGTGAAAATTTGCATAGTTTTGCTTCAAAACTGCATACAATCATCATTTTCAAGACTTTGCATCTTGAAATTAGTCAATCATTGCATCTTGCATTTGAAAATTGCATTCAAAATTTTTCATTCATTGTTCACATATTTGCACAATTGCATTTTCCATTTCCAGTCATAAAATCAACAAAATCTGGAAAAATATGCACTTCCAAAACCATTTGTGCACAAAATTAGGAACCTTAAATAGTAACACAATCACACTTTGAATTTATCGACACCCTGTCTAGGAAACAAACGCCTTGGGTGCCTTTGTCTTGCATTTTGTGGTTGAAATTTGAATCAAATATTTTTTTTCTGTCTTCTCTATTGGATTCTACTGTCTAAATTCTGTTTCTGCATTTCAAAATTGTTATTTACTTTCAATATTGTTGCATGTTTGCATTGTTAAGTTCATCATCCTAAAATCAGAAAAGTCTGGAAAACAATTCATTGATAGACCTATTTGAACATAGATACGATATTCCTAAATAGTACCCTAAACAACCAAAATTTGAAGTTTCAGAAACCCTACTTAGGACATAGATGCCCTGGGTGCCTCTATCCTCCCTTTTGGAACCCAAATTTTTGTGACAGAACCCTCTCAAGACCCGGATCTGTCATCTATTTTCCAATCACCTATTGCATAACAGTCTGCACCTAACACAAGCATTATATCATCATGATGGATCAATTTTTTGGTAAGCTTTTGACCACTTTGAAATATTTGGTGGATGTTTCAAGTTATGTGTTTGGAAATGACCCTAATTTTGATAATGACAATCATGATACTTCATCTCCTATTACAAGTATTTTTGAGGTCCTAGGTCAAGATGAAGAGAGCATGCATGAATTCATACAAAATTCCTTACATAACCTTGAGAATAATGCAACCTTTTATCCCTCAATGCAATTGCCTAATACCCCATACCAACAAAATCCTACCATTCCACCACTTGAAACATTCACTTTGTTACATCCAAAAATTGAATCACAAGGCATACTTCAATCAACATGCGTGGAAGAACCTATTGATAACAACCATAAGGGATACACATCAACCAACCCTCCATCATATGAGCATAAAGTTACAAAGACACCCATTAAATTGGAATAGGCTTATGGAAAAGGCTTTAGGATTTTGAGAGAACAAGGATGTGGCATTAAGAATAAACATGATGTCCATTCTCTCTTGGAACAAACACCATCAAAAGATACCAAATAACTAGGCTATGAAGATCCTCCACTTTTGCATCAATAATCTAGTTTATCAACCAAGAAACACAAAGTCCATGGTCCTCTTAAGAAGTTACCTTTCTTGTATCCTATAAATAAGACTGAAAGGGCCTTAGACACACTTCTCAAACTAGGAAAAATTACATTGCCATCGATTTGTGACCGAGAAGATAAGAAAGGAAAGAGTACAAATATGTCTTACTGTGCATATCATAGAACACTTGGACATATTACTGATGAATGCCATGCATTAAAGAAGAAATTAAGAGAATTTAATCATTATGGGGATCAAATTGAATGTATAATACGTTAACATTCATTTTCCTTGCTCCTTGCCATGTGGTAGTTGTAGTGTTACAACATGCTTACTGCCATCCATGAGGGTATAAACTAGGTTTTATGCAATCATCTTTCATTTTGTAAGGAGTAGCATATCAAAATTTTGGCTCACCTTTGTCCTTACACTTGGGGGGCAAGAGGTTAGGTAGCCTTGTTCTAGGTGCATTCCTTCTAATAGGGGATCCCTCTTTATCTCCTTAAAATGTTAGTGTAACAAGTACACTAACATTTTAAGAGGGGGGCATATAGTCTCCTGCTCATTTTTTGCATAGGAATGGTCCCCTCTTAGTGATAATGGCATACATATCCTAGGAAGTGTGACCTTTTTGATCAAAGTGTGACCTTGTTGATCAAAGTGTGACCTTGTTGATCAAAGTGTGACCTTATTGATTTATGTGAAGTGTCTCCTTTCTGATGATATTGGGCTTGATATCCCTCAAGAGAGTGACCTTTCTTGGCATTTGACATTCCTCTTCTAGTGGCAATGCCATGGCTAGTATTCCCTAAGGCGTGAATTTATTTTTCCATGACTTGTTCTCTCTTGGTGGTGATGTCATGAGCGATATCCCCTAAGGTGTGACCTTTTGTATATTAAGAAAAGACCCTTTGTTATTGTCTCTTATGGTGGTGTTGATACAACACCCCTTGAGTTTTTAATATTATCCTATTTCCATTTGTTGCACCCCTTAAGGTGAGTTTTGTTGCACCCCCTGAGGCGAGTTTTGTTACACCCCTTGAGGTGAGTTTTATGCACCCCTTGAGGTGAGTTTTAATGCACTCCTTGAGGTGAGTTTTGTTGCACCCCCTGAGGTGAGTTTTATGCACCCCCTAAGGTGAGTTTTTGCAAGATAATTCATGGATTTAACAAAATGGAGCTAGTTGGGTCTTGAACTTGAGCACCCCTTTTAACATGGCCGCTTTTCTTGTCAATGGAGCCATGTGTTTCATGAGTGATGTGGCATAAAATAGCTTTCTAGTCCTCATGTGAACTAATATTTATTCGATGTATGACGTTTGGTATTTGAGACAATTTAAGATTGAGGCCTCTTTTCCTTCCTAAATCAAATCTTTTAGTACTAACCTTGTGTTTTGTTGTCTTTTGTGTGTCTTCTTCATGTTTACATCGTGTTTATCTCCATTTTTTTTCATCTTTATGTTCCATCATGTCATGTTTTTTCATCATGTGTGCTTTGTGTTTTTTGACATTGTATGTTAGTGTATGTTGTCTTACTGCATAATCAAACATATGTGCATTTCTTTGTGCCTATGTTGGTTTTCCATGGGTTCTTGCGGGCTTGATCACACCCTTGATCCTTAGTCATCCCATCTCTTCAAAATTTGGACAATTGGACCCCTCTTGGCATAAATTTTCTACTTTAGTGTGATTTTGAGCATAAGTTCATACTCTCATTAAAGTGGGGGATGAATGTACCATCGTAAATTGTCATTCTTGACAATTTCACCTTATGTTTGGTCCCCCCTTAAATTATTAGATCTAATTGAGTATTTAATTACCTAAATTGAGAATCTATATTGCCCCCAACACTAATTGTCCTGGAAAATAAGTGCAAGACACTCATGCCCTGGGTGTGTGTGTCCTATTTTCCCTCTGAATTGAAATATGTCAATTGTGGAAATTTAATATTTGAATTTCAAGTGTCCGAAGTCTGCCATCAGGATTTAATTTTTGGGAAATTCAATAAATTCCTATAAATACCTAGTTATTGCATCATTTAAAATCCATCTAGCAAGAACAAGAAAAATATTGGAAAAATTATGATCAAAGAGCATTCAAGAGCAAGTCAAGAGCAACATTTTAGAGCTTCATTGTAGCAATTAAAGATCCTAACATCATGCCCAATTCTATGTGAGTTTGTGTGTGTTCATGTTATAATTATTTTGAGAAGGCTACCACTTTTATAGGTCTCCAAGAAATTTAAGAATTCAAGCAATCAAGCAAAGCAAGATCCAAGACCTTGAAGTGATGTGCGTGACTTCGGTCCTTCAAGGAAGCCATTGAAGGGTAGTGAGTTGTAGTATTTTGTGATTTCATCATTGCTTCCTTTCAATTATCCATTTATCATTGACACTGCCATTGTGAAAGTGGAAACACTTATACGGGGTTTGACTGAGGCAAGCCCCTAAACGACCTAACATTTCTTCTCTTTGTAATTTGGAGATCTCCAGTTTGGACAAGATTGAAAGGATATTGAAGACAATTTATTCATTGTTGCATTCAAAACCCTACACCTTGTCAACCCACAAAAACTTAGTTACATAAATATTTGACAATGTTTTGACAAAATTTTAGGTAGGAATCCAAAGCTCAAATATGACATTAGAGGACCCCGAAAAAAGATCTAGAAAATCATTACAACGACACTCATGCCCTGGGTGTCTATGTCCTCCATTTTTTTCCCCAAATTTGAATCACAAGTGCATAGTGTCCTGCTCTATTCATTTTTTCTATCCAAATTTGTCTATGAATTTTTGTGTCTTCTATATTTGCATCAAAAAAATAATTTGCACTATTACCCTAGTTAGATCATTGCATTTCATCATTCAAAAATTTCTACATTTGGTTAAGGGCTGGTTGACTCAGCTATCAAGATGTAAGTCAATCAAATACCTTATTCAAATCCATCAAACCCTCATTCCACGTTTGCATTTCCAATCCATTCACATCTCCACATACATTACACACATAATTCATCTAATACAAACATTTGGGAAAGGTGTCAAACCCTAAGGTGAAAACTCAAAGGTTTCCCTTTCCTTATGTTTTAGGAGTGTGGGTTTTTTCTCTCGAAATGGTTTTCCCTACGTAAATCATTGTGTTGTGGTATGCATGATATTTATGTTTTTTTGTTTAATTTTTTTAAATGTTGTAAAGATCTGATTTTTTTTTTGCATTATTCTCCTCTCAAGGTTAGTGAAGGAATTTTTTTTGCTACCTTAACTTACTTACATGTTTGACTTAAAAAAATCTTTCTTAGATTTTCATAATATTCTTCCTACAAATTTTACATAGTTTTTCTTGTCAACATTTTTGACAAAAGAGAATTTATGTAGAATCTTGAGGTAAGTCACTCAACAACATTCCAAATGGAAAATTGATTTGAATAGTTAGCATATCGAATTTGATAAAAGCTAAAAAATCAGTAAAATACAATATAGGAATTGATAATATGTAGGGAGACAAACATATAGAATCAAACAAATGTCGTTGCTTTTAGTTTTAAAATTCTCCCTGATCTTGCAAATTATCACTAATATTTACTATCAAAAACCAAAAAATCAGACTTACATAACACTTTTGGAACACAATATCGACATATATCAAAGCATAAAGCAAGGAAGATTTTTTTAGATGTTATTGTTGCAATTTCCTTGGTAGGAATGTATGCAAAATGTAGAAGGGATAAACAAACCACATGTGTTTTTTTGTAGAATTCCATCTTAAAGTGTTTGAATTGTGTGTTATTTCTTATTTTCTTGAAAATAAGTTTACTAGACTAAGAAAATTCGTGCAAAGAAGTGAAAAAAATTCCAACTCAAAATATCTTCTTCAAAAGGACTATTATTCTCTAAAATTTGATAGACATAATCACTTTGTACAGTGAAACTTACAACCACAATCACCATTGAAACTTCACAATGACTTCTGACCCTAGCCTCTTCAATTATGTAAGGAAAATGAAACTCAAACATCCAATTCACATATTCTCCTATGCCCATAAATGTTGGACGAGTTCTATTCTAAGTCAAGTTGTGGCATATCTAATTTTTTTTGTGAGGACATCATATTAAAAAAATTAAAAAATCTATCTTGGCATATCTAAATCTCTAGATACACACATATTTTTTTGATGAAAAGCACTAAATAGTTTTATAAAATTTTAATGAAGTACATTTGAATCAGTTCACAAATTTAATGGAGAGTCTTTCACCTTATTCTCACATAATGACATTGAAGATTCATTCTACATCAAATTATTTTTATATTAATTTTTATTGTCAACTTATTTAATGTTATTAAAGATATTAATTTTCTTTAATTACCACCTCACTTTCCACTCACAACTATTATCACACAATATATTGTACTCAATAGACAATGTATTAAAATAATAATAATAATTTTATTTATGCATTTGCATTGATTGTTTACAAAATTAACCAATGGAAAAAAAATAAAAAATTAAAAAATCATTAAATGAGAAGAATACTTTTCAGACTATAGAATTATTGCTATATTTTTAAAATTGTCATTGTGAATTGACAAATCATTCAAAAACAAATAGCATATAACCAATGTGTTAATATCTTACCTATCACCTAAAAAATAATGTCTAAGAGATCTTTTACATAAATTTATTTTAAACAAGTGCCACATAGTGATGAGTACTTGCATTTCTAGTTTTGTAATTAATTGTAATTGTAATCTTAAATATAATTATAGTTCTGATTCTAATAAATTTATTGTATTTTAATTAATTATAAAACTATATAATTATAATTATAATTTAATTTATTCTAAGAATACTTTTTAGACTATAGAATTGTTGCTATATTTTTATTTTAAAATTCTCATTGTCAATTGACAAATCAATCAAAACAAATACCATATAACCAATGTGTTAATATCTTACTTATCACCTAAAAAATAATGTCTAAGAGATCTTTTACATAAATTTATTTTAAACAAGTGCCACATAGTGATGAGTACTTGCATTTCTAGTTTTGTAATTAATTGTAATTGTAATCTTAAATATAATTATAGTTCTGATTCTAATAAATTTATTGTATTTTAATTAATTATAAAACTATATAATTATAATTATAATTTAATTTATTCTAAGAATACTTTTCAGACTATAGCATTGTTGCTATATTTTTATTTTAAAATTCTCATTGTCAATTGAAAAATCAATCAAAACAAATAGTATATAACCAATGTGTTAATATCTTACCTATCACCTAAAAAATAATGTCTAAGAGATCTTTTACATAAATTTATTTTAAACAAGTGCCACATAGTGATGAGTACTTGCATTTCTAGTTTTGTAATTAATTGTAATTGTAATCTTAAATATAATTATAGTTCTGATTCTAATAAATTTATTGTATTTTAATTAATTATAAAACTATATAATTATAATTATAATTTAATTTATTCTAAGAATACTTTTCAGACTATAGCATTGTTGCTATATTTTTATTTTAAAATTCTCATTATCAATTGACAAATCAATCAAAACAAATAGTATATAACCAATGTGTTAATATCTTACCTATCACCTAAAAAATAATGTCTAAGAGATCTTTTACATAAATTTATTTTAAACAAGTGCCACATAGTGATGAGTTATACCTACTTGGAAAATGCCAAACATGCGGCATAACCTACTCAGAAAGAGACAAGATAGTGGTTATGTGAGGTGGCATAAAAGGCCAACAGAGGGTCTGAGACTCAACCGCCCAAGTGTGGGTGAGAGAGACACATGTAATAGATGGATTAAACCATGTGTCCTCACATAAACCATGTCTACTATAACCTAAGTATGCTTAATAATGTGTAAGAAAAATAAATATATAAAAAAACCTACACCAACGATGTTTAAAAAATATGGGTCTAGATGGAGGTATTGAGAAGTATAAAGCATGGTTGGTTGCGAAAGGCTACTCTCAGGTTGAGGGTGTTGATTACGATGAGATATTTTCTCCTGTTGTAAAAAGGTCATCCTTTAGATTTTCTCTTTTTATTGCTACTATTTATGATCTATAGGTTGAGAAAATGGATGTGAAAATTGCTTTCCTTCATGGTGATTTGGAGGAGGATATTTATATGACATAGCTAGAGCACTATATGGTGAAAGGTAAAAGTAATTTGGTCTATAAATTGAAGAAATATTTTTATGGCCTCAAACAAAGTCGTAAGATGTGGTACCAAAAATTTGATACATATGTTAATTTTTATATTTGAGTGTTCTCATTCAAATCATCGTGTTTATTATAAATCTGATGGTGATCATTTCCTATTTATTGCATTATATACATTGGTGATATGTTATTTACTGGTAAATGGTAAGGAATGATTTCATAACTAAAGTTTCAACTTATAGTTAAATTTGAAATGAAAGATCTTGGTGTAGCTAAACACATTCTTGGAATGGAAATTATAAGAGATAGAGTGAAAAGAAAGCTATGGCTTTCCCAAAGTAAGTACAACGATTTAATTTACAAAGGTTTAACATACATGATTGTAGTCTATTGTGTGTTCCTTTTACAATTGGAATGAAGTTATTTGTTTTAGATTTTCCAACATCCCCATCGGAGATGAAAGACATGAGTAGAGTGCCTTACTAGAGTGTAGTTGGAATTTTGATGTATGCTATGGTCTGCACTAGACCGAAGATTGCCCAAGCAATGGGAGTTCTTTCTAGATATATGTCTAATCTTGGTAGAATTCATTAGGATGTAGTTAAAAGTGTCTTTAGATATTTGCAGCGTATCTCAGAGTATTCCTTGTTACCATGATAATTTGATACTTGAGATTACTTTTCCCTTGGTATTCATGGTTATGTGGATTTAGACTAGGCGGGTGATGTTGACAACAAACAATCAACTATTGCTTATGTGTTTACTTTATTTGGTGGTGAATTCAGTTGGATGAGTAAGCGACATGATGTGGTTGCTTTGTCCACTATTGAAGCTGAGTATTTGGTGGCTACTCATGCTCAAGTAAAGAAGCCATTTAGCTTAAGAGATTGTGTTCAAATGTTGGAATAAAACAAGCTATAGTGACAATTTATTATGATAGTCAGAGTACAATCTACCTAAGTAAGAACCTAAAATTTCATGCTAGGACCAAGCACATTGATGTACAATATCATTTTGTGAAAAATATGGTCAAGGATGACAACATGAAGCTAGTTAAGGTAGATATTTTGATGAATGCTGCATATTTTTTAACTAAGCTTGTGAGCACGAATAAGTTCATATATGGTCAATTTAATATGATATTTAGAGTACAATATACCTAACTAAGAACTCGACATTTTGACCAAGCACATTGATCTACAATATCATTTTATCAAAGATATGGTCAAGGATGATAGCGTGAAACTAGTTAAGGTAGATATTTTGATGAATGTTGCATATTTTTTAACTATGTTTGGAGTCTATGGGCCTCTCAGCCCCTAACAATTAAATCATGGTATCAATCCTCCCATTACTATTGCAAGGTGTTCAATAAATGGGAGAATGTTAGGAAAAATAGTGTCACAACCTTGGAATTATAACAGGTTAATTTATTGAGTGCGGGTTTTGAGGAGGATGACCCCCTCAACAGGGGGTCTAGGGGCCACACATCATTAGGTCTCAAATATGACATAAAATATTTTTTTGGCTTGTCTTTCCCTAGAAGGAAACCTTATTTTATGAGGGAATTATATTATGGTTGTACATTATGATGTATTTTGAGAGTTTGATAGTTTTTGTGTTGCCTCTGGATTTTTGGTTGGTGATACTCTTGTGAGAAGCTTGCTCTGCAAGTATATTGTAATATTTATGATTTATAATAATATATTGGAAAAAATTTGGAGTGTGGGGTTTTTCTCTTGAAAGGGTTTTCCCTACGTAAATCACCGTGTTGTGGTATGCATGATATTTATGTTTATTTTTGTTTAATTTTTTTAACTGTTGTAAAGATTTGAAAAAAGTTTTTCATTATCCTCCTCTCAAGATTAGTGAAAGAAGTTGTTTTGATACCTTAGCTTTCTTACATGTTTGACTTAAAAAAAATATTTCCTATGGTTTTATAATATTTTTCGTACAAACTCTACATAGTTTTTCTTTTCAATATTGTTGACAAAAGAAAATTTGTGTAGAATCTTGAGGTAAGTCATTCACGAACATTCCAAATGAAAAATTGATTTGAATAGTTAGCATATCAAATTTGATAAAATCTAAAAGATCAGTAAAATACAATATAGGAATCCATAATATTGTAGAGGATATAAATGCTACACCCGAGTCTCTAGGACAAAGAAGAATCTAGAGGGAGAAAATGCTCCTCAAATACCTCAATGAACCAAGCTCAGGTGATGGGATAAAAAGATGAGAGTTCCATAAACAAAAAGAGTAGGTCATAGAGGTTCTCTAGAAAAACTAATGAGCTTTTTTCCAAGGATGACAACGTGACACATAGACAACAGTGTGGCACGTTGGTGTTCAAGAGGCGCACTGGCATCTCGTATGAACTAAAAATTAAGAATGCCAAAAATAACAACAAAGTGCCTACTAACAATTCTGTCTGGTAAGAATTCTTAAAGTACAAAAGTAACAGAGAATAATATCTAACTAAAATAATGTAAACTAAATGAGATATAAATTAAAGAATGTAAATGATAAAATAAAGGGAGAGAAATAAATTTCTCACAATAGACCAAGCAATGAAGCCTCTAGCAAAGTAATATAGATCTAATACCTGCACACATAAGAACGAGAGAAAATGTTGGGGCTGTTTAGGGGCTTGCTTTAGTCAAACCCTTGTTTCGGTGTTTCCACCTCCATAGACAACCAAATAGACAGATAGATAGAATGATAAATAGAATAGATAGTAAAATGCATAGAAAAGGGATGTGATAAATCCCAAGATGCTCAAAGACATAAGGCAAGAAATAGATATCACATGCAAGTCTTGAGAAATCTAGAGAGAGAGAGAGAGAGAAGAGAGAGAGATAACTGTGAGAGCCAAGAGAGTTGCAAAGAGTATTGTAAAAGCTTGAGACCGCTGTAGCAAGCTATAGAGAGCTACACGAGCTTGAGAAAAAGAGAAAGAGAAGAGAGAATGAGAGATTAAGAAAGAAAAAGACCAAGATAGATCTAGAGAGAAATAGGAATGAAAAGATAGACTTTAAAGAGAGCAAATGAGGGAATTTAGAAGGTTCTCGAGTTGTTACAAGGCACCCTAAGCCATTTCCAAGGTAGGCGATAAGTGGAAACATGCTAAAAAACAACCGTTTGAACATTGAAATGTCACGGGGTGATAGTGTGGCACGCGGACGTCCACACAACGTGCTAGTGTCTAGAAAAATCATGCTTAAAAGCGGCGGGAATGAGGAAAACCCAAGGTTCGACACAAAGTTGACACAAGAAGATAGTTATTGAAAAGGGGTCTTGAGCATCCTGAGAGGGAAAAAGGCTGATGCAACCTGGCTAATATGAGCCTACATAGATACTAAGGGAGTGGACACTGAAGTGGATGCAAAAATGTAGGTGAAATTGCAAGGGGTGCAATTTTACAACACAACAAATATGCAGGGAAACAAACATATGGACTCAAACAAATGTCATTACTTTTAGTTTAAAAATTCTCATTGATCTTGCAAATTATCACTAATATTTACTATCGAAAACCAAAAAACCACACTTACATAACACTTTTGGAACACAATATCAACATATATCAAAGCATAAAGCAAGGAAGATTTTTTTAAGATGTTATTGTTTCAATTTCCTTGGTAGGAATGTATGCAAAATGTAGAAGGATAGACAAACCACATGTATTTTTTTGTAGAATTCGATCTTAAAGTGTTTGAATTGTGTGTTATTTCTTATTTTCTTGAAAATAAGTTTTCTAGACTAAGAAAATTCATGCAAAGAAGTGAATTTTTTTTTGACTCAAAATACCTTCTTCGAAAGGAATATTATGCTCTAAAATTTGATAGACATAATCACTTTGTACAGTGAAACTTACAACCACAATCACCACTGAAACTTCACAATGACTTTTGACCCTAGCCTCTTCAATTATGCAAGGAAAATGAAAATCATATATCCACTTCACATATTCTCCTATGTCCATATATGTTTTGAGTTCTACTTATTCTAAGTCAAGTTGTGGCATATCTAAATTTTTCTGTGAGGACATCATATTAAAAAGAATTAAAAAATTATCTTGGCATATCTAAATCTCTAGATACACATTTTTTTTTATGAAAAGCACTAAATAGTTATATAAAATTTTAGTGGAGTACATTTGAATCAGTTCACAAATTTAATGAAAAGTCTTTCACCTTATTCTCACATAATGGGACTGAAGACTCATTCCACAATGAATTATTTTTATATTAATTTTTATTTCCAATTTATTTAATGCCATTAAATACATTAATTTATTTAATAATAATAATAATTTTATTTATGCATTTGTATTTATTGTTTGTAAAATGAATCAATGGAGAAAATAATAAATAATAATTAAAAAATCATTAAATGAGAAGAATACTTTTCAACTATAGAATTGTTGCTATATTTTTATTTTAAAATTCTTATTGTCAATTGACAAATCAATCAAAACAAATAGCATATAACCAATATTTTAATATCTTACCTATCACCTAAAAAATAATGTTTAAGAGATCTTTTACATAAATTTATTTTAAACAAGTGTCACATAGTGACGAGTACTTGCATTTATAGTTTTGTAATTAATTGTAATTGTAATCTTAAATGTAATTATAAGTGTAATTCTAATAAATTTATTATATTTTAATTAATTATAAAACTATATAATTATAATTTTAACTTAATTTATATAATTATAATTGTAATAATAAAAGTAATTGTGGACTTAATTTTTAATTATTCTAAAACTTCATAAATAAAGTATAATTAATTTTAGTCATAATCTTAATTTTAATTCTAATTAATTTTCATGCTAATTAAAATTATTATTTAAAATATATAAAAATAAAATCTAGATTCTAATATTTTTCATGTTTTTTTATCAAAATATTATAATATGCATATTAATTTAATATACTAAATCATTAATAATTAAAATATACTATTATTATATCATAGTTTAGTTTAATATATTAAATTATAAAAACAATCATTAAGAATAAAAATATATTATTATTATATAAAAGATCTAAAATGTATTAAATTATATGTATATATATACTAAATAATTAAGAATTAAAATACAATATTATTATAAGCTTTAGTATATTTTTAAATTCTTGCAATGCCGAGCGTTGCCAAAGTTAGGGCTCCTGAAATTGGGCGAGAGTCTTTTGCTTTCTGAGCTTTCAAAATTTTACGAGACATAATGCAGACTGGGAGCGTTCCTTTACAACGGTGGTTGGTGGGCTGTCTACGAAGGTGCATAAAGGATGGAAGACCAGCGATACACTGCCGAACAGGCGTGCAGACGGTTGGGGTTCCAATGAAAACGAATGCGGGAAAAGCCACCTACAAAATAAGATCGACTCCTTGCTTGACCCGTGGCCTTCTTCTAGAAACAGTTTGGGGGCGGCGAAGCCCAAGGCGGGGATTAATGGATGCTCATACACATATGCCACATCACTTCCAAGGGTAAAACCTCTCAAATGCACTAGTTCCACTCCCACAGTAAATTTGGGGGGTGATGTTGCGCGTGAAATTGCAGAAAACGAAGATTTCTTTGCGAAAAGAGGCTTGATCGGGAGATTCAGAGGGCTATGGCCTAGCCTACTTGAGTTGCATAATTGGATAGTGAAAACATGGAGGCCCATTTTAGAAGGAAATCTTTAGATTTACCCTTGCGCTCGGGGACTCTTTGTGGTGGTTTTTGACAGAGTTCGAGATCACAACACAATTTTATACAATTATCAGTGGAGCTGTAAGGAACACTTGCTTATGCTGAAACCTTGGTATCCTGCATTTAACCCTGGATCTGAAATTTTTGCAACAGTTCTGATCTGGGTAAGACTTCAAAACCTTCCACTTTAGTTTTGGTTTGATTCTTGTTTTGAGGATTTGGGCAATTCGTTGGGGAAATTTCTTGCTATTAATAAGAGGTCATCAAACTACCTACACACAACCTATGCCTGAATCTTGGTGGAGATTGATATTTCTCATGATCTCCCAGCTGATATCCTTATCAAAACTGCCGGCGGGTGCTGGAACCAGATGTTAGATTATGAGGGGCTTCCTTTCTGCTCCCATAGATGCTTTAGTTCAGGTCACATGGCTATCCAGTGTGCCAAGAAGAAAATTGATGGGCAATCCACTTGGTAGAAAGAGGTCTCTCTCCACCACTACTCAGTAGAGAAAGAAGATACCACCTCTTGTCAGGATACTTCTACACAGACTTCCAATGAGAAAATAGGTGGGGACAAATGCCCAAAGGATTCACCTATTTCAAAAAAAGCAAGGGTGGGGGCAGATCCGACTCCATCAAAGAAAGAAAATGTAAAGCTCGCAAAGGATCATAGTCAGATTGGGGTTGCGGAAAATCAAACTGAAGTCTCTGAGTTAGTGCCCCTTGAAGGGGGAAACTTAAACACAAAACTTTCAGATGAGGGATTGACCGAAGGGACAGAAGAAGACCACTGGACTTTGGTGCAAAGAAAAAGAAAGAAAATTGATCTAACTCTCAACATGCAACTCTGTTCCCAAACAAAATGTGGAGTCAAAGCTAATGGATGTGTGTAATGACTACATGGAATCTCATCTTTGAGTTTTCCAATTTTGATGTTGTTCTCGGGGCATGGATTATGGGTGTCAATGCTCTTTGTTTTTTGCATTCACTTTGGGGATGAGGTCCCCTCCTTGTGGCTCACTAGTTCTTCACTCTAACCAAAAGCATTAATACAATCTTCGTAAGCTTGATTGCGTTTTATGGATAAAATAAATAAATAATAGTATTATATTATAGCTTATTAGATAAATATATTTAAAATATATTAAATTATAAAAAAATCTAATATATCCAAATCATTAAAATTTAAGATATAATATATGAATGATTTTTATATATGCATTGATATAAAAAAAACATTTTATTTATAATATTATAAATATATATATTTTTGTAAAATATAAAAATCTAGCAAAAACTTAAAAATCTATAATGCGTAGATATCAGTTCATAACTAAAGTGATATTCATAATAAATATTTAAATTTATAAATCTTACATTTCTACTTAAAAATAAAAATATTTCTTTAATACAGAAAAATAACGATTTCTCATTTACTCTCAAAAAAATTAACCATACACTGTCAGAGTTAGAGATTACATTACATCAATCCAACAAACCAAAACAAACTGGATTAAATACCCTGCAAGAACATAATAAAATCCCTGACAGAATATAATAAAATCCCTGACAGAACATAAAAAAATCAGAATCTAAACTTTAATATAAGCTGTAGAGATCATAAACAAGTAAGCCTTAAGGAAGGCTCCATGTCAAACAGTACAGAATAGCGAGTATGCTACTGTTACCATAAAAGTTCAGCTGGGAGAGTTGGAGAGTTTGGTGTTTTCACCATCTGCCATGTCTCTTTGGTGAATTGTTGCGAGCAAACCATACTTCATGAAAAGCGTGAGGCCATATTTAGGAAGCACGGGATGCTTATCAACAATCTTGATCCGATAACGAATAAGAATGGAAGCTACAGCCCACTTCATCTGCCAGTAGGCAAATTCTCTGCCTGTGCAGCGCCGAGGTCCTCCATTGAACGCTAAGAACTTATAATCCAATTCCCTCCCAAATCTACCGTTCTTCATCCACCTTTCCGGCTTGAATTCCAGGCAGTCCTCGCCCCAAACGGTCTTCAGCCTGCCGGACGCGTAAATGGAATACAAAACCTGCGCGCCCTTCTCCACTGGCGTGCCGTCGGGCAGAACATCAACTTCCTGAGAAGCCGTGAACTCATTGGGAACAGGTGGGTAGAGGCGGAGAGACTCCGTGAGTGCTGCGTGCAGGTAATCCATCTGCTTTAATTGTTCGAAGCTAAAAGAAAAGGGGTCCTGATCGTCCGAACTCTTCCCCTGCTTAACAATCTCTTGGAGCTCTGCTAAAATCTGAGCTTCAACAAGGGGATGCTTTGCTACGAGCCAGAAGAACCAAGTGAGCCCTGCCGTAACCGTATCCTTACCCGCTAAAATGAGGTTCACAAATAACTCATACTTTCTTTTGTCGGAGTAGAACCGCCCGTTTTCTCTCTCGTACCGAAAGAAAGCAGACGCGATCTCGGCGACTGGAGAGTCGTCCTGGGTAGGGCGCCATTTTTGAAAAACGAAGCCGTAGACAAAGTCTCTGGCCTTGAGAAGCCGGCGCTCAGATAAAACGTTAAAGAACCTCAAAATTTTCCAACAAAACGGGGGAGTGAGGAGGCGAATCATGAGCGATTCCGAGGCCTCTTCGAAGGCATCCAAGAAGGGAAAGTTGGGCAGGCCCGGCTTGAGGCAATCGAGTTCCACACCTGCGCCGAAGAGACAGACATTATAACATGCCAGCCGGTGGAACACGTCTTGCAGGTCGACAGGGACGGCATTGTCACAGGCGTCGCTGAAGACGGGAAGGAGTTTTTTCTGCATCACCACAGGCAGGGCAGTGGCCACTCGGTCACGGAATTCGGGCGAGGAGAGCGCCTTGCCCGCAGACACACTGAGACGTTTGAAAGCCTCCCCGTCTTGCACCAAAATTGAATCGCCAAACATGTCGCCAAACGTGTCTTTGAAACTCTCACCCCTGCCGAAATTGTGGTACCTTGTTTTCACCAGGTATTCTATATTTGCAGGGTCGGCCGTAAAAATGCGGCATTTCCAAGGGCCCGGAAGCCTGAATGTTCCGCCGTTCGCTATAACCAGGTGAGTGATCCAGTCGTAAAGGTGGGCCAGGTGAAACAGCAAGGAGGGAAGCACACCCACAATCGGCCACACCGTAGCCCCTCTGAATCTCGATCGCATCCGACACTGCAAAACCCAAACGAATATGACGCTTGTGATTCCCACACACCAGACTTGAAAAAATGTCCTCCCATTCCATATAATTTCCGCCAGAACTGCCATTTCTTTATCGTACCACAACTTCCTTCCTCGCACCACTTGCTAGAAATACATTTTACGTGTCTTTCAGTTCACAATGTTCAGATTCTTAAATCCGTCTGCCGTACGTGCCCGCCGTTCGGACCATTAAAAATATTACATCTACCATCGGGTGCTGAAATAATTTTGGACCATTAAAAATATTACATCTACCATCGGGTGCTGAAATAATTTTGGACCATTAAAAATATTACATCTACCATCAGGTGCTGAAATAATTTTAAAACAAAAGCTAATGTACCTACTTTCACTTAAGTAGTAATTATTATTCGAATATTTGAATGATTCGTCAAAGAAATTCTTGTACATTTAATTCTTTTTTTGAATAGTTAAATGCTTCTTCAAATAAATTCTTGTACTGAAGTTTGAGAGGTATCTAATGGTTGGATGACATATTAAAAGGGTTAATCTTTTATATTGTAATGTGAACTTTTTTTTAGTATATCATGTGATGGTTGGGTTCATGATTGGATGAAGTTTTCTTGTGATGTTCATTCTTTAAGATGAATACAAGATACATCAAGAGGTTTAATGAATTTATGAGTGTTTGGTATGTGTAATGCATTTGATAATACATCTACCATTAGATGTTGAAATAAGTTAAAATAATAATCAATGTACTCACTTGCACCTAAGTAATTATTGTTATTTGAACATTTAAATGATCCTCCAACCAAATTTCTTATATGTGAAAAAGTTTCGAAGATAATGGTTGGGTCACATAGTAAAATGATTAATCTTCTAAATTTTAATGTTACCTTTTTGTATATTATGTGGTGGTTGGGTTCATGATTGGATGAAGTTATGTGGTTATGTTCATTTAATCCTTAAGATGGATACAAGATACATCAAGAGGTTTAATGAATTTATGAGTGTTTGGTATGTGTAATGCATTTGATAATACATCTACCATTAGATGTTTAAATAAGTTAAAATAATAGTCAATGTACTTGCTTGCACCTAAGTAATTATTATTATTTGAACATTTAAATGATCCTCCAACCAAGTTTCTTAAATGTGCAAAAGTTTTAGAGGTAATGTTTGGATCACATAGTAAAATGATTAATCTTCTAAATTTTAATGTTACCTTTTTTGTAAATTATGTGGTGGTTGGGTTCATGATTTGATGAAGTTATGTGGTGATGTTCATTCATTCCTTAAGATGTATACAAGATACATCAAATGAGTTTAAAGAGTGTAAGAGTACTTGGTATGTGTAATACATTAAATAATATAACATCTATCGTTAGATGCCGAAATAAGTTAAAATAAAAGTTAATGTACTTGCTTGCACTTGAGTAATTATTATTATTTGAACATTTAAATGATCCTCCAATCAAATTTCTTATCAAACAAAAGTTTGAGAGGTAATAGTGTGATGACATAGTAAACTGATTAATCTTCTAAATTGTAACATTAACATTCTTGTATATCATGTGGTGTTTACACTATTGGTTGGGTTCATGTTTGGATGAAGTTATGTGGTGATGTTCATTCATTCCTTAAGATGTATACAAGATACATCAATGAGTTTAAATAGTTCATGAGTTCTTGGTGTGTGTAATGCATTTAAAAAAGAGTATAATAATCTCTTTGCTAATATTTTTATTTAAAAAAAAATTGTAGATGGAAATCTTGTAGGCAATAAAAGAGCTAATGCGTTCAAACATAATAAACTTGATCAAAATCAAGCATACACCTCACTTTAAAGAAAATAAGAGTACCAAATACGATGTAAATGTACTATAAACACATAAATTTATACCTTTATGATGTTTGAGATAGCTCCAAGATGAATGGTTCCAGTGGTATGTATTAAGGTTGGTTACTCTTTGCTAGGAATTGCTAAATTGGGTAGCACATACTTGCTTGAGAATATTGTGTGATGTTATTTCAAGGAGTTTTCTTAAATAGGTCCCTCTATCCATGAGTATGGAGGGATATGATTTAATTGTGAGACCAAGGGTGAGGATTGACTTGCATGAATGTGAAAGATAGCTTGGTGACAAGTGGAAGGAGAGGATGAAGTTGAGAAAACAAAGAGTGGAGATAAAATTAAAATACATGGTCAAGGGATATGCAAACATGTGGAATTGTGAGAAGAGGGAAAATCAATGGAGAGGATTGAATCATAGAATGAAGGGTGGAGATTTATTTATTTTGCATGAAGGTGGGAAATTCACTCATGTGGAAGTGTGTGAGGAAAGAAAGTAGAGGAGAAGACATTTGAAAATAGATGGTCAAGATGATTTTAGATTTGAATAAATGATGAGGATCAAAAAGTAATTCTTTTTGGATTTTAGTAAAAATGAAATGATTTATTTATTTTTAAATTGAAGGAAATTAGATTAGATTTGTTTATTAAACAAATACATCTTATTTATTTAATTAGTTAGAATAAGGTTGGACTAGATAAATTAAATAAAAATGATTTTTTAATTTAACTAGCAGTGCAAATTAGTTGGAATAATTAACTAAATAAAATTTATTTAATTATTGATGATGAGAGATTAGTATAATTAACAAAATGAAAATCTAGAGCACGATTGGAGTTTCTACATTTCCTCTCTTTGAGATGATGTTGTGACCAAGAGAAGTGATAGAGTTTTAAATGATACAATTAGATGTTTAGTGAGATATAATTAGTGGTAGGATACTTTAGTATTTAAAATAATAAGGGTTAGGAAATGATGTTAAAAAGTGGGTTAGGGATGCTCCCTCAAGAGAGGTGTGTTGATAGGACCTAGGTGGTCTCTCAAAAGGAGAAATAGGTCCTAAGAGATGAAAAATGGATTGGGGGGATTGAATAGATAGAAGGAATAATGGAGATGGTTAGATGCACGAAGGTTGGGCTATATGGAGATAAATAAATTATTTTAGTAAACAAATGAGCTATGTGAATAGTCATGAAGAGGTGCATAGGGATATGATGTGAAAAGATGAGGATAGAAATAATGCTTGAGTGGCATGGCGTGTGAAGATTGTGTTGGAGTAGCAAATAATGAATGCAATATTCAGACTACCATGAAATAAATCAAGCACAATGTAAAATCCAAATAACTATCATAGAATGTGTAGAATACAATGATCAAGCCTTGCATATATAGGAAAGGATGAGAAGGTAGGAGTGAAACTCTGACTACCCCTCCATAAGTGGGAAACTTGTGGGCTCACTTGACAAGTGGGTGAGTAAGTGTCAATAGGTGTCTCAATTCATGAGGAAACATGTCTCAATTCCATGAAGTGAGAAAAAGAGAAAAAGAATCCTAAGTAAACTTAATCTAGGTGTGAATAGGCCAATCCTAGATAGGTGATTAGCTAACTAGGTAGATAAAGACACTATTTACACTAACACCCCCCCTTAAGTGTAACTTAGGGAGTAATGCATGCAATAAAGATGAGTCTCGACTACAAGGCCATGTTAGGTACTCAAGTAAAAAAAAGTCTCTCACAAATAGAGTAAAGGAGAAAACCTAGTGGGAAAAAAATCCTCTCCAAAAAAGAGAAATATATACAAAGGAAGGACTCAAAACCCACCAAGGACAACTTCCTTCACTCCAAGCAACTATCACAATGCAATATAGTGAGGCAATGGTAGAGATTTAGTGAAGATGTCTACAACCTGATCCTCAGTACACAAATACTCTAAGGATATAACACCATCTTGGATAAGTTGTCGAATGAAGTGCATATGAATCTCGATGTGGTTTTTCCATTGATGCTCAAATGGTTTGCAAGATATGTGAATGGTACTTTGGTTATCACATAAAATTATAGTAGGGTGATCAAGTGGAAGACAAAACTTTGTCATAAGTTATCGAAGCCATAGTACCTCTTGGCTAGCAAGAATTGCTCCTAGATACTCAACCTCAGTAGATGAAAATGCAATACCTGTTTGATTCTTGCAAGACCATGCTACTGGACCAAAATCAAGAGTAAAAACAAAACTAAAAGTGTACTTTCGAGAATCAACATCTCCTGCCCAATCTGAGTCAATGTAGCCTACTATTTGTGAAGCCCCTAGTGTGTATTGAATGCCAAAATGAGTGGGGATACTAATGTACCTCAAAATACACTCGGTGACCTTCCAATGAATCTCATGAGGGTCATGTGAAAAATGAGAGACAAGCCCAACAATGAAGGTAATGTCTGGATGTGTGTTTGTCAAATATAAAAGGCTACCAACTAATTGTCTATACAAAGTAGCATCAACACTAGGTTTGGTGCAAGTGTAGTTAAAGTGACTCCAAATTAAAATGGTGTAGGTGTGGGCTTATAATCACTCATATGAAATTGATGAAGCAAGTCAATGGCATACTTTTGTTTGTGTAACTAAGGTAAAAATCTGTGTTAGCATGAAATAAAATGCATAAAAGAAACCCTAGCTAAACAATGAAGCACAAAGGAGGAAAATAACATAAAAGAAAGGAAGAATTTCACCAAGAATCCTTCATTTCCTCCATGATTGACCTTCATTGCTCCTCTCCATTTGCTGAAAATTGATGTTTTCCCTTAGATTTTGTGAGCAACTATGAACTATGAAAAAGACCTAAGCAAACATTGAAGGATTGTACTCAAAGTGCAAGTGTACTCATAAATTGCAAGTGTGAGAGATGTCAAATGAGGTTGACATTTCCTTTTTATAGAAATGTCAATTTTGGATGAATGGCCATGATTAGAAGTTTAACAAAGCCCTAAGATCAAAGGCTAAAATTGCATGTGACAAGGAGCAATTAGGGTTAGGATAAAATTTGAAATGAAGGGCTGAGATTTGATTTTAGGAAAATCAAATCAAAGGTCAAGAATGCATGTGACAAGAAGATATTGGGCATGGAAAAAAAGATTGCTAGAAAATCAAATAATAATTTAAAATTATTTGATTTAAAAGGTTGAGTTGACCTTTTGAATTAAAAATTAATTTAATTCAAAAGTGGTGGGATCATGTGACAGTAAATAATTATTTCAAATTATTTACTTGGTAGTTGATGATCTCAAATAGGTTGTCTATTCCATGGCTGATGACAAAGCCCTGGGAATTGATGGGTTCCCTTGTGAATTATACAAGGCCATGTGGGACTATATTGGGCACGATCTGCACCAAGTTTACTTAGAAGCTTTTCATTCTAATTCTCTAGGTAACTTAATTAATAAAGGTAACATAAAATTCATACCTAAGCCTGGTGACCTAGAAGACATTTGCAATTGGAGACCTATCACGCTTCTTAATGTCTCCTACAAGATTATCGCTAAGGCTTTGGCTCTTAAAATCCACCATCTTCTACCTCAGATTGTGCGCCCGGAACAAACTGAGTTTATCAAATCCAAATTTATTTTGGATAATATTATTGTTGTTTGGGAAGGCATGGAATGGGCCAGACGTTCAAACCAGAAAGTGGGTATGTGCAGGATCATCATGGAAAAAATAGGCCCTTAAGTGGCAATGAAAATTCAGAAAAATCAGAGTTAGACAACTTAACATAAAAATTTGAATAAGTTATCTATATTATTTCAAAAATATGTAAGAATAGAATCTGTGGAAAATTGAATGTAGTTTCTAAACTACTAGGTTTATTTTTCTAAAAAAAAAAATCTATTTGGTGAAAAATAAAATTTCAATGTAGTAGTACTTAAATTTCGGAAAAATAAAGTAGGTGTGCACCACCCTAACCATAATAAAAATCATAATATTTTTATAATATTTTAGATATAAGTAGAGGAATCATGTCCTGATGTGATGCATATTTTTTGTATTTTTTTCCAAGTAAATAATTAATTATGAATTTTTAATTACAACTTTTAAAAAATATAAAAACTTGTATGTCGACCACCTTAACTTGTTCAAAACTTCAAAAATTCAATTTTTTAAATCCTATAGTATGTAAGCATAGAATGTGACCCATGTTTGGATTCAAAAATGTGATACCGTTTGAAAGTTATAAATGTTTTTCAATCAGCTATAAATTAGGACTTTTAGTTAATTTCTAATAGAAAATGAATAATAATAATTTATTAGATTCAAACTAAAGTATAATTTATATTGGTGGAAAGCTGAGAAGCTCCATTACAAATCCTTTTCATTTCATCAATTTTGAGTAAAAAAAAAGTCGTCAGCCATATGCGCGAAGTCTAGAAAAGCAAGGTAAGTTGTTAAACATGTTTTTTGTGTTGACTTCTTAGGATTGGCAAGTCCGAACCAAAATCCAAAGCAAGCCTGAGGCTAATCCCTAGGCATTAATTTTGTGTCAGAAATATCGGATATCCGATTTGAATATGATATCCGATATGTTCTATATAGAGTTGCAAAAATGTTATACAATTTATAATATATGATTTAAAAAATGTAATAAAGTTTATAATTTAATATATAATATACAATATAGTTTATAATGTAATATATAATATACAATTTATTATAATCTCTTACCGAATTATGTATTTAATATATAATACATTATATTATTATGTATAATATTTCAATATTTTAGTTAATGTATAAATATTTAAATATATATTACTAATATATAAAATATTTAAATATTATCTCTTTCCCTCTCTCTCTCTCTCCATCTCTCTCACTCCCAAGTCTCTCACTCAATCACTCTATCTCTCTCCCCTCTACCCTTAACCCTAAACCCTAAACCCTTAACCCTGAAACCCTCTACTCTGTCTCTCTCTCAAGTATCTCTCTCCTAACCCCCTCTCCCTCTCTCAGGTCTCT
>VDFB02000015.1:138632986-139053376 GCA_007258455.2 Sequoia sempervirens
AAACATTGTGACAATGATCCAAATTGATGTATATGTTGTGAAAACCTTCAAATTTGAGCTAAATATTATGATATAGATCAAAACTGGTCCTAGATGCTACAAAGCAACTCCAAATTTAACTCAAAGACAATGAAAATGTTCTAAATTGATCAAAATATTGTATTTGAAAGCATATGTTATTATTTATTCTCTTTAAACTGCTCTCCTCCACATCTACCTCTACCTCGAGATCTTGTCAACATGAATCGGTCAAAACTTAATCTTATCCTACAAATCCATTAAATAGTCACCTTTGGTGTAGTATCTGTCATCCTTATTTTACACTAGTTAAATACTGATTTAAGCTTTTCTCATGCAAGTAAATCATCCTTAGTAAGAGAAGACCTCATTTTAGACCATTTTCATATGAAAATAATGTTTTATTCATGTTTATTCATATCTTTCACATTGAAAATGGTGAGGAAATTATTAGAAGATTTTTCATTAGAGGGTTGATAAATCTTCATCACCACTTAAGTCTTTGTAATTCCATATTTTACAACTGTTATATCTTCCAAATTAGATGCAACCCATTTCTTATCAAACTTGAGGCAATTCCCCTTGAGAATTTGTATCTTGTGTAATATACTACCACCTCATACATGTCAAAGTTTCCTGCATTTTTGAATATAACATTTGCTTAGTTTTTGGAAGATCTATTTTATAAATACCATAAGAAAAAGTATTAAATACTAACTCAATTTCAAGTGTAGTAATCCTAGATGACACGTACTTAGCTTTGTGGCAAAATTGCAATCTAGATTGTTTCCTTTTCCATTATTTTATGTGCTCAATATAATCATCAAAGAATTGATAATAAAGAACTAGTGGATTTGATCATACATGATGAAAGATAAATGGCTGTGAATGAAATATCTCTTTTTATAATCCCCATAGAGGCTTCTTCTCAATCCAACCCTAATGCCATGCTCATAGAAAGGGGGTTGACCATCACATTCACATGATAGTCATCATTGATCTTCTCCTTTGAATTATTTACTCCACTTTAGTTTTAAAAACAACATTACAAAGTCTATTTTCTCTCATTTTTAAACACATAAGAGAAGTTTTCAATATGATCATTGTAAAGAGCTTCACCGAGATTTTTAGTTAAACTTACCACTTTTGATATGCATGTATAAAAAATTTAATGATAACCACCACCATATATTATGGTGGAGATGAGAGTAGGCATCAATATCTACAATACCCTGATCTCCTTCGAAAATAGTGGCAAAGGGGGTTTGTCGACTGGTGCAGTTTGTGTGGTTTTGCTTGGTGAAGATATAAAAAACTTGCAACCCATCATCCACTACAATAAATTTTGTGAGTGGCGAGTTTGTACCCATTCCACTACCATTAGTTATAATCAAGATTAGATTATATTTTAATTCCACCATTATTTGTTATAGTTGAACAAATTTGAACCACCAGTAATGCATGTCAAATTGAATCATTAGTAGTTTTTATGTACATGGGTGTGTTGCGACTATAAGAATACCTCTTGACATAGCTAGCACATATATATTTAATAATATATAAAATATACCCAAGAGATATCCTTCTTGAGGTGCCTATTACACTTTCATGTGAGAAATTGATTAAAAAATAGGTGCCTCAAGAAGGATATCTCTCAATGCATTTTGTATAGATTATGAAATATATATGCTAGTAGTATTCATAGCGCAACATGTAAGACATTAAACGAATTAGGGTTAGGGTTAGAGATAGAATAGGGTTAGGGTTAGGGTTTGGGTTAGGATTAGAGTTACCTAGTTATAGTCATAGTTAGAGTTAGGGTTAGTGTTAAGGTTAGGGTTAGGGCTAGGGTTACAATTAGGGTTAGGTTTAAGGTTAGGGTTACAAAATTAACTATGAAAAGAAGATATTTGTATATTTTTTGTCATGTTGATATGGCCCACTAGTTGGGATGCCATATAATATTATAGCATATATGTAAGATAAGGAGTGTGGCATAGTAGAATTTCTCTCCTTTCTCCCATGATTACTAGGAATTAAGGATTATATCAAATATCACTAAGAAAATAGAAGTCATAGATGACATTGTTGATCAAGAATCTAGTACCCTACATATTTTGTTGGCATCATGACCATATGTGGCAGATTTGTGAAAATATTTATTCCAATAAGATTGGAAGTTATGTGCACATACATGTTTTCCATGTCATCAATATTCACACTCATGGTGTTAGGATGTCTATCAAAAAACTAGCACACCTACACTTCATCATGCTTTATTTCTAATGCCTTCTCAAAATTAATACATTATTTACTAGTATCCTTCCATGCTTGCACTTGGAAAACTAGTTAATTCCAAAATTGACAAGGGGAAAAAAAATAGATTTTTTATTTAAGAAAAAAATGTCATAATAAAAGTGAGACAAAAGAAAATGGATCAAAATTTCAAGGGTATTAAAATATGGTAGCTTAAGCATGTGTAAGAGCTTAAGATTAAGTAAATAATGGTCAACCTAGTTTTATTTCCACTTTATCTTTCTAGTATTCTAATCAATCATGTTGGAACCTAGCTCCTTCATTAATTAATTATCAACCTTTTGTGTATATGTTTGTAATTAGTTAAGTGCTAACAAGACATGGGTTCTAGCTATCTAACTCTCCTACCATTATAGACTACAATAAATTCTTGAATTACTAAACAATGATATATTTATAGTAATTTTTGCAGCACTTCACTTGGAAAAATAATAAACATATTATGATTATGTCCAAAAATGGTGGTATAGATAGGCACTTGCATAAATATTTGTATTGATTGCAACAAGAGTTCATATTTCTGAAATGTGTGCCCAACATCATTTCCAATCTCTCAACAATAAATTTTTTAAATAACTTTGGCATTGAAATAAGAAAAATGCATTTTTCACGACACCTACATTTAATGCATTATACATGTCTTACATACTAGCTAGATTTCCCATTGAATTGGCTAGTCTGGTGAGCACTATAACATGGAAATCATAAATGACATGTAATAAATCCTCAACCTCAAAAGTGATGTCAATGTAAAAATACACCTTATTCCCTAAATCCAATATACACATCCTAGTGCATTCAAACTTCATGCCACATAACCAATTGGAGTTGACATAAGTGTCAACATGCAATTTGAAAATTATACATCAATGTGCTAAAAAACTTACTTAGAAGATCATAGTGCATATGCACAATAAACTCTTGTCATGGGATCATTGAATCCTCTACTAACAAATATGTTGCATGATATCAAATAGTTTCTAATCACTACTGTGGATGGATTTCCACCATCTCTTGTGTATTGTTGTGTTGGACAACAAATTATAGTGTTGTCATTTTGTGCACCAAGAATTAAGTGAAAGTGATAGTGAATAATGTGTAGTGAATGTTGTATATCCCAAATTCCATTTATACATGCTCCTTGAAATTTGTGCCTTACTCCAAGAAAAATCTCCTCTAGAGGTCCAACATGAACTCACATCTATATCCAGATGAAAGGCTCCTCAGTTTTCTTGCTAAAACCTCCAAAGAGTAACCATCTCAAGAAAATGTCTCTAATCCCAAGAGAACTCCAACCTCACCCAAGTCTCCAAGTATCCATGAGCACCTACCTATAATCAATCCATGCTAAGCTCCAAATGTAACAAAACACCCTCATGAAGCTCACAAGTAAATTACCAATGTACTCAAATACTAAGAGAACCAACAAGATCAATGTCAAAGCTACAACCATAAAATCAAGAACCCAACAAGACATCATGATCTAACCATTTCCTCCTAGGAGATCACATGCGATAGTGTATACATCCTAGTTTCAAGAGAACCTGTATCATGACAAACCTCCAAGATAGCATCAAGAGTAAACCATGACACAATACCAAACACACTCTAAACCAAGAATCATCATCTCCAATCACATGAAGATAACCATCTCCTAGTAGTGAACCTATAAATGTGAAATAACTCTTCTACAACAATAGGATCTAAGAGCTCTTCCAAGATATCCACAGACACTAAAAATATTATCCATCACCAATGATGAATCCACATCACTGCCAATAACTCCCACTAAATTTTGATACCGAGCTACGCATGGCATCATGACAACCATCTTCTAGAAATGATCACCCATGTTCCATACACACTCAACTATAATCTCAATAACTCCAAAGAATAAGTAGAACCGAGATGTCCAAACCAAGAAGATACAACCACCATCAAAACATTAAGAACCAATCCTACACCACCAAATTATCACTATCAACAACTCCCACTAAAATGTGTAACTAATGAAATGTAACCAAGTTATCATGACATCATGATAAAAACACATGCTACAAAACCCAAAAACTAACAATCCTAGCTCTTTAATCATTGATCCTCTCATCTCAAAGCAACATACCAATGCACAAACAACCATAGACAAGTTCAACTAATAAATTTTGTATCAACATTGAATCAATCTTGTGGATATAGATAGTCCACATAAAATTCATCCCACTATTATAAAATGGATAGTTAATCCACAACCTGCATGCCTCAAATATCCCAAATGTTGAAGTATGCAAACTCATCATCACATTAGTAACCTACAAACTGAGATATCAAAGAATATAATCCTGTAGATAACAAGACTCAAACACAAAATCAACCATAGATTTGGTTTTCCTAACATGTCCACAAATGAGTAACCATAGTCAAAGAACCAAACAAGCATCAAGGAGATAAGAACAACCTCCTAACACCAAACCATATTACCACCAAACAACCACATACATGATCATGTCGTGTCAATGATCAAATATACCTACATATTTGTGACACCTTAATCATCACCAACGTTCTACCTACAATCAACTATCACCCACATGAGACTCCAAGTCTATATATGTGTCAACCAATGCCCTCAAAACAAAAGATAGCTTGTGTACCTGTCACCATCAAAGTCTAACTTTGAAAACACCTATAAACCTGTACCAAGAAGCACCAAATTGATAATCAATTGTATTGTTATAAATATCATATAAAAATATTTACTCCCTCAAGGTTTCACTTCTTGACTCGTCTGGGTGCTCATGTAATCACACCTCGAATCTTAAGCACCTACAAGTTATCAAACTTGTACAATCTTATCTCTAGATCATAAATTGAAAATATGACTCATCCATTCTATATTACACTACACATGCTCTCCAACACCTATTTGAAATCAAAAATCATATTATGTATGCAAAAGTTATAACCAAAATTGTGTACAAGAGAACATCTAACTTTTGAGCCCTAAAAATTGATATAAACAATAAAATCATGGAACCAAACTTATACCACTACATAGTTCTTAAAGAGATCTTTCCATCGACTATTGGAAGTCAAAAATTTGGCATCTTGGGTGAAATTTATGCCTCTTGTATTTTTTTCCCAATTTGGCTTAAAGGTGGCAACCTGGTGGCCCCCAAGCAAAGCCACCAACAATAGTAATGCCCGAGCGATAGAATTGAAAGGTAATTTAAATTTTTTAATGAAACTTTGGTGGTTTAAAAAAAATTGTGGCCCCATTGGGCAAGGGGTTGGTCCCCCACAAGATCTAGGGGCCTAAGGCCTGCCGATGTCGACTAACAAATTCAGTGATGTATAGTTGACTGGCCTATCATGTCGGTGTACAACTAACTAGTAGAGTTGTGGGGGGGTTAGCAGACCCTCCAACTCAACTTGTGTACACCCATCACCATGAGACTCCAAGTCTCTACATGTGTAAACCCATGTCCTCAAAATAAAAGATCTAACTTGTGTACTTGTCACCATCAAAGTCCAACTATATGAAAAACACTTGTAAACCTATACCAAGAAGCACCCAATTGATAATCAATTATACCATCATAAATATTATATAAAAAATGTACTCCCTCAAGGTTTCACTTCTTGACTCGTTTGGGTATTCACACAATCACACCTCAGATCTCAAGCACCTATAAGTGATCAAACCAATAAAATCCTCTCTTTGCATCACAAACTAAAAATATGACTCATCCACTATGTATTACACTACACATGCTCTCCAACGCCTATTTGAAATTAAAAATAAGATTATGTATGCAAAAGTTATAACCAAAAACCGTGTACAAGAGAACATCTAACTTTTGAGCCCTAAAAATTGATATAAACAGTAAAATCATAGAACCAAACTTGTACCACTACATAGTGCTTAGAGAGATATTTTTGTTGACTATTGGAAGTCAAAAATCTGACATTCTAGGTGAAAGTTATGCCTCCTGTAAAAAAATTTGTCCAATTTGGCTTATAGGTGGCAACCTGGTGGCCCTCGGGAGGAGCCATCAGAGGTACAATGCTCAAGTGGCGTTGAGCAGTGAAATTGAAAGGTAATTTAATTTTTTTAATGAAAATTTGGTGGTTTAAAAATTTTGTGTGGCCTCGTGGGGCAAGGGGCTAGTCCCCCATGGGAGTCGGGGGCCTAAGGCCTGTTGACGCTAACTGACAGAGTTGATGGTGTATAGCTAACTGGCCTATCACGTCGGTGTACAACCAATTGGTAGAGTTGTGGGGGGTCAGTAGACCCCCCCTCTCCACAAATATATGTATGTATGTATGTATGTATGTATGTATATGTACATGTATATATATTTTATGTATATATATGTATATGTATATATGTATAGATATGTATATGTATACATATGTATGTATATATATTCAATAAAAAATTAATCGCATGGTTTTAATTTTTTGATTTGATTTGTATTTATTGTCCTTTGCAATCAACTTGTACAACCATATGGGTAGGCTATGGGGGGTAAAAGAATTGCAATTTTTGATAGTAGCCAAAATAGAGAAAATTTTATATGAATCTTCATTTCTCAACCATATTGGATTTAATTGTGAGGTCTATTTTTTCTCAAGAGGTCATCTGTAAAAAATACTCTACAAAGCCATCATATGAAAGCATAATCCAAGAAACCCTTTTGACCCAAATTTCTTAAACCTTGGATCTACAATAAATCTAATAAATCTACAAACCCTAAAGGCCCAAATTTGCAAAACAACACCTACACATGTTTTCCATATCTTGTAATGTCTCATATCTATCATGCATAGCCAGGGATTCAACTTTGTACCAAAACTACTCAAATAAGGGTTATAACAATAATAGGGAGCTCACACCTCCCATAATCATGATAGCTCTGATACCACTTAGGAAATGATGCATCAATTCCCAATTCATTTAATCGATTTCCTACATAAACCCATGAGATAAAAGCATGCATACAATCTTATAGTATAACCAAATGCATATATCAAAATAGACAAGCTATAAGATAACACAAGATATACCCTAGGAAAACCCTCAAGGGGGGAAAACCCAACCTCCAAAAATATCCATACTCCATTTATTATTCAACAAATAAATAATGCATGCACTTATAGAGTTAAAATGAATACTTCTGAAACATCAAGCCTCTCTAATGCATCCTCCATGTGTCCAAGCATGAATCCACACATGCCTTTCCATGCTTCATATATGCACTCCTCAAAAAGACTCAATAAGGATAGCCACTCACCCAACCAACCTTAATGACTAAACATGTGTTTGATTTTATAGACACAAGCTCACACAAATACAACCAAGTGGTAAGATAAAACCATGTGTCACAAAACCATTAACCCCTCATTTAATATTGGGTACTAAGTTTTCATATTATTAAATACTTTCCTCAAATATTAAATTATTATCCTATGTCTCCCACACACAAAATAATAACCCAATGTTACTATACAACTTAACGTGGCCCCAAATAATTACCAAGTGTGGCTAAACACACCTCCTAGGTGCACCACAACTAAATCATTATTTAATTATAACATTTTATGCAACGGTGTATAACACCAAATCCTAACAATAATCACATGAATTCGTATAGGTCTGGCTCAATTAAAAAATCCTACACTTCATGCATTACTAATATCATCATTATGCCACTTTGTGGAAGTCTAGCATCCATCTAAATGGGAATGTTAGAACTAGTTTAGATGGAAAGTTCACTTGAAAAATCCCATACTCCATCCCTAGTTTATGTCACCATTACATCATCATTGTCCTTTATGTAGAAGTTATTTCCTTACTAAACTAAACCTTTTGAATAACACACTCATTTGGTTCAGTAGCATTTATCCATAAACCCTACAATATTGATATCATCACTACATCATGCTTACATCATCATTTGTAAATGACCCTCAGTCTTGTTGGTGTCATGTAGACATCATCTTCTATTTATGCCATACTGACATCATCATCATAATTATTCATTTGAATTGGTTCTTTAAATTGAATAAGTCTAGCTCACTTGATTGCCCACACAAATCCACTTGACAAGGTGTTTCCTGTAAATCTGATTGACCATGAAATGTCCCCAAATCCAATTGGACATGATTTTCTCACAAAGGTGAAAAAATGAGCTAGAATCAATTAGGAAAATATGTCTAGTTCAACACTAAAAGTTTGCAAGTCCAATTACACAACAAATTCTCACAAGTTCAGTTACAGACCCAAAGTCTATAAGTCTAGTTGCATAACAAAAGCCCACTTGAGCATAAATTAGCCATTATTGATCCAATTTTCACCAAATTTGATCTGTAGATACCCATTAAGCTCCTCTACAAGGTAATGCCCTTAATTTTCCAAAATTGAATATAGAAATTCCTACAAGGCACAAAAACTCAAAAACTAACAAATACACACCAAAACCAAACTAAAGTGAGAAACAAACCATAAAAATAGTTTTTTTAGGCAATGTAGGATTGCCCGTGGACTCAAATTCTCTTGCATCATTAGATCATTATTATCTTTATATTATGCACATATACATGATGATAGAAAATTCATTAAAATATTTTAGTGGTACATTACTTTATGGAACAAAATAATGGTTTAATCCATGTCATGATTATTATACATCATTCCATTATTTGTCATGTGATTTTACATATTAATTTAATTTTGGTCCTAGAACATGTACTTCTCATGGTTCTCACCCTTCACCTTCAAGTAGCCCTTCGTTAAGGGGATCACATGGATTTTCATTTACATTATGATATGCATATTTTGATGTCCATGGGAATTCTCCTTTGGATACTTTTATTCTTTCCCATGATATATTTTTTCTCAATTATAGAGTACACTCTTATACATCTCATATTAAACAAAAATATAACTTAGACATGCATGAAGAACAACAACAATATGAGGATATCTTCTAGTTTTTACTTGGCCTATGTGAGGAAAATCTACAACCATTTAATGATTTATCTTGTACATCCTCCTCTACTATTGCACATGCTATACATATGGAAATGGGAAATATTCATTATGATATTTCATAGTATTTGAGCCTAGTCATGAGTAAATTAATTTAACTATAATATCATATTTGATGATTTTGAGTAAAGACATTAAAATAAATATTACACTGGTGAGATATTCCATGACCCTTTGGCATATGGAATTTCATTGTATCCTTCACCAAATGTATTTGTGGCACCTTGATTTACAAATTATGATAACATAAGAGATCCATTTCTTTATCTATGGTCCTTCCAAACTACATGCTTAAACTCTTTTCATAAGGATAAGTTACTTGCTATATTATTTCCAATAAAGTTGAGTGGTCATAGGTTTACATTATTTTATCCATTGCCTCATTCTTCTATCACTTAACTTATGAATTTAGACTTTAATAGGTCATTTTTATTATAATAACGAGCCAAAAATAACTATCCTCAAATCATAAAATTTGAGCAAGAAAAATATGCAAAAATTAAAGATTATGTGTGGAGATTCCAAACTATAATAACTAATACAAGTTTCACATGTCAAGTGATAATATTTAAAGTTTGTTTTAATTATTTAATTCTACTCATCAAAGAATGGTTATTTTACAACTCCTATCTTTCATTTTAAGATTTATGTGTTGGTGTATGTAAATGTTAGCATGCTTTATCAGAAAATATTCTTTTACATCATCATATTTGTAGCACTTCTCCTTATTCCTAAAAGACCAACAATACAACATTTAGAATGTGGAGAAAATTACAATACATCTAACATTACTCATAGTAAGGATCATTGTGAACACACCAAAACAAAGATATCAAGAGAGCTCACTATCTTAGACAAGCCTCCATTTGTTATATTGGAAAAAAAATTGGAGCAAAAACTTAGCGCTTTGCCTTTTGTTAAGACAATAAATATATCTAGGATTGCACCAAACAAGGTTAAACATGATTTTTCTTATCATTGTATACATAGACATTCCATGGGTAGATACATTATATTGTAACATAAAATTCAAAATCTTATATACAAAGGATGATAAAATTGAGGCTAATCATATATAATTAAATGATGGGAATTCTTATAATATTAATGATGATGAATATATTAGTTTTTATGATCACAACACACCATATTTTGAGGTTATCAAATAAAATAAACATAAGGGAGAAGATAAAATACATGATTTATCATCTAAGTTAGCTCTTTTAAATTATACATCACACTTTTGTTCAAAGAGATGCACTTCATACTAACATGGAGAGTCCCATGATGGTCATGAATCATGGTGACACATATTTTGAGAAAACTAAGATAATTCCACTTGATAGTGACCGCTTCATTATTGAAATCTATTTCTATCTATGTATGTTTATGTTGTGTCCATATCTATGCTTTTCACTTGAACTTGCCACCTATTGACTACCAATGTGGGATTATATTATTATGAATTTATAAGTTCTTGAATTGACCTTCATATCATGGTTCAATAACTTATTACTTATCTCATATGTTTTTGGCTTTATTTATTTTTTATTTTTTATTTTTTTTGGTCTCGAAGGGTATCCCCGCGGCCCCCGCCCAGCGGCCCACCCTTACACTGGTTCAGGGAGGTGCGAGCGGGAGGCGAGACTAATCCCTACGGTCACGGGATAACCAGCACCGCCCCCCTAGTGTCCGTGACGGGGTTCATACCGGGCTTGAGAGTTGATCCCAAGACCTCGGGGAGCAAACCCGAGACTTGAGACCAACTACTCTAACCCATGGGGGCAATTTTTGGCTTTATTTTTGTTTCCCTAACTAAATTCCTAATTTTCATTCATGGTAGAATATAGTTCAACAAGATTTAAACATGACCAAAGATATTTCTCTTTTTATAGGAATTTATATTATGTTTCATTATTATATTTTTATTGGTGGTCACCATTATTTAATTGATTTATTTGTTTATTTTAGGTGAATTTTAATCGATATCTATAGATTACTAGACTAGTCTACCTAGTAAAATGTTTGCCTACAAATCCAATACAAAGATTGTGTCATTAACACATGGTATTCCCAAATCAAAATTTTCTAAAAGAGATTATGGTTTGTATATGTCTTATTGGGCTAGTGGTGTAGCACACCCATCTCAAAAGGTAAATTTGGAAGAGTTCAATGGGCTAATTTTTTATTGTGAGATCCATATCTACGCGATGAAGTTCCATTAGTTTTTATAGACCGACACATTAAAACTTCCAACACTTTGATGATATACTAATATGTTGCACCCATTGATTGAGGCTTATTAAGTTAGAAGGCATCCACCAAGAGGATTTGATGATCATGATGAATTCATACATCTCTATCAAGATAACTGTTGTATATACCAATAAATTATTCTATCTAAGACTTTGGACATCTAGATATTTGTTGCAACAATTGTTCTTAGAGGTGAGTTAATCTTGTTTATTAATTTGTATCAATGCTTAAATTGAGTTAAAAGGGATAAACTAGTAAAATAAAATGGATGTAACTTGTATTTTTATATCTCAAATATCTTGTCCATATATGTGGATCAATTGATTGAGAGGTTGTGCCTCTTTGGTATATAAATGTTGATTTTAAAAGGGAAAGTGTCCCAATTATAGGTTAATGTTATTATTTAATGGGTCTTGATATGATAGTCAAAGGAATGAGAGGAGGACATCTAACATTATTGATTCTTATTCAATGAAGGATGATTACATGAAATATCTACAAGGGCATAGATTTGTAGTAGCAAATGATATTTTTCCACTTGGAGTCCATTGGAAAATATATGGTTGGTATAGAATGTCTACTTAGAGGTATTTATTTGTGAATTTATTTAATATTCAAGAATGATGAGGATATTCAAGAGTCGTGTGTCCCAATCTAGTGAAATTCTATGTACTGTTAAATCAAACGTGGGTGCATCTTTGACATCTATAGTTTACCAAAGATGTTGATTTTGAAGGTGGAAATAACATGGCCATTGATTGTGATAGAGTACTATGGTTAGACGAGTATCTAAAGGCCACATGTCATGATTTGATCAAATTTTATGGATTGGTAAATAAAATGGTGCACACTTTGGTGATCCACTAATCTACAACATTATTTGATACTAAAGGTGATCTAAATCTAGGCCATCAATCAAGACTAAATTTTAAACTAGCTATCTGATGGGGTGGAGTTTTAATTTTTAATATAGGTTAAATAGTAATGATCTAAATTGATAGAGAAGATCAAGGCATTGATTATCTAGTTGATGGAATGCTCTATGAAGATGGATGAGATAATTATAGTGATATTATGAATATATAAATGTGTATATACATTTATAGATGTTAAGTTACTTGGTCAAGGAAATGGAAGCTTGAATTATGGTAAATATAGTAGTGAGAGGTCTTATTTACTAGAATCTACATGCTAGTATATGCTTCATTCTTGTTTGGAAGGTTATGACTTATCCCCTTTCATTTGTTAATTTGCTAATGTTCACATGCCATCGATTTATTTAGGAATTAAGTACTCCTAATCTTGGTTTTATCATGTGGGAGAGGGGAAAATATCTCCTATCTCACTAAGGAAGGTTCTATTGTATATAAGGATTAATTATGTTATGCGTTCAAAGATAGATTTGGTGCCTAAGGATGTTTGTTTTATATTTCAAGTGGTACTTTACATTTTCTAAGCAATGGTTATCCCATGGATAATCATGTGTATTAAAAATATGTATTGGGTGTTATGAACTATCTAGAATGTTTTATTGACTTGGAAAATGTTGAATGTGAGTATTGGATGTACATAAGTATGATGAAAACTATATTTGTGAAGCAAAATATCTGAGTATGAACACATTTTATTTTTTAATTCATTTTAGAGCCCAAGTACAAATGGTTTTTAATTTATCTTGATTTAGATAAAATTGCATAAAAGTAACAAATTTTATTTCCTCTTCTTTATACAATGACAAATACAATGGTAGATATGCAAATAAGTGTAAATTATGTAGGAGATTTGGGTAGAATTATCGGTTAGCAATGCAATATCTCCCTCTATATATTAGATGGTTTGGATAAATGTGTGGTACTATGTCATTCTGAAGTAATATTTGGTGTCAAAAACTATAGTTCAAGTATGAAACCTCATGTAGTTAATTGCTTGTAATTCTAGAGAAGGTTTATATAAGGAGTTGTCCTCTCCATGTTATGAATGTCTTCATTTTTTAGAAGGGAATTTTAAGGGGTGATAGGTTCATCTCTAGGGCCAAATTTACTAATCTATTACTATTTTTTTAGTCTTTGTTATATTAGATGTACTTTTTTATAAATAGTATATTAGATTCTTTGTTTATTTATGGATGGTTAAAGAATGTTATGTCAGGTGAAGTTTCTTGATTCTTAGGATTGTATTTAAGTGAAATAGTAGCTTACATAATAATATCTTGTATGTAATTATGTCCTAGTTAATTTATATCTAGCTCATATGCTCATAGTTATAGACATGTTTTTTATTTTCTTTAGGTCTTAATTATGTCGCCAATGGATTAATACATTTTTTCTTTCTAATTAATTGGTCATGCTTTATAATTTAAATATGTTGGTTCCTCCAACTAATTTCCTAGTTTCCTCTAAAGATTATCCACTTCTTATGATCAAAGACATTGGGAGGTGGGCCAACGAACAAGAAATTCACCCTTAAGATAAATTTATTTTGTACATTAGGCTTTAACCTAGGTGGGTTCCCCTTCAATAACATTGATATGAATATTAGACAAGGCTATTTCACAATCCCAAGCAAATACTGAAATTCATACAAATGGATAAGGATTTATATAATTGCATACATAACTAGCTCTTTCCTTGTTATCTTTAGGGCTCTAGTATGAAGTATAGAATAATTATAAATAATTCACAAACAATGGCTTTTGGTTTGAATTCAAAAGTTGCTTTTGAGATTAAAGAACACGCGGAGAATGTCTGGTGTCTTTCACGGGCTATAAAATCATAAATCATGCATTTTATATCATAGCATTAAACAAATTCTTGATGGTCAACTAATACACTATCACCTTGTAATAACGAGACCTCTAAAGCCTGCAACACAAACATACTTAATAATCTATCTGAATATACACTATTCCCACTATTCTCATAAAAGCATTTACTCTATTTCTCGAATAGAAGGCAATCACAAAAATAGTTCATTGTAGCAAATGTACAAGAAGAATTCAGTAACCCTTGATTATTTTATTTAAAGAACATTAAATACCAGATTGGAGACAATTATGATAAAATATGTTATTCATATAATCACAATACAAAAATATAACACTACGATCTAATGGCTTATAGACATAAACCTTCATCCATTAACAAACCACTAAGAAATTTTCCCTTTACAATATTTTTCCCTCCTCCCAAAATTTAGAATCTCTTACAAATGTTTGGAAGTTACATTTTATGGAGAAGTAAATATCTAAATTCAAGACACATTTGACACCACGCATAAGATGAACCCTCAGATCTACAACTGAAAATGACATTGGAATATGTCTTATTATTTCATTTCCATCTTATTTACTTTTTGCAATTGAAGTTTTCTTTGACTTTTTTGTTTGTTTGCATTCCCATGCACAAATTTCACCTATATGTAAAAATTCATTTATTGCCTCTATTTTCTCTTGATAGTGAAATTTTTAACCCCGTGAATTTATCCATCTGATTGGTAGTGAAAACATGCTTTTGACATGGAATTTCAAACCTTAGAGCATTCATTTTCCCACATAATCTACAAATAGCTTGGTATTTTGATACTCAGACCATTTCAAATCCCTCTATAATTAGTTTAACATTTTATCAAATAGTTAGCCTACAACGATTATCTCTGTGCATTTTTTCTTTTACAAGTTGAACACTTTGCACCATTGTCTGGATGTATCCGCGATATATTTATTTTCTTCAAACTCTTGCTTGTCATAACAAATTCTCTACAAACCACTCGAAACCTTCACACGATGCATTAACAACTGCAACAAGGAATAGGATAAGATATAAATTGTAAATATAGTATTTGGGCCATTTTGTAGCTTGCCAACACTCCAAAAATGCTCAAAATGTTAATAAAAATGCTTCTAATGTGTGAGAAATACTGTGTGCAAGTTTTTGGACAAAGAAACAACCATATTCAACTTGCAAACATTATAAAAATCTATCCCAAGCTTTAAAAACATGATTGACCTCCATTTTCAATGTTGAAGAGCAGTATTGTAGTTTCTAAAATGTGTACACAACAACCATCATAGAGATGAGAACACTAATAAACCTTAGGCACCTCCTTATCATGCATTAACTACCCATAGAAACACTACCATGAAGTTTAGTATTATGTTGAATTCTCAAAAGGGTTCACAAATGATGTTGGAGTTTGAACAAGAACACCAAGTTTTAAACACTAAAAAAACATGTGAACAAGAGAGGCAATATAGGCACCAACCGCCTTCCAAGTCAGCAAGAGAGCCAACCAATTAACAAACTATTACAACAATATTTCCCATTGCAACTCTGCTTTGATTTTATCTTCTTAACCTACAATGTAGTGCTACTCTTCCACATGGAAAAAAGTACATTCCTAACACCCACTATGAAATCTTTGTTTGGTTAAAAGGAAAAGAAACAAACTCATCACCATACATATGAAAAATGAAATGACTTTGCACGAAAATGGCTTCTCACAAATTTGTTCTCACTTCAAATTTGAAACAACGATCATGCATCTTCATGCCACATGGAACAACTGCCAAAGTGGATGCATACTAAAATTAAAAAAATCGCCCATTTCATGTGTTTGGCATAGGATTTAATTTTAAACATAAATCAATTATTTTTCTCCCAAAATGTATTTAAAATAATTGAAATGTTAAATAGGCCACTTAATTTCTCTCAAGTCAAACAATGGACTCGAAGCCACAGGTGCATGCAACTTTCAAGGCCCACAAAAATTTGCAGAGGGTCATGATTAATTATGTAGATCATTGTTTCTTCATTTACACATGTACAACAAATCAATTTTTGGGTCTTTCTTTTCAAACTCGGCCCTTCGACAAGCCATTTCATAAATATTTGGTTTAAACCTGAAAACCTCTCCAAAAACCACAAAAATGGAGCTATAGGCTATTGATGACAAATAAACATTTAGGTAGTCGCCAAAATAGAGAAAATCAAACTTATTTATGGGACCTTGCAAACCTACTAAAAAACATTGACATGTTAAAATCACCACCAAAACTTGTCCTGAAGGGAAAAATTGAGTTTGCAAACTCCTTATGAATTATTAAAACTTTCTACCAACCAGATTTTGAAGATGAGCTTTGGATTTCAAAATCTTAATGCCAAAATTTTTAGGCTGACTAGTTGTCGTGGGGCCTAAAAATGAGTTTATGTCACCAAGCAAAAGGTCATCATGCACTAGGAACATTGAAAAAACATAGGTGCTAACATAATACATCCTCTATTCCTTATAAATAAAATTGTGTTATTATTTTGTAAATGCTCATGATAATCTACCTCTGCCAAATATTTTGAGAGCCTACAATTGTTAGTTACCTTTAGAGATTGTGCATGTTCTAGTTTTTCATAGGTTACATATGAATTAAGAAACCATAAATGAATTTACATGTGGGGATATAAATCTAGTTTCGCATGTTTAGTTACATTGTAACTTGATTTTGGTCTATTTTTTAGAGATTTATGATTTGCAAGATTGATAAACTAGTATAAGTGACCTATTTGGTGATAATGTTTGGGATATCATTATGCATATGGTATGGATAAGCCATGTGATCATGCTATTTTAATTTCTCTTTAATTATATTGTAAAAATCATTAAGAAACACACTCCTTATCATATCAAAGCCAAAAGTGTGGAAGATTTTTCTACTATTATTAATTGGCCCAAATTACTTGTAGTCTAATCATGAGTCCCATCTATTCTATCAAAACCAAATATATTCCCCAAATTTATATTTTGAAGTGTCTCCTCTAAAATTATAGGATAGAATTTAGAACACCAACATAATGGAATCATTTTTGAGGATTAATTTTATTTTTATATTATTGTGAATACCTAAGTACTTTGAGACTTGTTCTATTTTAATTTTGTTATTTGTGTCATTTTTGTGTATTTTTTATATTATGGCATGTTACACCAATATAATGACACTCCTAAGTATGTTCATTTTCAAGGTTTGAATATAGTTGGTTAGTGTTAGCATATTGTTAGCTCACACCAACATAATGTTGTTGTTGTCAAGGATGAAGTCTCGAATATTTGATTAAAAATAATATGTTTTTTTGGCTTGGTTTGTGTGAGGATTATTAGACCATATTTTACTCTATGTTAGGTGTCTTTATTTTGGGTACTCACTATTTATGTTGTATAAATGTAGGTAAATATTACTATATATTTTATTATTAAACTCAATTATTTTTAGATATTATTAAATCATGTTGTGCTTTGTCTTGGTTATGAGTTCCCTAGGTTGTGTTATTTGTGGCTCTACTAGTGTCTAAGTTAGAAATGTCTAGCAAACCATATGTCTCATGACTTGTGCAATGATATATCTATTAACACAAGGATAATTTTATTTTTGAATTTCCATTTCATTTTAGGTGTGAACCCAATTTTTTTCCTTTCAATAATAGTTAGATTATTCAAGGTTTTCCCTCTTTATGAAGTGGCAGCTCTATTATTAACATTTTGATAGCCTTTTTTATCATAAGGTTTTCATATGTATGTGTGAAATATTAGATGTCTAACATGTTAGAGTGCTCCTAAGTACTAGAAGGTATACATCATTTAAATTTGATGACATTCCTAATTTATCCACCCCATACTTAGAAAAATTAAAAATTAATTACCTAAGTTTCACATGAATGATTCAACATTAGGTAGCACACATATCTTGGCCTTCATTAGATTGACCAATGATTATGATGTTCAAGATGAAGATACAATTTTGAAACTATTTATTTAATCACTCGTGGGTGATACATGAGATTCATATGTGAATTTTCCTAATATTTACATTCTAACTTGGGATTAATTTAAAATATCTTCCATTGATCATTTTGGCGAGAAAATTGAACTCAAATTTTTAGTAAGTGAATTTATAAATATTTAGAGAAGTAATGGTGATTTTATTTTCAAGTTTAATATTTTATTTGTAATAGCTCTAAGGGATAATTGAGAGTTTGTAGTGTCGCAATATTATACCTTGTGGCAATTTCACACTTACGCAACTAGGCCCGACGTATTTATGACAAAAACTTATAAGTTGGAATTTCACGATTCTAACTTCATAGGAAACAATGATGAAGCACTAATAGCCTGAATACCTTACTTGTGCAAAGTTTTGAGTAGGACACTTACTCGACGTGTGGATGTCTCTATGTCATGCTAGCATCTTCAAACTTTTCAAGATTCAAATGTGAATATTTTGTGTCCTTTGCCTATGACACACATCGTTGTGGAAAAAACATGAATGCAATGGCTCCTCCTACTCATGTAACCACACAAAACCTCACTTTTCATTCTCATTCTCATTCATTCTCATGTTCTCTCATTCACTATCACTTTATCTTGCTCTAGCTTGCTCTCTCTCTTGCTTCCATAGTGAAGTTCTGTCAAATTTCTCTCAAGCAACAATCAAGGCTCTCTCACAAGCAATCTTATCATGTCTACGAAAGTCAAGGGGGGAGCCACAAACTGTTGGTAATGCTCTCTTGTCTTCTTATCTTGCATATTTGATATTATCCATTTGATCTCATCTACTTTATTAGTAATAGGTATTTTCCTCCTTGTAGGGTTTGATTCTATTACACATCTTTATATTTGTGATAGGGGTTCTCCTTTGCGGGGTTTGTTTCTATCACACCTTTTACTTCATGCACTTTTGTTGATATTTTCCTATCTATCTATCTGTGGAGGTGGAAACACCAAAATGGGGGTTTGACTAAGGCAAGCCTTAAAACAACCCCCAACTTTTATCTCATTTTATTTGTGTGCACATGCACAAATTCGACAAGGTGGACATTTCAGATTTAAGTCTTTTATTCTCTATTTCATTAGATATGATAATGTGAGGCGTAGACATTCCCGCGACATGCTATCATTCATGGCTGAGGCTTAATCCTCCTGAGTGTAAAATCTATGATTTATATACTCTTTTTTTTCTGTAAATTAGAGATTTTAATTTTATTATCTATCCTTGTGATTAAGTGATTTTATCATTGTCATCATTAGTAGTTTAACGTTTATTTAGTTAAGGTTGTGCAAATACTCTTCATTCTTTATCTCATCACCTGAGCTTTGATCCCTGAGGTAATTGAGGGTTGTTTTCTCCTTCAGACCCTGTTGTCTTGAGGGTAGTGAATCCCCTCCTTTATAAGAGCATGTAAATGAGTTAATGTGTTTGGTTTTGTACTATATAGAATGTAATTCAAAATTGGGTTTTCTCTTAAGAGATAAATCTCACAAGTCTTCAATAAAATCACCCTTGAGCTATTTATATTTGTAAAAACCTCAAGATCTTAGGAATAAAATATTTTCTATTTGAATATCATGATGTTGAGTTGTTGTATTCAGATGCATACTATAAATGAGTGACTACAAAGGTTTGTAGTTCTAGAGATTAAATTACAACACATGTTGATACTTTTCCTTTATGTGAGGTGTGTTAGATGTCTCATATAGGGTAAACTATTATGTGATAACTTTTAGAGAAGAAGATGAATCTATAGTTAGGCTTGATTTTGAAACTTATTAATAAATTTTATAACATATTTAGTAACAAATTTATTTACAATATGAATGTTTCCAAGGTAAGTGGTAATGAATCTAATGCATTATAATTTATTATTGACTTGATGGTGCACGCTTAGTGATGATTTGGGTTACATTGGTGAGTCATGTGAATGTGGATCTATCCAATGTAGTGTTCACACTAATGTTGGTTATTCAAATAATAATCTTGTTAAATGTGTTGATTATGTTAGCTTCTTTAATAGTGATTTGTTTAAATCATCAAGTTTCTTGGGTAATATTTTGGGCATTGATACATGTGAAGCCTTTCGTCTTCATAAAGATTGGGGAATTATTATTGATGATAGTATTTTTCCACTTTATATTTTAGTTCATCTACTTCATTACAAAAAAAATTGGGATTTAGGTGTAGATTTAGAAAAAGATGAGTTATCTTGCTTGAATAACTTTGAGGACCAATGTGATACAAGTTGTTCATATCATATGCTCAAGATTTGTGCCTCTCACTAGGATTTGATTAATGAAACTCTTTATTTAGACTAATTCAATAGTTAGGTATCTTATTTTGGATCCCCAAAGTATGGGGAATTTAAAATTGACTCTAATATTCTTGATAATGTTAGCATTTAAAATGAGATTTATTCACAAAATTATGAGGTCTTGTATTTTCCTATTCATTGAGATATTTTTTTAGCCCATATGTTTACAAGTTACATAGTATAGATATTTATAATGAATGCAAGTATGATAACAATAATATGTTTAGTTCCTACATGCTTTATGGTTAGCTATTTTATCCAAATGAAGGATGCTATATTGATTTGTATTCTTATTAATTTAATAGTTGTAAGCTTATGTAGAAGTTTAGAGACATGAGTATTGTCATTTTTACATTTGTGTTGAATAGTAAGTGGAGAATACAATATTCATCAAGGGTAACCATGTATATTATTTTTAGTATGGCTTAGGACCATAGGATACTTCCACAAAGTTGGGTTTTCATATTGATCATTTTTATTGAATAACTTTTTTGCCTCAAACAAATACTAGGATCTTGCCAATTCTTATGTGTTATGTTTTATCTTATTTTTTATTTTAATAATGGTGTCTTTGTATCGTATTGTGTTGTTTTAGTTTTCTATTTATTGTTTTTCTCCCATTCTTATTTGGGCCTACACTTCAAAGTTATTTTTATAATTATATTATTCTTTTAGGGATTATATATCCTCAACTAGAGACATTGTTAACCATAATATGTAATTATCTTATTATGACTCTAAAATTTCTTGTGTCAACCTTCCTATCATGAATAAAATGGTTTAGTAACTTTTCCATGTCACATATTTTTTTGGTTTAATGTTTATTTCCTTGGTTGAGTTTACGACTTGCATTCATGGTAGAACAACCCATAAATATCTAAATATGGCCAAAGATATTTACCTTTTTATATAAATTTATGTTATGTTTCATCATTGACTTATATGTGTTTCTTGTAGGTGATTGATTACCAACATTTGTAGATAAATAGATTAACTTGGTTAGTAAAGTACTCATAGAAATCCACTACAAAGCCATGCCATGAGCACAAAGTTCATCCATATCAAAAATTAATGTAAGGGACGATTATGTGTATATGTCTTATTGGGCTTGTGGTGCAATAATTCCATGTCAAAAATATACAATTAGAAAAGTTGAATGGGTTCATTTTCAACTATGGGGTTTGTAGATATGTGGTAGAGTTTTATTTATTTCTATAGATTGATACATTACATCATCAAACATTGATGTTCTACAATATACCTCTTCCATTAATGTTGGAGACAAGTTGATCTAGACCACTATTGAGCATCGAGGCTTAAATTGAAGTTATAAGGTATTAGTTAAGGGGGGTTGTTCTATAGATATGCCACAACCATTGAACTTGGAGGTGAGTTAATAAGGGTCATTGATTTATACAAATTATCAAGTCTATTTTAAATGCATAAATTGATAATATCAAGTGGTTGCATTAGTATCAACATGTCTCAATCCTGTTGATATTTGTGGATAAAAAAGCTAAAGGGTCATGTCTCTTTGAAATCTATATATTAAATATGTTGATTTCAAATGAGAAAGCACCCCAACTATAGATTATTGCCATTATTTAATGTGTTCAAGTAGCATTATCAAAGGAATGCAAAGATAAATTTCAACATAATTAATTTCTATTAGAAGGGTGACTATGTGGAATCTTTACAAGGGTATAGTTCTAGTAGACACCTAAAATCGTCTACATCCTAACCACGCCCTATTTTATCCCCTTCTAACTTGAATTAAATAAAACTAAATATTTATCTAACCTTCCCAATCGCCTTCCTAATATTAATTAAATGAATTATAATCACTTATTTAATTAATTAGTCATTTCACCCCTTCGTCTATAGTCCACTCTTAATTGAATAAATACAGACTATTTATTTAATTATCCCTTTTCAACCTCAAGTCATTAATTCTCTAAAACCAATTAACTAACTAGTAAGTCCACTTGCATATTCCTAAGCATGTTTTAAGCCATGGTCAAACTTGTACATGTCATGCAAGTACATGTCCCATCCATCCCATTTCTCCAAAATCCCTCTCATTCAATATCTTTCATCCATTTCTCTAAGAAAATCTTGACCCTTCACATGTCTCAAAAAAATGGAATTTTTGGATTATCAAAAAGGTCATTTTTTATCCTCGCTCATTATCTCTTTCTAAGAGAATCTTGACCATCCAAATCCCTCAAATCTTGGGCATATTTAATTATGCTAATCACAATGTGACACTTGGAGGCTTCTTCTTCTCCAAATCTTCTCAAACATCCTCATCCTTTAATCTCTTAGATCAATCTCAACCCTTGATCAATCATCCCTCTAATCAATAAATAGACCTTCTTATAGACTATTTTCATTAAATATTGGATTATAAAGTCATAATATTGATTTGAAGTGCAACCATGTATCATCTCTCGAGCACAAATCTAATAGAGCACAATTACACACATCTTTTATGTACAACAAGGAGTTGTAGGTAAGAGAATGCTTATTTTATTTTATTTTATTTTAAATTAATTTGTTGAATAGAAGGTGCAATTAGGTGTAGAATAGGATTTGAGTGCATGGTTTAAGTCCTTTTTTTTTCTCCACATTCTCATTATTCACAATTATATAAAAATGAATGAGATTATGCCTCATTGAGTCTGTTGTTAAATATATGGGTGGCTCAATATTTATACTTAGAATCATTTATTTTTGAGTTTTTTGGATATTATGGACTGATTAAGACTATAGATTATAGTGCTACATGTTGTGATCTAGTTAACTTATATGGACTAGAATATCAAAAGTGGGTGCATCTTTGACATCCACACATCTATTCAAGATTTTGATTGTGGGGTTGAAATCAACGTGATCATAAATTATGTTTAGGTTTTCATAACTTAAATTAATGTGATTAGAGGAGTACCAAAAATCCACATGCCATGGTTTTACCTCCTCTAGATTGATACATCAAATTTGTGCACTTTGGGTGGTAAAAAAATCAACTATATCCATTGATCTTAATGACACCAAATTCATCCCATTAATCGAGATTAAATTTTAAACTAATTATCTAATGGGGTAGAGTTTTAGTTTTTAATAAAGGTAAAATATGATGTAAATTGACAAAGAGATCCCATACATTGATTATCTAGTCAATAAAATGATCTCTAGATATTGATGAGGACTTTATAGTAACATGATGAATATTTATAGTAGTAAATATATTTAGAGAGGTTAAGTCACTTGGTTAAGGGAATGGAATCTTGAACTATATTAAATAAATTAGTATGAGGTCTTATTCATCAATTTCCACATGTTAGTATATAATTAATTCCTATGTGGAATATTTTGGTTTCTCTATGTTTTGTCAATATGTTAATGTTCACATATTATTGATCTATTTTGTGAATTACCTTAGGAGTTGAGTTTATCATGTGGACCATGAACAAATATTTCTCAATTCACTATTGGGAGAGGTCTTAGAAACATTAAGTACTAATGTTGTATTGTTTAAGTATTTTGTATTTATTTATTGTAATTCACATGGGAAAAGGGACAACCCACTTTGACTTGGCTAATATTTCCATGTGTAGTGTATCGTATGATGTATGTATGAAGTTGGCATAGAGGCATGTAAGATCATCTCATGATATTACAAGATATGTAATAGATCTTATGTCAATTTAATGTCACATTTAAGATCTTGTAATCCAGGGGAGTTAAATTGTTGACTTGAATTATTTACCAACTTATGAAACATTATAGAGCATCTTTGAATGGAGATAATGGAGAAAAAATGGAGTTTCCAAGTCAGTGAGTTGGATATGACAAGTTATAATAAGATTAGGACATGTAAGATAATTTACTAAAAATAATTTGTGTCTTGATTTTGGGTACCATTTTTGTAAAATGGTTTTGTAAAGCAATCTTGGTTTTTAGTTTGGGATCCTTTTATTTATTTGGTGCTTGTGATGGAGGTTTCATAGTGTGTATTGTACCTGCTTTGTTATGTTTCTAAAATATCTCTAAATATGTATGTTGGTATAATATATTGTTAAGGATTAAGCTTTTATTTTTATTGTAATCATATTAGTGTTATTGGAAATATAATTGGTTCAAGTTTCAAAGGCTAGGTTTTTAATTAAAAGGGTTTTCCTAGCGATAAACATTGTGTTATGTGGTGAATGTTTTGTGTTAAAATTTTCCCTTAATTATTTATTCATAGATTTTATACATTTTCCCCCTCTTGGATTGGTGTAGAAAAATTTCCACCATCTTATCTTCATTTTATTTAGTATTTAAGCCATATCAAATTTGTTTCCTAAGTGGTAGGAAAATGAACTTTTGGACTAGTCTTGGTTTAAGTGGGAGTTGTGTGTAAAGGAGATCATTGTTTCAAATAATGTGACAAGCACACCATGGTTGGAGATTGAAAATTTTAATGGAACCAATTTTGACCTATATAATCTTAAGATGGAGGACTTACTCATAGACCAAGGTTTATGGATGTGATATCGAAAAATAAACTTGCAACTGTATTAGGGGATGATCATGTTGTGTTGGATAGAAAGGAAAATAGTCTCACTAGAATTTATTTGGTGGATTAAATAATCCTAAACTTTCAAGAGAAGCAACCACAATATCCTTGTGGAAGAATTTTGGGAACTTGTATGAGTATAAATATATAGTGCAATGTTTTTCCTATGAAAGGTACCTCTATTCATTGAAAATGGATGACGACAACTTGAATTTTAAACACCTAAATACTTCAACAACATGGTGACTTTATTGAAATCTATTAGTTTTTATATGGATGAAAAATACAAGAGTATTACTTTGTTATGTTCATTGTTCAATTGTTGGGATAATCCAATTATGACCATAGATAATATTGCCACTAAGGTAACACTTGAAGAGGCAATGGTTGACTTCATTTCAAAGTATTTTTTATATTAATAATAGTATAATCACAAAAGAGATCAGTATTGTCGATGTATCAACACATCATGATCTACTATACACTGTATATATAAGATTGCTATGTTAACACCTATTGTCTATACAGAGGATTACATGAATTTGTCTATAATTTTATAAGGACTATATACAATTTTATATGTACCTGCCCATAATTTTATACAACTACATATACAAAATTGTTGTGCTTACACTACTATAACTGATTATATGTGGCATTCATGTGCCTAGGTATACAAAAAAGCATGGCAGCTTAGAAGTTTCTACTTTGGCTACATTCTTCCAGTTCATTCCTGCCTAGCTCTAATTTAGATAACACTTAAGCGGATTTGACCTCTTCTATTTTAGGGTTGTTTCCTTCATTAATGTGGAGTCTAGTGCCATGTTTTTCCTTTCCCTTCTTTGGTGTTCCATCTGCAACTACCTCGTTGAATGCTCTTTGGAATTCCTTAAGTGCTTTCAGAAATGTTGGGGATTCCTCATGCTAGTAGTTCCAAGTATGGCTATACTTTATCTCTTCCTTCTTTACTCAAACTGTACCATCTCCCAACAACTTCATAAACTTGTACATTTAAATTTCCATAGTTATAATTACCTACATAGCAACATTAAGTAGCATGTCTTTTTCAATACTTAGTAAGTTTCCTCCTACACCCATTATATTTATCGTCATTTCTTGCCTTTCAAACATTCCAAAGAATTTCAGCTGACAAGCAATACCAAAATAAATTATAATCTTTGTTTAGTTTTTTGTTATTCCCCATTAGAATTTCCTTCCAATTAACTTTACTATTTCCCCCCAAATCAATAGTTCATTACAAAATAGATTCCAAATTTCATTAGCATAAAAGCATTCAAATAAAATGTGTTCAATGGATTCAAAAACTCTATAGATACTGCAGATATCAATGTCAGTATGCTGCAATTTGTAAGAAACCCTTTGTAATAGTATTAACCACCTAAAACAAACATTTTTTGGGTCCAATACATTAGACCAAATAGTTCTAATTCTTTTATGTCATTCTTTATCATCTAGGTTTATATTCCAGATTTTGTTAAGATATTATTTTAGAGATCCAAAGCGAATAAGATCTTTACAAATTACCTTAGTTTTTAGCTCAAACAGGGGTGTGTTATCATGCCATTGGAAGTTATTATGTTGAACATTGGTTTGGGTACAGGATGTGGGGAATTACAAGCCTTTACATGCTTCTTTTAGTACTGAATAAGTTCTCAAATTTGATTGGGGTAGATCAAACAGATGCTCCCAATATTTTAACTGTCCATTATTAATGATACTCTCAAAGATTTGAATTCCTACTTGAGCTCATCTTTTGGTAGAGCGGCCTTGAAGGAGGGCAAGTGGTTTGCAATTGCATTCTAGGTTCCACCAGATGGATCTACTGGGATGAATTAGAATGTTGTTATTTTCAATGAATTGAGGATTTTTTATTTTATTTCAAAGGATTTAAGTTAAGAGAATATTAAATACCAAAGATGCACTAGTTGTTCATGGAACATCAAAGGAAAAAGAGAGGCAAGAATAATGACTAGAAATTTAAATGTAGATGTAGATCTAATTCCTTTGGGAGGTTCAAACTAAAATTTTGGAACAATAGTAAGACCAAACACATTATAAAGGACTACCGAGGGTGCATTTAATGATGTTTTTTATTCTAAATATCCTAAAGAGGATGTTGGTGATGTGTTTGTTGTAGTTTTAACTATGCATGCATGTGAAGATTTATGGATGTTTGATTCTTGGGAATCTTTCATATGATTTCTCATTGGGAGTGGTTTTATTACTATGTGAATTTCGATTTTGGGAAGTTATATATAAAAAATAACTCTCATCTTAGTATTTTTAAAAATGGGAGAGTCAAGATCATATTCTTGAATGGAAGAATCAAAGATATATTAGGAGTCCTACACATCTTGAGTTTGCATGGAACCTATAATTTGTTAGTAAGATGAATGATGTGAGTCTGTAGGTGGTCTTATATAAGTATGGGTGTGATATGATTTGAGGATATATGATGCTTGTGAAAGGGGTCTCAAATTAGTACTCTCTTTTGACCCAATACTAGCATGTACACTTAGAGTAGTGGGTCTTCTACACCCATGCTGAAGAGATTTGTAGAATCCACACATTTGACACTAGAACATGTATCAAAAGAGTTATATCATGAATATTTTTGGTGTTCATGCAATTTCAATACCTAAGCATGTTCTTACATTAAAGAGAAAGTTACACACCGAGAAGTCTATATTGTGGAAATACTGTATGGGTTATGCATCAATGAGAAAGGTCTAAGGAATTTTAAAAAATAAATCTCATTGAATGGTTTGTTGATTGTTCTCTTGATTTTAATTTTTGTGTATTATATAATTTATGGTAAAAAAATATGATCAATTTTACTTGAACTATCATAAGCTTAATAGGATTTTGGCCTTATTCAGAGTGATGTATTTGGTCCAATTGATTTTCCTTCATTATTAAAATCCTTGCATTATGTCTCCTTTATTGATGATTCTCCACTACATTCCCAAGCATACATTTAGGGTATTTAGTTGGTTGAGGGAGTTTAAGGCTCTTGTGGAGAACCAAACAAGTAGAAAGATCAAGGTGTTGAGAATTGACAATGGTAACAAGGATCAATAGGTTTGTTAAATAGAATGGTGTTGCATGGATAAAGGCAACTCCACACACAACTAAAAAAATGGAGTTGTAAAGAGGACACAGATGATGTTGATAGAGAGGATTACAAGTATTCTTACTAGGTTTGGATTAGAATATAAATTTTGGGTAGAAGCAATTAGCACAATGTGCTAAACTTCCTTGAAAGGTATATTACTTCAATACTTTTTGTTAAAACCCTTATGGAGACTTGGAAAGGAAAAAATCTCTCTCTAATATCTTTGAGTTTTCAATTGCAAGGCATATGTTCATGCACCTAAGGAGAACTAGTTCAAGTTGGATTATAAGGCTATATAATATATCTCTATTGGAGGATTATAAGGCTATACAATATATCTTTATTGGAGGATTATAAGGATATATAATATATCTTTATTGGATATGGTGACTATGTGAAAGGACACAAGATTTAGGATCCTATCACCAATTTTTTTATGGCCAAAACATGATCTCCAGAGAGATAAAACGTTTTCCTATAATTGAGTAGCCAATTGATGGTAGTCTATGATTCCTTCCTATGTGGAATGTTTTGGCTTCTCTCCTTTGATTTTTTAATATGCTAATGTTCACATGCCATTTATTTGTTTAGGAAGTAAGCACCCTAGGTGTTGCTTTTGTCATATGGACCATGTTAAAATATTTCCTAGCTTATTGTTGCTAAAACTATCATAAACTTGCATCCTAATTTTTGTATTATTTAATGATCATTTGTTCACATGAAAAAGGGGAATCCTAATTTGAATTGGATAATAAGGATGTGTGTAGGAATTTTTATAAGTGTTCTAATGTCATAGAGATATGTAAGAGATCCTATGATGATTCTATAACAAGCATAAGATCATGTAGGAGTTGAGCTACACTTTTGATTTGAATTATTGACCAAATTATGGCACATGTCATGAAATATCATTGAGCATATTTGAATGGATACAATGGAGCTAAAATAGAGTACCCAAGTTGGTTAGTTCGTTATATGATAAGTTATGACAAGACTATGAAATGTAAGAGAATCTACAAGAACAAGGTATTGGAATTTAGCCCTTTCTTTTGGGCACTATTTTGGGGTCATGGGTTTGGCTCAAGGTTTTGTAATATACTCTTGGTTTTTTCTTTGTACTCATTCTATTTATTTGGTTCATGAGATGGAGGTTTAATAGTGTGCATTGTAGGCATTGATATGTTATTGGAATACCTACAGATCTACATATTCATATAATCTCCTTTTAAGGCTTGATCTTCGAACTATATTTTAACCATATTGGTGTTGTTGAAAATATAATTGGTTCAAGCTTTAGAGTGTACATTTTTTCTAAATGGTTTTCCTAGGATAAACACTATGTTATGTGGTGAATGCTTTTATATTAAATTTATCTAATAGATAGTTTGAACATATTTTGTATGCATTTCTATCATATTAGATTGGTGTAGGAAGTGTCTCACTTTCTTAAATATCTTTCATGCACTAAGGTAGGTTCTATGGTGTCTAAGGCTTAATGTTACATTGTTGAATATGGAAATTAGGTGATTAGAGATGTCTACTTTGATGTCAAGTGGTAATTTGTAGTTTCCAAACAATAGTCATCTCATGTATAGTCATGTGCATAGAAATGGAGTAATAAAGTCATCACCTAATGAATTAATTGATTAATCATTAATTAATTGGGTCACTTTATGATTTATTACACTTAAGCTAAACTTAGGAGTGCTTTTATTTTATTATTTGCTTTTATTAATTAGTTGCATTTTGCATGATTAAAGCTTCTAATATTAGAACATGTTGTCTCATTCATTCCTACGAGGACAATTGTCATGTTCTAATGTAACCCTAATCTAGGGTTAGCTTTCATCCTTTTCATAAGGATTGATTCATTGTAATTGTATTTCATTCTCTACGGCAGCATATTCAATGCGACAATTGTTCACATAATGCATATTTGATGTTTTATTAGATATGAGTTATTGAGCAATAATATCTTACTTATTTCTTCATAGTGTGATAGGTTTATCGTTGCAGGTGATTCTTGGAGCTGTGGGAGTACATCCATCTACTCTAACATGGTATCAAAGCACCAGATTTGTAGTTGCCTTATCTACTATTTTTTAAGAAACCAACTCATGCATTAGGATCCGTGAATTGTGGAGTAAATATGACATTATCATTGAATCTAGAGCAGCCATAACAGTTTAGGTTTGCCTTTCATTTCATCAAAAAAGGCCTTCGTTTGTTAGATTTGTGAGGGTTTGAAGATACGACAGTTTTTTGCTAGATCTGGAGGTGGGTGAAAAATCTAGGCACTTTCAGTCGAAACGGACACCGCCATCGCTTCTGAAGCGGCCAAAAACATAAAGATTGGTTGTCATTTTGTTGAATTTGGAGCAGTTGTAAAAAAGGCAAAAAAAAATTAGCTACAAGGCTCTTCGTATGGATCGTACCGCTCTGCCACCTCAAAAATCGTGTACAGGTTATTAAAAAAAATCTCTGGTTTTTTTGCTTTTTAACTTTTCCAAAAAAAGGCTTTCATTGTTTCTTTTTTCAAAAATAAATAAAAAAGGGTTACACAAATTTTTAAAGCAAAAAAACAAAGTTTTTTAATCTTTGCGCAGGAGTCATACCTTTGCAAGGAGTGTAGGGTACACCGCCCTACGGTTCCCCTGCCACACCTAGGTGGGCCCCATATAGGCTGGTGGCAACATTGAATCTGTCAACTTCATAATAAACCGGCGACAACCATTAAAAATCAAGCGGGCTCCTTTGGCGGTCAACCAAGCCATAAAAGTCGGCTAAAAATTTTGGCGCTCTGCAAAAAGAAGGCCAGGAACTTTAAAAACTTCGGCGCCCAAAACAATATCTGGTGGCGCTTCCAAATAGAAAGGGAATATTCCCCCTCAAATGCATATTCCAATGGTGACGAAATCTTGTGATTCCATAGGAATATTCCATCCACCGGCGAGATTCTAGGCAATTGGATTTTTTCCAAGCAGGTCAATTTTTTTTCCCAGCGATGGCCGTCAAATTTAATGGCAGGTTTTGTTGACATCATCATGGCATCACATTGACATCATCCGTACGATGGCCTCTTTAGCCCCCCTCCTAACCCCAATTTTCCCTAAAGGAGCAATTTTTTTTCTTCTTAGTGTAACTTGGGCATACGGTGTCAAAATCAGGAAAACGAGATATTGTCAGAAAGATGATTCTACGAACTTTCCAGTGGTATAGGTCTCATCATTAGATTTTTCTAGTGGTTCCTGTTATTCTCAGTCAAAGTCAGATTTTTATTTTACGCTTTTGAGCTCATAAATTTTTGCCTGTATCTCCAATTTTCGCGATCCAAGCGGCGTTGGAAAGGTATTTTAGAGCTCTTTAGATCTATTCATGCACTTTTCCCATAATCTACCCTAGGTACATTTTATTTAGTATTTTATTTTTTCACACTTTTCTTAATTACTTGGATGTCTTGGCACCTGGAAAGGATCTATTTGTGTGAGATGACATCATTTGATATGCTTTATCAATATTGAGGGTTTTAGTCTCTGATTTTTTCATTTGAGTTAGTATCATGGGTTTTTATGTTCATCCTTCTATGATCAACTTGGATAAGGACAATTATGATTCTTGGCGAAATGGAATCTTGACACATCTCAGGTGGCCTGATATTTTGCCTTATCTATATGGACTCATACCTACACCAGACACACTGGGGAATTTTTCAGCATGGGGCATCATCATAGATCATATTGTAGGGGTTATATGTTCTAGTGTTGATCTTGACACTATGTATGTTGTATCAGACATTGAATTTCCATACATACTTTGGACTTGAGTATACCGCAGGTCTTGCATCTTCTGATGGTTCAGAGACTTGCATTCATGTTCCCACTCTTCAGATCGAGACTACAACAACATCTCTTGTTGTTCCTGATCAGTTTGACATTGCCACATCCTTGGACCCTATTGATTCAGTGCAACAAGACATCATACATCTTCTAGACATAGCTACTTAGGATTCTTATCTTGCAGACACATCATTGTTTGTTGAGTCTCACATTGTAGATCTTGAGGATTATATTGAAGACATACATCTCCTCTATCTTGATAGTCATATTATCACTATACACTCACCATTATCAGTGCATTCAGAGGTTGTATTTCAGGATTCTTCACATAAGTTTGGATTCGGCATCATTTGTTTTAGTTCAAACACAAAGATTCTTTAGCATCCTATCATGGCACACATCTTGAGACATATTGGTTCATCACTCTTCACAGGGTTTCTTCGACATCGTCCTTTGGATCCGTTTCTTCCCAAGGGGAGGAATGTTATTTGCCACTTCATGATCTCTTTCTGGATCTACATCAGACATCCACCATTGCAACAAGAGTTTCTTCATTGTGGGGGGGCCTTCTAGTCTCTTTCTATCTCTCCTATGGAGACCATTGTATATGTACTTATGTTATAGAAGTTGTCTTTGGGGGGGTATCATGTAATCCACCTTCTATCCTTCTTCTATTAGTGCATTACATTCTTTTCTTTTCTCTCTTTTGGAGGGGATTTTTATTCCCATTTGGTTTTCTCCCTTTCTCCTTTTGTGAGAGATCTATATGTTGTACATGGGTACCTAATCAGCCGTTCGGGCAGGACCCATTCATGCATCCATTCATGTATTTCTTTATCATAGTTTAGTTTCTCCCTAGTTCATCTTAAGGCGGGGTTTTAGAGTAATAAAGTTATCACCTAATTAATTAATTAATCATTAATTAATTGGGTCACTTTATGCTTTATTACACTTAAGCTAAACTTAGGAGTGCTTTTATTTTATTATTTGCTTTTATTAATTAGTTGCATTTTGCATGATTAAAGCTTCTAATATTAGAACATGTTGTCTCATTCATTCCTATGAGGACACTTGTCATGTTCTAATCTAACCCTAATCTAGGTTTAGCTTTCATCCTTTTCATAAGGATTGATTCATTGTAATTGTATTTCATTCTCTACGGCAGCATATTCAATGCGGCAGTTGTTCACATAATGCATATTTGATGTTTTATCAGATCTTAGTTTTTGAGAAATAGTATCTTGCTTATTTCTTCATAGTGTGATAGGTTTATCATTGTAGGTGATTCTTGGAGCTATGGGAGCACATCCATCTACTCTAACATTATGTACTATCTAAAATGTTTCATTAGCATCAATAAAAGGTGAATATTATTAGCCAATGCGAGTACTAGACACACATAAAACTGGAAACTATAATTTTGATGTAAATTATATGGGTATGAACATATTTTGTTTCATTGTTTATTTTAAAGACCAAGTGCAAATGTTTTTTATTATCGTGAATTGAACAAAATGGCATACAATTAACAAATTTTATTCCCTCTTATTAATATGATGACAAATACAACAATGCACATGGAAACATGTGTCAATTGTGTAGAAGATCCATTAGACAAATTTATATAATGTGTACTTTATTCTAAAGTAATAGTCAAGTTTGAAGCCCTTTGTATTTTATTATTTGTAAGTTTGGAAAAGTTTTCATAAGTAGTCACCCTCTCTATGGTATGAATGTTTCCATATTTTAGAAGGGAATTTTAGTGGGTAATAGATTCATCTTTGAGGTTACATTTGCTAGTAATATTTTTATTAGTAGTGTACGAGGTTCTTTGTTAATTTATGGATAGTTAAAAAATATTGTAATGTGAAGTTTCTTAACTCTTGAAATTGTATTTAAGTGAAACTACAACTAGATTAATGAGATCTTGTATATAATTTTTTTTCTTTATTCCTAGCTAATTTATATTTATTTCTTAGGCTCATATTTATAGACATATTTGTTCTTTTCTTTAGGCATTGACTTAATCACCAATCAATTAAGACACAAGTCCTCTATTGGAAATTGATCATGTTTTAAAATGAATATATCTTATATTCCTTACAAATTATTGTAAGTTATGTCTTATCGATTTGCATAATCTCGTGGAAACAAGTTACATATGAAGTAAGAAACTATACATTACTTTACATATGGGGATACATATCTAGTTCTATATCTTTAGTTGTATTGTATCTTCATATTAATTTATTGTTTAGAGATTTTTGGTTTGTAAGATTGGTAAGCCAATATATAATGGGTATTTAGTGACAATATTTAGATGTCCTTATGCATAATGTAACATGCCAATTGTTCACGCAAGTAAAATTCCTAAGTTATCACTTTCAAGTAAATAAACTATGTTCCATAACCATTGCCATTAAAATTTTATTTTTCAAGGGAGAACAAATGAGTATAAATGACATAACAAATTCCATTCATTGATTTCATTTCCAAAATAATATTCCACATATTATAATATTTCCAAAGATTGGATGCAAGATACATACATAGCTCAACCGAGCTTCAAAGCAATAGATATATCCGGTCTAGGAATCTCTCTCAAATCTTCGTTGCCAACTGAGGAGGAGAAGCATCACTCAAGCACTTTTCCGTCAACAACAAACTCAAATGCGATCCCCCGCACATCTACATTTGATGGATGGCCCTACCCTCTGACGAAGATATTGGTGGAGTAACCTCGTAACAACAACCACTTTGAGCTTAGTGTTGTGCCCTACATTACTAGAACTTAAAGAAACTATAATCTTGAACTAGCATGCATAAAAGGAACACAGTGAATTGACAGTGGAGCCAAATGCAATCACGCCTCTTTGGCCAAAGTATTCTCACTTAGTATCTCAAGTGACAATCATCCTACTCACATACACTGCTAAAGGTCGGTTTGACTTTAGGCCATTATAAACTATGCATAGAAAGTTTCCTTCAATAGTTAGTCATTAACCTCATAAAACCTATTCCCTTTCCCCAAAACACAATGGTACTTCTACCAATAAATCATAAACAAGGAATACATTACCCCCTTCAATGGATATTTTATCGTAGGTATAACATTTGAGCTTTCTAAGTCCATAAATTAACTTTGCATAAAATAAATTAACAAGTTATTCCCACTTCATCGAGACTAGTATGTAAAACTAAAGACGACATTTAATCTCTCCTTAATATGGAGTAAGTACAAGCACTTATAAGAAATTCATAACAATAAGTCCTTTCCTTTCCTACTAGTAAAGTAGACTATTTCTCTATTTCATGTAACCTATTGCAATTTCTATTTAAAACACACAAGGCAATCAATATTTCACAATAAAGATAAAACATGAAGAGATTAGAATCTCATGCCTAATATACACTTATTCCAATCGACCACTTGTATTCCAAGATTAGCCTCCTCTTAGAATCAACTTAGCAACAAATCCTCTCAATCTCTCTCACTAAATTCCTCACAATATCTCACAACAAAAATAAGAATTCTCTCACTGGGAAAATATAGCAAAATAGAGCAGCGTAGTGTTGTAAAGAAGTATTCAAATGAGGTGAGATCACCTCATATTTATACTCAAAAACCAACTTCCATAGTCTACATTCAAGGCTCGAGCTAACACTTCTCAGCAATATGCCATTGATTCAACTTACTTAAGAAAAGGCAACAAATTCCTATCATAATACTCATGAAAAATATATAGCAGATTGATCCTATGTTTGCCAACAGTGGATTGACCATTTCATAAAGCACATGCTTCATTCAGTAAATTGACTTCTAGGCTCACAAGACTTCTAAATGAATCACTAAATTCATAATATGGCACCAAGTATTCCACACATTTCCTATTCTCAAGCCCGCAGTTTAAACAGAGGAATCAGTCAATCATAATCTAGTTGCACATTACTCAGTTGAATTGGTCAAGACATGGCAATTGACACCTTATAATGGTTCCACCTCCTTCTATAAAGTGTTGTTAATGCTTTGAATTAGTACGTTGCACAATAAAATGCGTTGCATTTAATTCTAGTGTTTATTAAACTTTACACAGTGTTGGGTGAAAATTTTGTAATCTCTTTACAGATTACAAAACTTGAATTTTAGCCACAGTTATGTGAGATAAATCTCTCCTCTCAGGAAGGGGAGGATCCCTTTTTATTGCTCACTACAATTAAGTAAAAACTAAACTAAGATATATACATTACAATTACTCATAGGGGGTGTCTCCATTAGCATATCCTCTTATTTCAGGATAAGAGAAACAAACAATAATGATATCCTCAAATACAACTAGTTAGAGCAATAATAGCTGATACCCACAAGTACCAACGAACAAAAAGCAACTTAGAAAAACCCACTAAAACACAAAGTCTTCAACTGCTTTCCCACGATGATTCCAATATGATTTCAAGAGTAACCGTATCACCAGTTGTAGCACAAAGTCTGTCAAATAATAACACCAATGATCCATGTGAATATAATTAAAAATTGTAGCAAAAAGTCTCCAAGTTCTCAATCAAATTCACACTTGCTCCAAATGCAATATAATAGCACAAAGTATATCAATACTATATTTGAATTCCCTTATGATTAAATAGATAATATGTCATGTTCATACCAATTTCAAGAAAATATAATCAATGACATAAGAACAATCTCACATATAGCAAATGTGTTCAAAAAAAAGGTTTGAAGCAATCTACTTCTTTTATTGATAAATTTCAAGTATGCACATTCAACTCAAAGTTTGCAATTGCTCATCAAAATTTGGGCAGCATCTAGTCTCGAGAGATCAAGAGGTGAAAAGGATGAATTACGAAAAATGAAAAGAGGAAAAACGCTCGAATGTACAATTCAAGACTAAGGGCTACACACAAAGGTAGATTGGAAATCACTTCGTTTTATGTGCTTAGAGTGTACAGGATTATGAAACAGACAAGTTTCGCAAGGGGTTATCCCTCAAATCAAGCTTAGTTAGATTCAAGGATAACAGCTGGCTCTAGTTGGGGAGCTTCCTTTGGTCACTCTTTGAAACGATCGAAGGGAGAAGAACTCTAGACTCTAAGTGCCTTCATCCATACATTGGGCATAGAGTCAGGTGACAAAAATCCAATCACTTCATTTTACGTGCTTAGAGTGTACATGATTATGAAACAGACAAGTTTCGCAAGGGGTTATCCCTCTAATCAAGCTTAGTTGGATTCATGGATAACAACTGGCTCTAGTTGGGGAGCTTCCTTTGGTCACTCTTTGAAACGGTCGAAGGAGAAGAACTCTAGACTCTAAGTGCCTTCATCCATCCATTGGGTGTAGATTCAGGTGACAAAAATCCAATCACTTCATTTTACGTGCTTAAAGTGTACGAGATTATGAAACGGACAAGTTTCGCAAGGGGTTATCCCTTGAATCAAGCTTAGTTGGATTCAAGGATAACAATTGGCTCTAGTTGGGGAGCTTCCTTTGGTCACTCTTTGAATCGATTGAAGGGAGAATAACTTTAGACTCTAAGTGCCTTCATCCATCCATTGAGCGTAGAGTCAAGTGACAAAAATAAAAAGACTTAAAAGACTCAAAAATAAAAAAGATGCAAGAACTATACAAATATTTACATGATACATCTGTCACCTCATTGAGAAAAATGTTTCAGATGTTGCCCACTGTGTGGAAGAGAAAATAGGGTTCCATCCTCGTATGCCAAAAGAAAGCTATTTTCTCCATGGAGCTGATGTATCTTGAACGGACCCGTCCATAATGAATCAAACTTTCCATGCATACCTTTTGGCTTTCTTCTCTTGTCCCACAAGAGAACTAGATCTCCAGCTGGAAATCATGAGACTTTTCCTTCTTGTCAAAAAGCTTCTTCACTTGTTTCTCGTGTTCTGTGATACTGTTTTCCACTTGAACACGCTTCTCTTCCAATTCAAAGAGATACATGATGTGCTTGTCAACTGAGCTTTCAAAAGTGTCATCCTCAATGGCCTCGGCCAACTTGAGGGCAGGTAATAATAGTGTGATGGGAATTTCTGCATTCAACCCATAAAGGAGTTGAAACAGGGGCATTCTATTGCCTGCTATGGGGTAATCTTGTTAGCCCACAAAGCATCATACAATGCTTTGTGCCATAAACGTTGATTCTCATCAACAAGCTTATGGATGATAGTCACCATATTCTTGTTGCTTGATTCAACTTGACCATTACCTTGCAGATAATAGTTAGATGAATGTGATAGTGTAATTTCGTGCTCAAAACAGAATTTTGTGATCTCACTTGAAGAGAAAGTGGAAGCATTGTCTGCAACAATCTTGTTTGGCACGCCGAACTTGGAAATGATGTTCTCTTTCAAGAAATTACACACTATCTCTGAAGTAGCATGCTTTACTAGTATTGCTTCCACCCATTTGGTGAAGTAATCAGTAGTGGTGAGGACATAGGTGTGTCCTACACTTTGGATTCATTGCACCAATGAAATCAATGCCCCACTGCTGGAAGGGCTCTTCAATGATGACTGGTTTTAGGGGTAGAGCTACCAACTTTGGCTTGCCTATGAACTGTTGACATAATTCTCATTTACGCACCCAAGAGTAGGCCAATAATACTTATCCCTCAAAATATTGTGAGCTATGACTAATGTGGAGAAGTGTCCACCACATGCTAAGTTGTGAAAATATTTCAGCAACTTTTCCTATTGTGCCTTATCAACACAACGCAAGAAAGTACTATCCAAGCCACGCCTATACAATCCATTGTCCCATAAGACATAGTTTGTTTATTTGAGCTTGATAGTTCTTTTCTCCTTGGGTGTAAGGTGATCCAGACATTCTTCATATGTAAGGAAATGAGAAATATTCAAGTACCATTCATTAGTTGTACTAACAAACAAAACCATTGGAAAATAATTAGCACTCACCTCCTCATCTAAAACTTCTTCATTAGGATTATTATCAGTAATAAGCTGATATAAACCTCGCCCACACACCAAATTGGTAGGATTAATATCCATGTCATATTCTTGTATCTTGGCAATCCAATTGCCCTTTTTTGTACTAAATTCCTGCTGCGTCAAAATAGACTTGATAGTTGAATCTGGAACCAACACTGAAATGGTTGTTAAGGATATAGAATCTGAAATGCTTCACTGCCTTAACCACAATGAAAGCATGTTTCTCCATCTAGGAATATTTTAGTTCGTGATTCTTCAAAGGGTAACTCATGAATGCAATTGGGGATTCAAATCCCTCTCTATTTTCCTGCATCAAGATCGTCGAAAGTGTATGCTCATAAGCATAACTATACAAGATAAATTCCTTCATGTAGTTTGGAAAAACTAACACTGGTGCATGAGCAATAGCCTCTTTGATATCATCAAATGCAGCTTTTCCTTCTATAGTCTAGTGAAATGAGGAAGTTCCTTTCATCATATTTACAATATGACGAGTCTTCTCTATGAAATCAGGTATAAATATCCGAAAAAAGTTCGCCTTCCCGAAGAAGGAATGAACCAATTTCTTACTTGATGGAAAAGTAAGAGCTTGGATACTTTTGACCCTTTCGGGATTAATTTTTATACCTTCCTTGAACACAATGTGACCAAGAAGCTTACCCTCGATAACCTCAAAAATTGAATTTTTGGGATTCAATGATATTCCATGTTGTCTACACCTTTCCAAGATTTGCCTCAAATGGAAGAAATGTTCTTGTCACTTCTTAGAAAAGATTGTAAGGTCATCAAGGTAAACTATAATGAACTTACCCATTATGTCACGAAAAAGACAAGTCCATTGCACACTAGAATGTGGCACCAACATTGATAAGATCGAAAGGCATTCTACGATATGCAAAGGTACCCCATGGTGTTGTAAAGGCAGTCTTGTGTTGACCATCTGGACTAACCTCTATCTAGTTGTAATAAGAGAAACCATCCAACATGGAAAGCATATCAGACCTAGTCACCATTTGAAGAACTTGGTCCATCACTAGAAGAAGGTAGTTGTCCTTGAGTGATAGCTGATTTAGATTTTTGAAATCCACACATATGTAAATTTCACCGTTCTTCTTGTGAACAGGGAAAATATTGGATATCCACATTGAATAGTGAATAGGGAATATAATTCTTGCATTTAACATTTTCTATATTTTTGAAAGGATAGTTCCAAAAATATTTGGATTGTATTACCTTTATTTCTGCTTGTAAGGCAATGCACCTGTTTTGAGTGGAATCTCATGTTGTGCCTCTTTTGGATGAAAAGACATCAAATCTTCATAGGAATAAGTACCAACACCCAAAGACTCAAATAAAATTTAAGCTCTCGGATCATTAGAGTTAGTGACTAAAAATTTGGATTCCCTTTTAGGAACCAACTTTTGCATCATACCCTTTATGGGTATCTTGGCCTCTGACATATCCATGTTAAGTTATCCTCCTACATCTTTGCAGAAATTGCATCCAAGTAGAATACCATAGGATGTTGGAACATCTGCTACCAAGACTATCATCTTGATCTTCTTCTCTAGATATGCAAAAAATGCAAACTGCGCATCCTTGATATGCCTAATTAGAGGTACTTGCTTGTTCTCCATAGAGAAACAACAACCAAATTTTTTTCGTAAGATTCAAACCCAAGGCAGTAGCTACCTTGGCGAGCATCACATTATCAAATGCACCAGAGTCTATAACACAATTACTCAATTTAAAGCCATTGACAAGCAAGGAAATATAAAGGGGGTCAATCCTTCCAAAGTTAGTTGGAGGAATAGTAACTATGTTATTCTGAGGAGGCTTATGCTTTGGAATAATAGGAACATCTGAAGAGGAATCCCTACTAGGGGTAATTCCATTGTCTCTAACAAACTTGACCAGCTTGTCAAATTGATTGGGATTAGCCTTGAGGTATTCGACTTCAAAAATTTGGATCTTTGTCCTCTTTACATGGTCAATAATGTCAAAAGCTTGGAAGGAACTTTGCAAAGAAGATGGGGTAACTTCATTGATGGGTTTAACAAAAGGGACACTAGTCTTAGGAACCTGGACATTGGCTTTTGGTATTGAAGGAACTGCAGGAGGACGAGGAGCACTTGTTTATTTGTTGTATCTTTTGGTTGCCAAGGCAAAGGAGATCTTCTTTTTGCAATAGTTACCGGTGGCTTGTCCTTTGCTTTTGGAGTATCAACTTGAGATTGCTCAAGTTGATTCTACTACGACCGCATGAAAACAAGATATGTATCAGTTACTAGATCCTCATCATCCGATTCATTCGCAACTTGTAAATAACCAATGTTTGAGTCACCAGTTGGATCTCCTCCCTCATCTTGGAATAAATCAACATCTTCCTCCATAGGATATTTCGGTTGTGCATACTCATCTTGTTATGCCTCGTAATAACCCACAATTGCATTGGTAGGTGGAGCTTCTAAGGAAAGCCTTCCTTGCGGCACAAGAAGAGAGTTCTAATTTATGTTACTGGAATAATTGGGTTAAGTCCTAGGAACATCCTTGTAGGAATTATTAGAAATTTGCTTCTATAAATCCAAAATCTCATTTGTCAACCTTTGTACCATTGGATCAACAAGGTTGGAGTTGGTATTTGAAGATGAAGAATTTGATGTTTTCCCTTTTCTATTTGTATTCATTCTTATCTTACCAGCAAGTATCAAATCATCTTCAATGCTTGTAGCTAGTTGTTGAGCAACTTCAAGATCAGGAATAATAACCCTACGCAACAAGAAGCTTACTTCTAAAAGTTGCAAATTGATGAAGAATCAATTAAGACTATGGGTTACCGATTTAGCATCTACGGGAATCCTTGTTACTAGCTTGTTGAATTTAGCGACAAACTCACACATGGTTTCATGTGCCTCTTTTCTCATTGTTATGAGATGAGCTAACAAAGCGTGTCCATCTTCAACGGGTTTAAACCTTTCTTTAAATTTAGCACAAAGAGTATTCTAGTTAGCAACGACACCAGGAGAAAAAGTATAGAACCACTCAACAACTACTCCTTGTAAGGTTTCAATGAACAACCTATGGACACAAAAAAAGTAACCCTTCTAAATTTTCTCATTTTTAGGCCCTCCTAGTGGATTTTGGCTTGATTTTGCCTAGATTTAATGTTGTAATGTGGTCAACACATTCACATTAGGTCTTGGACCCTTGTGAATCATTAAGAATTCTAGGATGTCTTGTAAAAGTGTTGTGAAGTGTTGTGAAGTGTTGTAACCCAATTTCACAATTTTCTAGGACCTTTTCATTATAATTCACCTAAATAACCCCCTTTTTTATCACTTAACAAGTCTTATTTCAAAGTGTTGTAAAGAGTTATAACAAACTCTCACACTTTTCTAGACTTGTCATCACTAATTCAACCCTTTCTTATGTTTAAATGACCACTTAATGCACTTTTTGACCCTAATTCAATGTATTTTTGAGAATATTCCCGTTAAACAACATTAAATGCACTTTAATTCCTAAAACCCAGTAAAATTGCCCTGGTGGGACTAAGTCGCCACCTGGGGTGACTTAGTCCCACTGGGCACAAAAATCAAAATTATTTCAAAATTTTGGCGAGATTTTATTCTCTTAACCTTAAAGTCGGCCTGTGATGTGTTATTTTCACGAAATATTGTAAATTCAAGTATAAATACAGGGTTTTCCTCTCATTTTCACCCCTAATTAAGTTTAGTGCATTCATTCACACATTTACTTACATTCATTCATAATTCTCAAGTATCCAAAGCATTATCAAGCATCCATTGGAGCATCTTGTTGCATATCTTTAGATTTCTACATCAAGGGTTTGGTGAGTTATAGCATTGCATGTTGTTCATTCGTCATTCTCTAGGTTTTGATTACCAAATTGGGGTCTGACCAAGGAAAACCCCTATTCTCTAACCCTTAACCCTTTTTCCCTTCTTTGCATGTGTGTTTGCAGGTCTTGTATGCATATTTGTCAAAGAGGAAGGTGTTAAAAAGTGGTAAAAAATCCATCAAAGTCATTAAAGTCAACAAAGCCCTAATTGAAGCCTGGAGACCTCTTTCGACCCGTTTTCTGCATAATCTAAACCGTACACCTATCAAGAAGGGAATTGCAGACCAAAAGTTACAGATTCCTGTCCTGAATTTCCCAAGATTCCTAGGTGGACTAAGTCGCCATCAGTGGAGAATTAGTCCCACTGCCAGGCCTAAAAAGTGATTTTTGCATTTCTGAGTACCCATTTGGCAGAAACCTATTCTGACAAAATCTCCCCGAAACATGACTAAGTTGCCCAGCTTGGCATAAGTGTCCCAGTTGGCTTCAATAGCAAAATCTACTAGATTCCAAAGCCTCTCTACATCAAATTTCAAATTCTAGATTCACCTCTCCAGTCTTGTTTATTTCTATTATTGTTTATTTGCATTCTTAGGTCATTTCTACATATCACAATGTGCTTTCAAACAACTTGCATTTCTTAGGTTTTGCATTAATAATTCATTTCTTTTATCAGTTTATTGCATTTAGTCATTGCATCAAGGCATATTCCATCCATCCTTGCATTGATTTTGATTGTAGACATTGGCCATTTTGGCCCATCTTTCTCCTTTTAGGTGAAAAACCCTACAAGTGCAAGAAAGCCATTGGGTGCCAAAATCTTTGTACACATTTTGGTGAACCCGAATTTTTGAACATTTTACTTATAATTTCAAGTGCATTCACATCCTAGGAATAACTTGTACCAACATTACATTAGGTTTTGCTTTGTTTAATTTGCATCCTAGGGTTTTAAAAATTGCATTAGTGAAAAGCTCATATAGCTTGCATTCATGCATTACATTTCATTGAAAAACAACAAAATTCTATATTTTCATATTGTACCTACATATAAAAACTTAATAAACATAAATTTTCATTTAGAATTCTAAAAAATATCAAAAAAATCACTACTGGGACTAATTCGCCACACTGGGCGACTTAGTCGTCCTGCACATTCTGCACTATAATTTCTGCCATTTTCAAATCACTATCTGCATTTCTGCTTTCTGTTATTACATCTTTGTTACTGTTTCCAAATTTTATGTTTCATTCCATTTCTTGCATTTAGTTTGCTTTCATTCCTCTGCATCATGGCTCTCTATTTTAATAAGTTTTGGATGTCATTAAAATCTTTAGTTGACATGTCAAACTGTGCCTTTGGAACTAATCCTAATGACCTTGAGCTTCCTCATGCTCCTTCAACTCCTCATGAATGTCCTCCTCGTGATGTTGACATCATTGGAGAAGATGATGAAAGCATGAATAAGTTCTTAAACGAATGCCTTGACAACCTTGAATCCAATGCATACTTGTATCCATCCATGAAACAACAAGACCTTCCTATAGTCTCACCTCCTGATATTTTGGTTACTTACATCCTAAAACTAACGAAGGACCTAAGTTCCCTCCATCAGGTGGACCTAGTTCTTCTAAACAAGCAACCCCTCAACCATTCTATGATAACAAAGTCACTAGTACTCCAATCAACCTTGAAGAAACTTATGGCAAAGGTTTTACCATTTTAAGTAAACAAGGATGTGACACAACAACTGAGCATAACATTCATCAACTATTAATCAAAATCCAAAAGATGAAAACACAACATGGTTAGGATATCAAGATCCTCCTCATGACAACAATCCTCCTCTAGAATATTGGAGACTTTGTGATGATGGCACGATGATCTTTGATTCCCCTCCCAATCTGAATGCCCTCCTTCCATGTGAACAACCCTTACATGATAACAATGACAAAGATGATAGGATCACTTTGGGTCCTCCTCCTCCTCCTTCTATTTGAGAAAAGGGTGAATCTAGCAAATGCAAGAGACCTTACAAGTTACAAAAACTAAAGTTTCCTCTCCGCCCACCCCCTGAATGTGAAAGGAAATTGCAAATCCATTTAAACAACAAACTTATACTATTACCACCTATGAATAGGTTGGTAATCTATCCTAGAGATTCTAATGTTCTGCATTGTGCATATCATCGTGTTCTTGGACATAGAAGTGATGAGTGTCGCCAATTGAAAGAAATACTGAGCAAGTATCATTTTGATGGCGATAATTGCTATCCAATAAATCCATAAACCACTACCAAACCCCTCATCATGTAATAGTTGTAGAACATTCTCTTCTCACTATTACATGACCTCTCCCATCACCTATCTCATCTCATTAATGTCTTGCACTCAGTGGGGGAAAGAAGTTGCTAGCCTTGTCTTAGTAATGCATTTTTCATTGTCCATTAGCTTCATTATTCACCTTCCACTTATACTAATTGAGATTGGGAGGCAGATGACTTGCTCGATGATTGACTTGCATTTTCCTTACTAGTCTTTGGAATTTTCTTTTTCTTTTTCTTTCTCTTTTGCATGTGTGTATCGTGTTCCCTCATGATGTGATGTTTGATGTTCTCTCTATCTTTGTGACATTATTCTATTTGTACATTCATTCTTCTATATGTTGTACATCATTTTTGCCTTTTTTTCCATTTTCTTTGCCTTTTCTTTTTTCTTTTTCTTGTGTTTTCCTTTTGGGGATGATGCAAGACATTGAGACCGAAATGTCTCTTTCATGTTGACCCAAAAGGCCCCTTTTCTTTTTCTTTGCCTTTCCTTTTGTCTTTTTTCTTATGTTTTCCTTTTGGGGATGAGACAAGGTATTGAGACCAAAATGTCTCTCTCATGTTGACCCAAAAGCTTTTCCTTTTTTTTTCACCTTTTCACTTGTGTTTTCCTTTTGGGATGATGCAAGGCATTGAGACCAAAATGTCTCTCTCATGTTGACCTAAAAGATTTTCCTTTTTCTTTCACCTTTTCGTTTTCTTTTTGCTTGTTTTTCTTTTTCTTTTGGGGATGACGCAAAGCATCGATACATTCTGTGTCTCTTCCATGTTGACCCAAACAGATCTTTCTTTTTCTTTGTTTTCTCTCTTTATGTCATTCTTCCAGTTCTATGTATTCGGGGAATGATGACAGTTCCAAGCTACTTACATAACATTGCAACAATGAACATACTGATCCCAAATCCATAGATCCCTTATGTGTTTGGTTTTTTCATTTTGGTGGTAACGTCTTCCTTTTCTTTTCCTTTCCTACACATGACGTAGCCTTACTCGGAAACGCATGACTTGGCGTAGAGGCTTTCTAAGTTGGCTCTCATGTCTTATTTCTTGTTTGAATTTTTCATTTACTACTTTAAAGTAATTGCTCATTGTACAGTGTGTAGCAATTCCTTTAAAGTGGGGGCATACATTGGCATTATTCATTTGCATTTTTCCTTTTCTTGGTTCTTAGTGTAGTCGTCTTGCTTCATACGATGCATTTTGTCGCTTTTTGGATGACATTGGGTGTGATGTCCTTCATGGGCGTGATATATCTTAGCATATTACATTCCTCTTGGTGGCTTGATGCGACACATTGCATCCCCTAAGTTGCAAATTTTTTATTCTTTGATTGGTCCTCTCTTGGAGACATTAGACACAATGTTCCCTAAGTCATAGACCTTGCATGAACTAAGAAAAACTCCTTTGAACATCTTTTGAAAGTTACATTTTACATTTTTTATATGGCCACCTTGCATAAAATAGCTTGCATGCCTGTTGTGCCATTGTGTTTTTTCATGATCTCCAAGCATACGAAGCTTTTCTTGTCTCGTGAAGCTCGAAATGTCATTTTCCTTTGTGGTTCCCTGTTAAAGTTATCAGGAGGTATAACTTTGGTATGGTTGATTGGGAAGCCCATTCTGAGGCATGAATTTTCCCCATAGCCACCTATGTGTGTGAGAGTGTATACCAGTTGTGAGTGTATGTTTCTCACCTTTTTTTGCCTTCTCACCTAACGAACAACCATGAGTTTTGTCGAATCAGAGTGAGTATTCATTTTCTTTCTGGACAAACAGCCTAGATCTGATCCACAACGGGATGGACAAATGATCGAAGCTTGATCTGAATCTCTCTTTTCCTCTCTCCCTCTTCATTTACATCATTCTCATGTGTGTTCCTTGTGCTCATGTTTATTTTTCCATGGGATCTTCATCCTGGGGGCTTGATCATCCCTCTTGATCATTGTTATCTCATCTTGCTAAGCATTAGTTCATTGAAACCCCTCTTGATATGCATGTTTGGCTACTTTAGTGTGAGTTTGAAGTAGGTTCATCCTCTCATCAAAGTGGGGGCTAACTGTGGACATGAAAAAAGTAACCCTTCTACTTTTTCTCATGTTCAGGCCCTCCTAGTGGATTTTGGCTTGATTTTGCCTATATTTAATGTTGTAATGTGGTCAACACATTCACATTAGGTCTTGGACCCTTGTGAATCATTAAGAATCCTAGGATGTCTTGTAAAAGTGTTGTGAAGTGTTGTAACCCACTTTCACACTTTTTTAGGACCCTTTCATTATAATTCACCTAAATAACCCCTTTTTATCACTTACAAAGTCTTATTTCAAAGTGTTGTAAATATTTGTAACAAACTCTCACACTTTTCTAGACTTGTCATCACTAATTCAACCCTTTCTTATGTTTAAATGACCCCTTAATGCACTTTCTGACCCTACTTAAGTGTATTTTTGAGAATATTCTTGTTAAACAACATTAAATGCACTTTAATTCCTGACACCCAGTAAAATTGCCTTGGTGGGACTAAGTCGCCACTTGGGACGACTTAGTCCCACTGGGCACAAAAATCAAAATTATTTCAAAATTCTAGCGGGATTTTATTCTCTTAACCTTAAGGTTGGCCTGTGATGTGTTATTTCAGGAAATATTGTAAAATCAAGTATAAATAAAGGGTTTTTCTCTCATTTTCACCCCCAATTAAGTTTAGTGCATTCATTCACACAACTTACATTCATTCATAATTCTCAAGCATCCATTGGAGCATCTTGTTGCATATCTTCAAATTTCTACATCAAGGGTTTGGTGAGTTGTAGCATTGCATGTTGTTCATTCATCATTCTCTCTTTATTTCATTTCATTCTTTAGGTTTTGATTGCCAAATTGGGGTTTGACCAAGGCAAACTCCTATTCTCTAACCCTTAACCCTTTTTCCCTTCTTTGCATGTGTGTTTGCAGGTCTTGTATGCATATTTGTCAAAGAGGAAGGTGTTAAAAAGTGGTAAAAAATCCATGAAATTCATTCAAGTCAACAAAGCCCTAATTGAAGCTTGGAGACCTCTTTCGGCTCGTTTTCTGCATAATCTAAACTATACACCTATCAAAAGGGAATTGCAAGCCGAAAGCTACAGATTCTTGTCTTGAATTTCCCAAGATTCCTAGGTGGACTAAGTCGCCATCAATGGCGAATTAGTCCCACTGCCAGGCCTGAAAAGTGATTTTTGCATTTCTGAGTACCCATTTGGTAGAAACCTGTTCTAACAGGATCTCCCCGAAACATGACTAAGTCGCCCAACTTGGTATAAGTGTCCCAGTTGGCTTCAATAGATTTTTCTTTTGGATTCTAGAGCCTCTCTACATAACATTTCAAATTCTAGGTGCACCTCTCCAGTCTTGTTTATTTCTATTATTGTTTATTTGCATTCTTAGGTCATTTATGCATATCATAATGTGCTTTCAAACAACTTGCATTTCTTAGGTTTTGCATTAATAATTCATTTCTTTTATTAGTTTATTGCATTGAGACATTGCATCAAGGCATATTCCATCCATCCTTGCATTGATTTTGAGTGTAGACATTACCCATTTTGGCCCATATTTCTCCTTTTAGGTGAAAAACCCTAGAAGTGCAAGAAAGCCATTGGCTGCCAAAATCTTTGTACACACAACCTTACAACATCTTCGTGCTCAATGCCAATAACACCACAAACAATGTAGAAAGCATCAATGTGTTCATTAGGATGTTGCTTGCCATCACCGTAGAATTTCGAGATGTTCTTACGAGAAACATGTGGAAGCTCATGCAAAGGAGCCACCAAATTAAGAGGACCAAAAGCATTACCCCAAGGTCCAACAGGTGGTGTCTGAGGATGATTCATAGTGATTTGAACGGGAACTCTATGAAAAATAGAAGATTCACTTAGAAGCGGTGATCTTAATCTCTGTGGAGGATAACTTGCAGTACGTTGTAACAGTGAACTTGTTTATGGGGGAGAAGGAAGGATGTTATGACGTTGCAACAATTTGAAAAAAAGATCCACTAGACCTCCTACCCTCAAACTTCATTTATAACTTTTGTCTACAAGAGGGGAGACTTTGAAACAAAAGAGAAATCAACAACAAAATTATACACAAGTTTACAACAAGATATTGGAGAGCTTATCCACTTCAATCAAAAGCACGAGGCTTCAATTATGTGCTTTGATCCCCAACAGAGTTGCCAAAAAACTGTTGGGTGAAAATTTTGTAATCTCTTTAAATATTACAAAACTTGAGTTTCAGATATAGTTATGTGAGATAAACCTCTCCTCTCAAAAAGAGGAGGCTCCCTTTTTATTGCTCACTACAATTAACTAAAAACAAAACTAAGATATATACATTACAATTACTCATAGGGGGTGTCTCCATTAACATATCCTCTTGTTTTAGGATAAGAGAAACAAACAATAATGATATCCTCAAATTCAACTAGTTAGAGCAATAATAGCCGATACCCACAAGTACCGACGAACAAAAAGTAACTTGGAAAAACCCGTTGAAACACAAAGTCTTCAACTGCTTTCCCACAATGATTCCAATATGAATTCAAGAGTAACCATATCACCAATTGTAGCACAAAGTCTGTCAACTAATAACAAGAACGATCCACGTGAATATAATTAAAAATTGTAGCACAAAGTCTCCAAGTTCTCAATCAAATTCACACACGCTCCAAATGCAATATGATAGCACAAAGTATATCAATTCTATATTAGAATTCCCTTATGATTAAATAGATAATATGCCACGTTCATACCAATTTAAAGAAAATATAATGAGAGTGACATAAGAACAATCTCACATATAGAAAATGTGTTCCAAAACAAAGGTTGGAAGCAATCTAATTCTTTTATTGATAAATTTAAAGTATGCACATTCAACTCAAAGTTTGCAATTGCTCATCAAAATTTGGGTAGTATCTAGTCTCAAGAGATCAAAAGGTGAAAATGATGAATTATGGAAAACAAAAAGAGGAAAAACACTCAAATGGATAATTCGAGACTAAGGACTACACACAAAGGTAGATTGGAAACCAACTCGTTTTGTGTACTTAGAGTGCACAGGATTACGAAACAGATAAGTTTCGTAGGGGGTTATCCCTCAAATCAAGCTCAATTGGATTCGAGGATAACACCCAACAGTCTTAATGCTTGTATATTTCTATCGCTCATTATCCATAATGATAGTTATAGTTTAATGTTTACTAATGTGCTATTATATGAAGTACTACATTCTCATTTAATCGACCGTAGCATATATTCTATGAATCAACCTTTAAGACTTATATAATATATATAAATATATATTTTTTCATATATATTCTTTGACAAATAAGTTCGTCTAAATATACACTTGATATTCAGATGAATAAGATCAAGTTAACATTTCATATACAATATCGTTTATACACACACACACATATGCATGTATGCATACGTATACATATATCAATATATTTGTATGGACATTCCCATTTGTCAACACATACATGTATATCGACATGTGTATACATATGTATATATATGTATATATCTCATATATATATATATATATACATTTGATTGCACAGTTAAGCACATAAACAATTGTTATCTTATCGATAAGTATATATACACATGATGTATATATATACATACATGTCTCATTGTCCTCTTGATATCACCATTCCCATAAGTGACCTGTCCATAAGCGTGTATAGGTATGTCTACCTATGTACTCTCATGTATGTGTTCCCTTACGTGTATGGGTTATCGTCGACATGCATATGTATACATATATACACATTCTATGTATATATATCTTATCAATGAAGTATAGTAATACAAAGAATAATTCATATGCATCAGAGACATAAACACCGTCCTAGAATGCTCTTAAAAAAAATCAAGATTCTTCCTAATGCAAACACATCATACTAAATGATGACTTACCGATTCCCAAAACTATGAAATGACTCAATAATTCTATTAGTGATGTATGTGTGTAACCTTAGTTAGGTTTCGTTACAGGTTACTTGACCAAGTTCCTCTCCTGAGCAATACTTCCCCTCACTTCTAGAGGATTGACTCTAAACTTGCATCCAACTTAACACATTTTAATGGTAGTCAATCATTCATCAAAACAAGTATTTAGATTTTAATTTTCAAAGTTAGAATATCAAATTCAATAACCATTCATTCCATCATATAACATCAAATGAAATAAACATTCATTCATTATTCTTTGATAACAAAGTGCAATCATATATATTCCCAATCAAAATTCCAAATAAATTCACATATGCAATAATTTACCCTAACATAGTAATAGTAAATAGGTAAGCACACAATGGGGTGTGACACATAAGGTATGACTAAGTTGCACGATCATGTTACTTTTATTTCTCTTTAATTAACCTATAAAAAATCTCTAGGAACATCCTCCTTAGCCTAGCAGAGCCAAAAGTTGATGCAGATCAAGGGTGGAATAGGATCACTCAACACAAAACAACACAATTCAATCACCTTTCAAGCCTCAAGACTCCAACAATGGTGATTTGCACAAAATCACTTGTATTCACTTCTAGGTCTCCAAATCAAAATTTTCAAACATATCTCTTAGAGAAGGCTGACTCAACACAGGACCAACATCTTTTCAGACACCCATTAGGCCTAAATTTAACATACCACATTTGTGACCAAGGTTTTTTTGGACCAACTTTCTCAATTTATGTTTGCAACGCTAAAACAAGGCCAAATTAGGCCACTTTTCCAAAGCACCTGTATGAAATTCAAACACTAGACTCAAAAAATATTCTCCACAGGTCTTTACATGTCACATAGGGTCCCATTCAACAATTTTTATCATCAAAAAACACTTACAATTTGTTGTCCTACATTATCCCTATTCTACCTAAGCCTAACACATGAGGATGTTAGGTTAGGGCTTGGACAAAAACTCTCCAAACTCCATCTCCTACTCCAAAAGACAACAAAAACATCAAAATGAAACCTAAAGCCTCCATTCCACCGAATTGGCTAGAATTCAACGGTGGAATGAACTGTTATTTACATTTCTTGATTACCAACCCTTAAAATGAGGGTTTACAAGTGGTCTATAAAGAAACTCCTCTATCTTGCTTGTTTCTCAACAAAAATCAATTACATTGCACCCAAATTGAAGTAGACACACTATGTTATTCCCTCACATGAATTTCAAATCTCAATGTCACTGTACGACACCGTACAAAACTCAAAATTACAAAAAAACACACAAAATGAACAGAAAATAGACTATTCTCTTATTGTTTTGTCCTCCAAAAGCAACAACAACCTTGCCTCAAATTTTTTGAGGCTATTTAAACAAGTTTCCACCAAATCCCAATGGTCTACAATTGAATTTCAAAAGGGTGACCGTTCATCTTCCCTTCAAACCAAAAATTGATAATGTTGCAAAGCAACTTTCACATCATTTTTGCAACTTTGACAAAACATAACTAAAGGACCCTACAAGACACCAAAACATTGAAAATGGTCTTCATTCGACCTTATTACATCAATTAAGTGACAAAACACCCAAAACATCAACCTAGACACCTAAATGCATCAATTAAGCAAAATGACCATAGTGCCCCTGCACCATACACCCAGAGAGGAAAAAATCTTAGGTTGCACCTGAGATCAACTCCTTATCCGAGGTTCCATGCTACTTGATATCATCTTCATACATCCATGTTACATCTTCAGGAGGTAAACCATGCCATTTGACAAGATACTCATTGTAAACTTTTTGTTTAGTCCTCTTCACATCTTTTGTGTCCAAGATTGCTTCAAGCTTCAATGGTTCAGAAGGAGGTAGATCTCTAACCCAATCATCATAAAAAAAATCAACATCAAAACCTATATCTATATCCACAAATCCCTTGAAAGGGTAGAGGTCAAAAACATTAAAGATAAGGGAGATAGCAACTCCAGGAGGGAGTTCTATCTCATATGCATTGGGCCCAAACTTGTGAACCACTTTGCAAGGACCAATTTTCTTCATTAGCAGCTTGGTATACTTTCCCTCTGGAAATATTTCCTTCTTCAAGTGTGCAAGGACCAAATCTCCCACCTTGAAATTTACCTCTCTTCTCTTCAAATCAACTCACTTCTTGTACTTTTCCACACTTTTCTGCAAGTTTTCTCTTACTTGATGATGGATCTCTCTCATAGCTTCTGCAAATACCTCCCCTTCAACACTTCTCTTCTCCATCCATGTTAGATATCTAAGCTCAAAGACTCCTCTTGGTTTCAACCCATACACCACTTCAAATTGACTTTTCCCTATGCTCCTATTGATGGAATCATTGTAAGCATGTTCAACTTGAGGAAGGACTAAGTCCCATTGTTTCCCATGCTCCTTTGTGAGACACCTCGAGAGGTTTCCAAGTGATTTATTGACCACCTTTTTCTTCCCATCCATTTGTGGATGGTAGGTAGTACTAAAAGTCAAATTGGTTCCAAGCTTCTTCCAAAGTGTCCTCCAAAAGTGACCAATGAACTTTGAGTCCTTGTCTAAAACAATGGTTAGTGGAAGACCATGAATCCTCACAATTTCCTTAAAGAATAGGCCTGCAATATGAGAAGCATCATTTGTACATTTGCAAGGAATTAAATGATCCATCTTACTGAACCTATCAACCACAACAAATACACTATCATATCCCCTTTGAGTTCTTGGCATCCCTAATACAAAATCCATGCTTAAACTTTCCCATGGCCTATTAGGAATTGGTAAGGGTTGATATAGTCTCGCATTAGAAGTAGTTCCTTTGGCTCTTTGGAAAATTGTGCAACTTTCAATTTTTTTTTTGACATCTACTTGCATTCTTGGCCAAAAACAAAACCTTCTTAATTGATCCAATGTTTTGTCAATCCCAAAATGTCCTCCAAGACTTCCACAATGTTTCTCCTTTATCATAGTTTGTCTCGTAGAGCACCTTGGTATACACAACTAAGATCCTTTAAATAACAAACCATCTTGCAACAAAAAATTAGAATACTCATCATGGAAAGTATCTTTAAACTGATTACAAACAGAAAATACCTCCTTGAAGTCATCATCTTCAACATACATGTTCTTCAATGCATCTATGCCCACACTTTGAAGTTGTATCTCGTGCATCAACATTGACCTCCGGCTAAGAGCATCAACAACCTTGTTAGCTTGTAATTTCTTGTGTTTTATGTTGAATGTATAGCTCTGCAAATATTCAACCCACTTTGCATGTTTGTGATTCAATTTGTCTCGACTGTTTAGAAATTGCAAGGCATGATTGTCAGTAAACACTATGAATTCCTTGGGTAAAAGGTAGTTCCTCCACTTCTTAAGAGCCTGCACCATTGCATACAACTCTAGATCATATGATGAATACCTCCTTTTAGCTTCATTAAGTTTTTCACTAAAGAAAGCCACTAGTCTTCCTTCTTGGCTTAACACTGCACCTATTGCAAAACCACTTGCATCAGTTTCTATGGTGAAAACTTTATTGAAATTAGGCAAAGCAAGGATTGGTTGTTGTGCCACCCTAATTTTCATATATTTAAAGCTCTTCTCTGCCGCATTGATCCATTGAAATTTCTTTATTTTGTCTCCCTTAATGGTGCCAATGATAGGTGAGAAGATACAACTAAAGTTCTTGATGAATTTTCTATAGAAACTTGCAAGCCCATGAAATCTCCTTACCTCTCCTACTGACTTTGGAGTTGGCCAACTAAGTATTTCCTCTACTTTGGTGGGATCCATCTTCAATGAACCCTTAGAGATCACAAAACCAAGATATGTTAGTTCTTCTTTCATAAATTCTCACTTTTTGAGATTTATCATCAATTTCTCCTCATGTAACCTCTGCAAAACCATGTCAAGGTGCTGCAAGTGTTCCTCCTTTGTTTTTCTAAACACAAGTATATCATCTAAATATACAACAACAAATTTACCAGTAAAAGGCTTCAACACTTCATTCATAAGTCTCATAAAGGTACTCAGAGCATTTGATAGTCCAAAGGGCATCACCATCCTCTCATATAGGCCTTCATTAGTTTTAAATGTAGTTTTCCATTCATCTCCTTCCCTTATCCTAATCTGATGATACCCACTTTTCAAGTCAATCTTTGAGAAATAGCATGCACCTCCCAAGTAGTCCATTAGGTCCTCCATTCTAGGTATTGGAAACCTATATCTGATGGTTATTTTGTTTATAGCCCTAGAGTCCATACACATCCTCCAATCCCCATCCTTTTTAGGTGCTAAAACTGTTGGGATAGCACAAGGGCTCAAACTTTCCCCAATTAGACCTTTATCCAATAATTCTTGAACTTGTTTCCTTATTTCCTCATTTTGTTCAGGGGTCATCGTATATCCAACCTTATTTGGCAAACTAAAACTAGGGATTAGATCAATATGATGACTAACATCTCTCATGGGAGGCAAAGAACTTGGCAATTCATCAACTGCAATATCTTTATAATTATTTAACAAGGCTTGAACTTCACTAGGTAGGTCTTCCATCTTATTTGCTGCTAAAACAGACTTAGACTTAGGTCTGATCACTAAGGAAAATCCCTGACCTCCTTCATCCTTCAATTTTTTCAAAAACTCCTCTCCTATTACCATGACACTATAACCAACTTGCTTGTCAAACTCTTCATCTTGTAGGGGTGTCAAAGTGTATGAGGTACTATCTTTATCTATCACATAGACATTATTGAGGCCATCATGCTTGGCCTTTCTATCATACTGCTAGGGCTTTCCTAGCAGCAAGTGACAAACATCCATGGGGATGATGTCACAAAGGATTTTGTCTCTATAACCCCCAATATTGAACTCTACCCATGACTACTCATTTACCAAGACTTGTTGACCTTTGTTTAGCCATGACACTTTGCATGGTGTGGGATGAGGAATTCTTTTCATATTCAATTTTTCAACCATTTCTAAAGACACCAAATTATCAATAGACCCCAAATCTACAACTACTTTGCATACCTTTCCATGTGACTTGCATGTAGTCCTGAACAAGGATTTCCTTTGTGGAGGTTCTTTGGTTGTAGGCACCTTGATAAGTGTTCTCCTCATCATTAATGACTCACCTACCTTAGGGGAAACGTGCTGAGATGGTGAATTCACACTTTCAGTGTCCTCTTCATGTACAATTTGAGTCCTTCGCTCACCACCATGAGAACTTGATGCTTGTTTGTTCAAGCACTTCTAAGCTGGGTGTCCAAATTGATTGCAGTTGTAGCATCTGTCAGAGAAAGTATTGGATCCTCTCCCTTGTCCACCAAACCTTCCTCTACCACAAAATCTCCTTCCTTTGAAGTTACCTCTGCCACTTGACTCACCACTTTGCTCTTGTTGGCTGCTTGATTCACCTTGATGCTTTTGTGACTACCCTCTTGCACCAAAGTTGCCTCTACCTCTAAAATTTTTCCCTCTTCCTCTTCCTTGTTGCTCTTGTCTTCTTTTGATTCTTTATTCTGCCTTGATTTCCAATTGGAAACACTCCTCAATTGTCCTAGGAGTTGTAAGGCCGATCTCACCTTGTATATTGAGCCTAAGCCCATTCAAGTATCTTGTCACCTTATCTACCTCATCTTCAGTATGTCCCTCCCTTATGCTCAATTTATGGAATTCCTTAGTATATGTCATCACATCTAACTCCCTTTGCTTCAAATTTTGCAGCTTTTTGAAGGTTTGTATTGCATAATCTGTAGGTAGGAATTGTGTATTCACTTTGGCTACCATCCGGTCCCATGAATTTATCTTTGCCTTGCCCTTCTTGACTCTTTCTCCTTAGACACAGTTCCACCATGTTAGGGTAGTGCCCTTCAATTTGGTTTTTGCAAATTTCACCTTCTTGTCCTCTTGTACCTCCTCGAATTCAAAGAAGTTATCCAAAGCATCCATCCAAGCCAAAACTTCCTCACTGTCCATCTTACCACCATACATAGGCACTTCCACTTTCACCTTTGGAGTACCATCCCCCTTGAAAGCCTTTAGCATCCTGACCATTCTCATTTCTTTAGGGTCCAATTCCTCTTCTTCATGGACTCCTACTAGAGGGTTCTCACTCTCACCCTCATCCTCCTTATCACTTTGGTCACCACTGACCATACCTCTTCTCTAATTCATCTCCAGGGCTACTATTTCGGAAAGGGTTGCTTCTTGATACTCCTTGTAGAGCCTCTCATTCTAGAACAACTGCTCTTTCAGTTCTTTAACCTCTTTGGTCGTTGGATTGTTCTTTGGAGGCATCTTCGTTATGCTAATTCTCATTCACTTTCGCACTTTCAATTAGAACCTATGCTCTGATACCACCTGATGCAGAGCAGGGGTGGAATAGGCCCACTCAACACAAAACAACACAATTCAATCACCTTTCAAGCCTAAAGAGTCCAACAATGGTGATTTGCACAAACTCACTTGTATTCACTCTTGGGTCTCCAAATCAACATTTTCAAACATATCTCTTAGATAAGGCCGATTCAACATAGGAACAACACCTTTTCAGACACCCATTAGGCCTAAATTTAACATACCTCATTTTTGAATAAGGTTGTTTTGGACCAACATCCTCAATTTAGGTTTGCAACGCTGAAACAAGGCTAAATTAGGCCACTTTTCCAAAGCACCTATATGAAATTCAAACACCAGACACAAAAAATCTTCACCACGGGTCTTCACATGTCAGATAGGGTCCCATTCAACAATTTTTATCATCAAACAGCACTTACAATTTGTTGTCCTACACTATCCCTATTCTACCTAAGCCTAACACATGAGGATGTTAGGCTAGGGCTTGGACAAAAACCCTCCAAAATCCATCCCCTACTCCAAAAGTAAAAAAAAACATCAAAATCAAACCTAAAGCCTCCATTCCATTGAGTTTGTCTAGAATTCAATGATGGAATGAACATTTATTTACATTTCTTGATTACAAACCCTTAAAATGAGGGTTTACAAGCGGTCTATAAAGAAACTCCTCTAACTTGCTTGTTTCTCAACAAAAATCAATCACACTACACCCAAATTGAAGTAGACACACTGTGTTATCCCCTCACATGAATTTCAGATCTCAATGTCATTGTACGAGGCCGTACAAAACTCAAAATTATAGAAAAACACACAAAATTAATAGAAAATAGAGTATTTTGTTATTGTTTTGTCCTCCAAAAGCAACAAAAACCTTGCCTCGATGTTTGTGAGGCTATTTAAACAAGTTTCCACCAAATACCAACGGTCTACAATTGAATTTCAAAAGGGTGACCATTCATCTTCCCTTCAAACCAAAAATTGACAATGTTACAAAACAACTTTTACATCATTTTTGCAACTTTGACAAAACATAACTAAAGGACCCTACAAGACAACAAAACATTACAAATGGTCTTCATTTGACCTTATAACATCAATTAAGTGAAAAAACACCCAAAACATCAACCTAGACACCTAAATGCATCAATTAAGCAAAATGACCATAGTGCCCCTGCACCAAAAGTGTAGAAGAATTATTTGGTTGTTGATTGACACAAACTACTTTTAGTTTGATTATGAGTCTTACGTAGTTTGTCTAAATTAACTTTGTTCCTAGCTTTAGATTTTGAGGTGCGCCCTTTAAAATTGTAGGGTATAATTTGGAGCAACACCACCACTTAGGGGCAATATTATTGCTTATTTTTCTAGGTTACATTCATTTGACTTCAAGGGTAACATCTTTCATAATCTATTCCACATGCATAATTAATCACATAAAGATAATTATTTTAGGTATTATGTTTTTATCTCAAATTTCTCATTCTTAATTTATCATACTTATGCTTCCTATTTGGTTTATTGGATTCCTATGCTCACTTTCTATACAAATATTGTTATGTTATCATGTTTAGTTTTATCCAAAATTTATCTCCTTGATTTGCATAGATTCCTTCATGGGACATAGAAAATCAAGGGGGCATGTCACTACTAAACACTATAAAGTTTATCCAAAGGTTTATTGTGAATCATGACTCTAATTATTCAAGTTCTAATTGTTCTTGTCTTTTTTAATGACTTTGGTATGCTTGCTCATGTAGATTCACATGCACATGAAACTAGAAAAAAATATAATGATGGAAAGTGCATACCCTACAGTTTTACTCTTTATTATACACACTTTGCATGGGTGTCCTAAATACATTACCCTAACATGTGATTTTGACTAATTTGTCACTCTCAATGACCTTAGACTTAGATTGACCATTAGAAACCACATCCTATCTAGGAAATAAAGAGTATTTCAAGATATCATATCACACATTCCTCTTTTGGGTTCAATTTGTGCAAGTGTAAATTCAACTCAGGTGAGTTCTATAGTTGCAAATTTGACCCACTTGTTGAAGATTTAAAATTTATAGTGGGTCTAATCCAACCAACTTTCATCTAACCCTAATTCATTATTTCTCATGCCAAAGCATGAGAATTTGTACCTAAGACAAGAATAAATGACATCCTTTGAAGGTCTTTGCAACAATCAACCATAAAGGTAATTTACCCATTATTAGGATAACTCCATCATGTGTATATGTCATAAGGGATCAACCACCTTCTTTATTTAAGTTTCTACATCAACCACAACAATTTTTACATCAAAATATGGTGAAACCCTAGCTCCTGCACTAGCTTATCTCAATTTTTTTTACATTGCATTCAATTTACATCAAGTCTTAAGCGTCAATAAATGAACATTGTCATATCCACACCAACATTGTTTACATTATTGTTTGTTGTCTTCTAACTCTTTCTAAAATCATTTGGTGGATTACCATGGTTTGCTTAAGATGAAAATCCTCTTATAGCAAGCTCCAAATGGTGTTCATCAACACCAATGGTTTTTCAGATTGTGGGTGTAGGTACAAATGAGTCTCTATTTATAGATAGATAAAGTCTAAAGACAATATGATCATTTTTACATTAAAAAATATATTTAAATTTCGTTATTTAACTTTCAATATATACAAATATAAGCAATTATGATAAAAATAATAAATAAATAGTTAAATTTGTTTAATATTGAAATCAAGGAAATGTATTTCTAGATTTCTAATTTGTAGTATATATCGCAAGTGTCATAGGATTAAGTTAATTGAATTGTTACGTTTTTTGTTTTTTTGGTTTAATTGAATTGTTACGTTCCATTGTTTTTCTTTAATTGAATTGTTACTTTCCTTTGTTTTTTTTAATTGAATTATTACGTTGGTAGAAGAGCGGGACGCTGGGACACCGAGAGATTTTCGATTCAAAGAGAAGTTTCTTCCTATTCTCTATGCAATAGTAAGCTAAAAAACAATTACACTTCTCGAATTTTCTGGTGCCCCCGTATCTGGAAAGCCAAAGCGAATGAAATTTACAGTGTCAAATACTCTCGGGCGGAGGAAACATCTGGTTTAAGATCTGCGTTAGGGTTTCGCCTTTGAATATGGGCAAGGGCAATCCCAAGCCAAAGCTCAAGCACGCCAAATCAAATTTGAAAACTCCTTCGACGGTATTTTTCTGCAATACTATTTACCAATCTTAATATTAGAATCCTTCTGTTACTTTGGTGCTCTTCAGTATCATTAGCAAGTCACAATATTCAGAAAATCACGGAAACAATTTTTAACCATATCGAAATAAATAATTATGATAAAAATTATTAACTGAGAACTTACGTGCATAGAATGCCTGCGGGGAAGGAAGTGTGTGATAGCAGAGAGAGCAAAAATCGCATTTTTAGAAGTCACTAGATAATAAATGTTATGTTTTGAACCCGTAGAAGAACAGGAAGAAGAACCATTTTGCTTTTGTAACATCAAGACATAAGTTGCAATTCAATATTACGCAGAGCGGTCTGTAGGTTAGGGCGTAGTTGCAGTTAAAAGGAATAATTCAGTTGGCTTATTAGGCAGAGCATATGTAGGTTGGGGTAGTTACAAAACCAGATTAATTTTTCAGATACAATTCCTTCTACAAACTCCTAAATTCTTTTTCTGACATTGGCGTTTGCTTTTTCTCATTGCTTTGGAGTTTTTGGTGAATACTATCTGATTTGATTGGTCACTAGTGTAAGGACCCAAAACCTCCCTTTGTAAAATGAAAAAGATATACTATGTGCATCCAGTAAGCATCCAACGAATCAATGCAACATGTTTAAAGAGAATTGAAAACAATATGCAAATTATAACTTGAAGATAAAATGCTGAAATATTAAAGATTGGGACACCTACAAACCCAATAATCACCATGAACCTGACTGAAAATACTTAAGAGGTCACATATGATGGCTCTTTGTATTAGATAACATATCAAATGGCAGAATGATTCATAGCGTAGAGTTTTCCCTCAATGTATACTCAGGGAAGAAAACTCAAGTCACATCGTGATATAATTCTTTGCTAATTTAAACATAACATACCATAGTATAATCCCTACTAAATCAATGCATTGACCATATGCATAAGAACAAAATAGGTCATAATTTTCTTCTCATACCATGTTATGTCTAGGTAATAGTTAATGACAAGCTAAAGTGTGAATATAAACCCTTGTAAAAACTAGAATCAGAGAGACTATGCAATGAGCATCATAATGCAGCTTCTCACCATGTATTATAAATCTGGGCTTTGTGTATGGACTATGGAACTTATATTGTTTTATTGGGTTCCTTTTTAGTAGAGTCTATTACTTAGTTACCGGTACATTTAAATCTCATAACTTGTATCCTAACTGTTGTATGGAATTATTTGTCAATCATATTTGGTGTCATTCCTCTAAGGGAGGCTGGAATCTTTAAAAGGATTTTCATTTTTCATTTTCCTTCAACTAAGGATACAGGTTTATACTTTATAGTGAGCAAACTTTCGTCTTATCTGTTCATAGGCAAGTTCCTTGTATCTTCAATTAGGATCTCTATTTTAATTTTCTTCAATGTGCTCCATCTTTTTTAACATCACTATCATATTGAAGAATACACCATTGTGAGGTACTTTATGAAACTTTCTTGATGTTGTATGATGGTTATGTTTGTATAAAAGATGAAAACATAGAGTCTCTCTAAACTAGGCGAGTAATGACATTCAACTTAAATCTTCTTTTGAGATCTAGACTTAGATATGAAAATTAGGTGGTTTTTATAGGATGTTCTATCACCTCAAAAGTTGTTCAAACTATGCAGCAAGAAACATAACATGTGGTTGATTTTCCTGTTTCCTAGGCCGAGAAATATGTTGCATGACAACATGATTATTTCTCAACCCTCCATTGCTTTTGTCTGCCCTAGAATTACATTTCTTGATGGTTTGGAAATGTATCCATTTTTGGTAGCCATTTAATCCCAGTGTGGGCTTTTTTCAAGGTTGCTTCAGCTTGCAAAAGTTGTATTTCTTGATGCCGATCTTAACTGAAGGCAGTACAAGGCCTTATTTCAGACTCTTTTTGTCCTTCTGGAACAATGTTCACACTGTGGACCTTATTGACTATTGTTCGGTACTCATTAAGAACTATTTGATGTGATTTTATTATATTTACTTTCTTTAATGGTGTTAGATGCTATTTAATTTCTCTACCTGCAACTTGGCTTGCCAATTTCACTTTGAATATGCTATAGTGTGGTGTTGGTTTAGGTTCTTTGGGGCCAGGAAAAACACTTTTTGGGTATAAACCTCAAATTTGTGGTTGAATGTTGTCACAAATTGGTCCCATGTAGTTATTTCTAACTTCTTGCCTTCTTCCTCATCACTCTTGCCCTACATCTATTTAATCATATGCCAATAATCAAAAGCTGCCCTTTAAGATGCAAAGTGGCAAATTGGATTTTCTACAACCAAGTGAAAGGTAAATTCAATTCAAGATTTGAAGTGGCAAATTAAATTATTTGGTACAACCAAATGAAAGAGGTAAAATGTTAAACATCATTTTCTAGATGTAAAAGAATATAACCATCTTGGGGGAAGTTTGAGCTCTTGCACAGGTCTCCAAATTTGTAATGTAGTAGTCATGTGGTGGGTTTCTTGGAGGATATTGTGGCTTTAGTAGTCATTTTTATTTTCATTTGGTGAAGCGATTGCTCTAAGTTCTCCATAGAGATTGATTTAGTGGGTTGGTCTTCATAGTCATCAAAGCATGGGAGGAAAGCATAAGGAACAAATATAGGAAAAAAAATGCACAACACATGGAAACAAGAGGAGGGCTTATGGGAACAACTATACATGAACATAGTGGAATGGAAAGGTTGTTTTGATATCATTAGCATGTTGGTTATGAAAATAGGCATCCCCAATCCCAAATTTGATATATCTCTTAGAAATTACAATAAAAATTAAGAAAAGACTGCACACAAGACAATATAAAGATTAAAGAGATTGAAGCCAATAATTCTAGTTTTACATTCTTCAGTAGTTTGGAATATAGACGTCCAATGATGTAATGTCCCAAATCTGAAATTTGTGAAATATTTGATTTTTTCTCTTTGTATTTTCTGATTTTTGAAACAAGAATAAAACTGGAACAGCAAACTGAACTTGAAATTAAATGCTGGTTACATCTACAAGTGTCTGGGAATTTCACTACAACCCCTCAAAATGCTGGAATTTATCATCAAATGCATTACAAACAGCAGATCTGATTTATATGTGTCAAATACATCAAGTATAATTGCTGTTTTATGACTGATATAAGCCCTAGTCTGCCAAAAACACTCAGATCTAAATCAAAACAGCAACAGGGGATTTCTCAAACTGAGTTTTTTTTTAATTGCAACTGCTGGAAACAATTACAAAGCTGATATGTAAACTGAAAACACAATTTTCAGAATTACAATGAAGAATATCTACTCACAGAACGTCAAAAACAGGCAGATCTGAATTGTTGACTTATCATATACTGAAAATGTCCAAATAAAGTACTGGTACTGCTGGCAGCTAGGATGGTATGGCAGTACCGGGTCTGTACAAGGCTGGAACAGCAGGAAAAATGGTGTCAAAATGTCACAAACAAAGCTGCAACAACTTTCCAAGGTTACCTGCTCCACTAAGATGCAACATATGCTGTGTGGCCACTCCCAAATTTGCCCAAAATTGGTATGGGGCTCCTAAAATGTGATAGAGCATACAATAATGATGTAAGATCAGCATCAATGATGTGTGCAAACTTTGAAATCAACAATTAATGATGATGGCAATTCCTTCCACATGCAGTGCTTAAGATCTAGCAATGAAAAAGATTAAATTAGATCCCTTACTCAGTCTAGTGTTGTTCACACCTACAAAGAAGGTAATGGAGCCGCGGATGCTGCAGCCAATGAAACTCCCAATTACCATATTTGGGCTTCTTGGAATTCAAATAATATCCTGTTCCACATAAAAAGCTATTATTTTAAAGGAAATGTATGGGGAGAAAGGTATTTATGACACAAATGAGTGGTAATATATGTGATTTTTCTTATCTTAACATGGCATGTTAAGATAATGATGACGGAGTATGTTGATAATTTAAAAATTCTGACTGAAGGAAAAGGTATGTATCTTAAGGTGGGCGGGGAAATGATTACTTCTGCTAAGGTTCATAAATTTCATCACCTTATGATTCTTAGAGGTGTCCTTTGCTTTGGTGTGTTAGTTTGTTCCTACGTGCAGACTAATTACATGTTTTGCTTCCCATTTAATGCGCTGAGTTCTAATATCTTTCTCATGGGTATTTTTGTCATGCCTAATCTCTGTGTTCGAGATCATTCGAATTCTCCACTCATTATCATAATTATTGGCGAGCATAATAGAACGTCTTTACAAATGCATGAAGCTAGATTTAGTTTTGACACTGAAGAAATTGTTTTTCCGGTGATTTCTATTGCAAGTGGTAAGGGTCTTGATGAAGATTTCTTGTTGTTGCAAAGGAATTGTCTTTCCGATGAGGGTTTAATGGGGGGCCCTGGAAAAGGTCGAAGCTTGTTAACTGTGAGTCTTTCCAACAAAATGTGGAGCTATGGGAGTTGTTTGACAAGGCGGGCTTTACTTCTCTTTTTCAAGCTATGCAGGGCTATAATGATGCCCTAACTTCTAAGTTCACTAATTCTTGGGAGCAATGGTGAAGTCACGATTGGCGGCCTACATTTTACTATCTCTCCTAAGTTGATAGCGCAGACAACTGGGTTGAATTATGAAGGTAAGAAGATTGTGAAAAAGAGCTCTGACAACTGTCAGAATTTCATTGATAATTTCTTTGAAGACAACAAGAATTCGAAAAGGTTTCAAAACGGGTATGCCAGATTGAAACTCCCTCCTCCCTACACTCTTGTTAGCTTGCATATTATGAGATATTTTACTCTTGAAGGGCGTTATATGACAGTTCATGGGTACCACTTCCCCATTTTGAACCATGTAAGGCATAATGATAAGATAAAACTTTTTTCTTTTTCTTCTTTCCTCCCTCCAACTAAACATTGAGCATGGTGCCAACCCTCCTTTGCATCAGGGTTTGATTAGGGCTCTTTACAAGTATGTGTTGGCCACCACCCCTCAAAGAAACTTGTCGGTCAATCTTTTGGAGAACACTCCTCCCCCGACTAGCTCTGTTAGGCTCGAGCTTGTTGATAGTCAACCCCACTCCCCTGGCAGAATGCCTAAGTTGGCTAAAAATAAAAATTCTCCCTCTGCCACCCTCAACCCATTCATTAATGATCTTTTCAAAATCACCTCGGAAAAATGCAAGACCTCCCCTCTCACCCCTGGGTCGTCTAAATAGAGAAAGGTGGACTCAAAGGAGGCCAAAAAGAAAGGCCTCACTATCACAATTTCTAATGATTAGGATGTTAGCCCAAAAAGTGAAAACCTGTCTAGTGGTACAATTCTTTCTAGAGGCTGAAGGTTTGTCAACTCGCCAAGGCTGCCTCTAAGGATAAGGAAACAAACAAAAAATGAAAAAAGGTGGTTGAAGAGGAGGATTTTGATACCTTTGAGGAAGAATTCATCCCTGACAGTTTTGGTGAGATTGAAGAGTCGGAGGACGAGGAGGTTAGCAACCCTGAAGTGTGAAAAGATAATTGATATTCATAATTTTTTAATTACAAAAGGAGATGAGAGTTCCTTATATAGAAAATTACAAGACGATGTTTCTAAAAAGAAACAATCATTAACTAAAGCTAACTAAAGCAGAAAGTTGAAAGATACTAAAACAACTAAAGTGTAACTAAAGTTACTAAAAACTAACTAAAGCTAAGATGACCATTAATATTACATTTACTATTTTAATACCCTCCCTTAATGGTCATCCTACAAACATAAGCTAAGTCTACCCATATTCTTTTGGAAACATATCATCGGTGACTGATAACTGGAGAAGCATAACCGCCTCGCAATTACAGATCCTTTCCCGTAGAACAATCAAATCAAGACACCGACACTCGAAAACTGAGTATCTTCTTCTTCCAGGTAGTAGAACTTTTCCCATTGAACCTCTGTGTACTTTTCAACATGACGTTGGACAAAGATGCCATCCCTCCCATTTTCCAAAAATGAGGTAATTCTGTGATCAGTTGGCATAATTTCTGAACAATCAGCTGGCACAACTCACAAATTGTAAGATTTTTCAGAAAAACCTTCGAAAACTCTAAAAAAGTAAGATTTTTTCAGAAAAAATCGTCAAAAAACTTTTGAACTGCAAAATTTTTATAGAATTTTTTTCAAAAACTCTTTAAAATCTTTAGGTGCATGATTTTAATAAAGTGGAGGAGGATAGTTTTAGGATGAGGACTACAATCTTGACAGAGATGGTGGAAATGAGGACAGAGAGGAGAAAGATTCTGAGGAGGATGAGGCAGTTGAGGTAAAAAATGTGAACCCTACAACTAAGGAAGAGAAGGATACTATTATGCAGAACTCCCCTTTGCAGGATAATGCTAATGATAGGGATTTTAATTTCCTTGGTTCTAAGATTGAAGCCCTCAATGCTCGTATGACCCAAGTGGAAATGCAACTTGGTGATGATTCCAGCTCTAAAAAGTTTGAGGAAATGGAAGATGCTATTAAATTATCAGTGTTGTTATTGATGGCATTATGAAAAAAGTTGTGATGGGTACGGTGTCAGGGCAGGGCAAAATTAGGAAGCAATAGAAGAAAAAAGGGAAGTCTCTTGGAAATCTGAAAGACTGAAGCGAAAAAGATTGAGAACAGGGTGAATAATGAGGGTTGGATGCAGTGGTTGAGCTTCAGGGAAATTGGAGTCTTATTAGGGACTCTTAATGTTTTTGCTTTTCTCCATGTTTCAATTTTGTCTCGAACTCTTTGGCCTAAGTGCCTTCTTAAGTATGGTTATTAACTTTGTTGTTTTAGTTTTAGACTAGTTTAGTTTATATGCTTATAATGGTTTTAGTATGCCTTTTTAGTATGTTTTAATGATTGTCTGGTTTATGCTTAATGGCCTATGGCCTCCTGCTGGTTTGGTTGTTAATATTGTTTATGGTTTTGATAAGTGGCTTGCGTGCCATGATGATAATCTTGATACTGGTTTGTGTGCCTATACTTGATGATCCTTTGGTATGCTAACTCTGGTTTAGTTCTTTGCTGTTTTTTGCTGACTGCTCTTTTGCCAATTTGTTCTGTTGGGCTGTTTTTGCTTTGTTGTTAGCTTTGTATGGGATCAGGGCCCTTCCTTGCTTATCTAATAAAAAACAGTGTGAGATGAAGCTGAAACCTTTCATGGTTAATGAGGAACAGGTGGATGAAAAAGAAATTACAACAATGGATGAAATTCCTTCTGAACATAGTGCTGTTCGACCTCTAAAACATGAATTATGCAAAGAGGATGCGATAAAGTTGGCTGATATTGAGAGGCATGATATTGAAGACAAATCAAAAAATTTATTATATGAAGTTGATGTTGATCATTTGCCCAATGAATCATGTGAGTGGAAGAAACAAATGAAAGTTACAAAGGATATGATTGTAGCAGCTCTAACACGTTTTGACCACACACAAGCTCATTGAAAATCTCTTATGGAAGGCCCAAATTGAGAGAAGACAAAAGGGTATCGAAGAAAGGTCCTCCCTTGTAGACTTACTGGTAGTCAAAGATAACTTGAGAACTTTGAAATCAGATTTCTTGAGCTTACTTTTAGATAGGGATTGTTCCATTAATCTTGCAGAAAATATTCTTGTTGCAGTGAAAGGCAAGGAGCAAGAAGTAGATAAGCTCACCTTTGAGCTTAAATCTACTAAGGATTCTTTGGAGAGTACTCAAATGGCTCTTCAAGAAGCAGAAATCTAGCTAGCTGTTGCAAAACAGTTTATGGAGCAAGAAAATGAGGAAAGAGCTAAGGAAATCAAGCAAGTAATAGGTGAGTTTGATAGGCTCTATATTGATTTTGATTTAGAGCAAACTTCTAAGTTGGCAAGAACAAAGTTGGAATAACAAGACGATCAATTGGATCAAGAAAATAGAAACTCTTTTCAGTTTACTGATAATCCTCTTTTTGAGTGTAGAGTCCACTTTTGATAATCCACTCTTTGTGTTGGTGGATGAAACACTTCCTAATTCCAATGGTATGGTTGATGATGAACACAAGATATGGGATCCGGGTAAAATTCCTAGTTGTGAGGTAATGGCTCAGGATTGGGTTTATGGACTTTCAAGATCTATTTTATGGATGGGCATTGGACAAAATTGTAGATTTGAAGCTGCTGTCCACCTCCCAATCAGCCAACACATGATTTTTGTTACTTGCATATAGGTGGTTTGGTCAGTACTTCCAGTCAATAAGTGGAGCATTTATCAGTGGAAGTTTAATGATGATGATAGTTCCGTCATTGGAAAAGTCTCTTCAATCAATTTTAGGCTCACAGACCCTATGCATACAAGAGTTTTTCTTCATTGCAACTGCTGCTCCAACATTGTAATTCTGATTTTTACAAAATTAGCTAATGAGCTGATTAATTTTCAGTACTTGCAGATTATGTGGCAGCGGAGTGTGGAAGATTTATCAGATATAATTCAGTTATTTCTTATTTCCACATTGATGAGTAATGGTTGTGGCAATTCTCCCAAGTTGCTGTTCTATGTATTTTCAGATGTTGCATCGATGATTGTAGCCATTTGTGTAATTTGGTGTGCACGAGGAAGCCATTTTGGCACTTAGAAATTGAGTGTTTTTGAGATGCTATCAGTTTATGTCAGGGGAAGCATTTCTAGGACAGTTAATTTAAGAGTTGTTATTGTTGTCACTTGTTTAATCAGTAGCCTATCGGGGATTCATCTACATCATTTTTGGGGCTCGTTGATGTTTGGTGTGGAGGATCATTCTCTCTTGTTGATTAGAGTGTTTTTCCTGTTGCCTAGGATCGTGTTAGGTAGTAGGATTGCTGATGCAGACTTTTTTGAGATGCCTTGGTAGGAGAATTCTCATGGTATAGGTTTTAGTTTTCAGAGGTATTTCAATTTGGGGTTGGAGGTTGATTACTTTTTAGGGTCACAAGAGAGGTGTGCTTAGATTTGGCATGATGAGCTGATAGTTTTTATTAGAGTGGCACAACGGCAGCTTGGCGTTTATTTATGAAGATTGATTTGGGATCCTAGAATCACAATTGGTTTCAGTTTGTTTCAATCAGGTGGCTTTGTGGTTGTGTTGATATTGCTTGAGGATAAGCAATCTTTGGGAAGGGCGGACTGTAATGTCTCCAATTTTTACTACGTCAACATTTTAATTAAATAATTAATTTTAAGTTGTTGAAAAAGATTAAATTAAAAGACAACTTAAATTAATTATTTTTAATGGTGTGCAAAAGTGATTTAAGTTCTAGAAAAGTTAAAGTAAATTAGTAAGTCGCTTTTGGGTGAATTCTTAAAAAGAATAAAATAGAAAAGGCAAATGGGAGAATTCAAGAAGGTGGTGAGGAGTTATGAAGAGGGGAAAGAATAAAAGTTTTCAGGAGTCTTTTTGCAGGCATGTTGGCTTTGGTTTTTGAGAACAAGTATTTGCTGGTTGAACAAAGTTAACCACAACCTTTTGGGGGACGAAAACTCTATGAAAGAAGATCAGTTTTGGTGGTGAGATTATCCACCCTGACTGATACTAGCAAAATCACTCAGGATTCGTAGTTGCATCAATGATTTTTTTTCAAAAATTGGGAAGTCTTCTACGAAGACAATTTGTTTATTTCGGGTTATTTCTAGGTTTGAGGAATTGTACAGAGTTGCAGAAATATGGTGATGAATAAAATAATATATAATATTTTGTAAGCAGCTGAGTATTCACTTCCAGTCGTACTCCTTGCCAGTCGTTCTTTTTTTTTAATTATTTGTGGAAGGTCATTTAATTGTCTCCCACCCAGCTAGCCGTATTGTTTCAGAGTTTGGGAAGAGCAATATAATTCATTTATTATTTGTTATGAAGTGGTCATTTTATTTGTTTTAGGAGGCTGGTTCTTTAAATACTCCTACAGTTGCTTGTGATATAAGGAAGTCTTCAGGACATCAAGTGCCAAATCTAGCTGTGACATTTTCAAAGAATCCATCATAGATATAATACCTGAAGCTGCCTCTCCTTTTGATAGCTATCGCTTGGATTTTTTTGGAAGAAAAAATCATTCATTGGATGCGGCTTTTCATGTTCACAAGGAAAAGGGAAGGTTTCAATAAGTCGCATATCTTCTTTGAGGTGGCTGTGTTATCTAAGTTCGTCGCAGGTTTAATACTTTAAATAACTTGACTCATTAATAACAACTATGTTAAATAGGCGACCAATTATTGGAAATTGCGGGAGTTTTGAATTTATATCAGGAGCAGCTTATTCTATTTGATGCTAGTTTAGCCGATAAAGTTTAGAAAGTTGATAGCTAGCGGGAGGTATTGAAGTCTACATACAAATAGAGAAAAGCACAGGATATACATAAATTTATACTTCAAGTGCCATGTAGCAGTTAAAGTGGATGGAAGGAGATTTAAAGTCAATTGTTGGAGTCTAGGAATGTGGCACTGAAGATTTAAATTCAGTTTTTCCTTTCCGTCGTTAAATTCCAAGGTGGTCACTCTTTCCAGTTTTCATATTGAAGAGCTACTCCAGCGGTTGAGCTATTGAAGAAGGAAACTTTGTAGAATACATTAAATTCTATGTGGTAAGGAACTGCCACATTTCTTTTTGTGAGGTGCCATTGATAATGGGAGGGGGTTGATGTTATTAAATTTGTAGCTGCTTCCAATTCTAGTCGCTGATTATTCATTCCTTCCTAGCGCCAAGTAAGGAAGCTGTGGAAAGAAGTCATGGACTAATTTCTTATGCAAGCTAACACCTCTATGATTGGGAAATGCAATGTGTAATAAGAGTTGGTCGACTAGTTTCCTTTATTGAAGGTTTACATCGAGGAATCTGCGGTTAGTATAAATTTCTCAAAAATTTAAGAGCAGTTCAATGTATGAAGAGGCATCATTATTTGCAGCGGCCGTACTAATAATTGGGAGCAACGTTACAAATTTTTAGGTATGCTGTTTTGTCTTTCAAAGGATTCCAAAGCCGTATATGATCTCAGACTCAGGAAACACTTATATGATCTTAGTTAAATTTTGATTTAGCTGGAGCTATGCCACAAATGTCATAGAAGAATGTTTGAATAGCAGATGCATATTGCAGGTTAGGGAATTATAATAATTTTATTATTGTGAAACTGAATATGTTTTTGCAATAACCAGAAATTTATGAAGTATTTTCTAGATGTATTACTTTGTATTGTGAGTACCAAATCTGCCATAATAAAATTACAAACTGAAAGTCATTTACAAGGTTCAATTTTGAAACTGTGCATAAACTCATCAAATGTTTGAAATTGGCAAGGGGTGAAGTGTTATTTATTTAAATCTGGAAGAAAAAAAAAATTGTGAGAGAAAAAGTTCTGATTAGGGTAAGCTATTATAACCTCTTAATCAAGATGAATGAGCTTATTTCTAGGAAAGGTAGAGAATCGAGTTGCAATTCACATTTACTTTCATTTTAGTGTCAAAACAAACTTGAGCTCTTGAGGCAATTAACCACAAGGTAAGAATTTGATCCTTAGGAGGAAGAATAGGTAGATCAAAAGTGAATGGATTTAGTAAGTATTGCTCAAAGTGCCATTGAGTATCTTTAATGAGCTAGAGGATTTTGACAATGGTGGTATGCTTAATGTAGTTGATATGAACACAATGTTGTAGTGCATGGAAGTTGAAGACCAAGCTTGGGCATGAGTTCGAAAGAAAATCTATGCCTTTAGCCAACTTCCTTTCTTGGATACCCAAAATGAAGGAGCTAAAGTGGGAAGAGTAGTGTGAGGTTGTAAGCTAGAAGTATATAGAAAGTACAAAGGTTATAGTAAGAGACAATTAGAGAAGGTTGAGAAGTTAAGCAACTATGAAGATATAAAGATTCCTTAGATTGCTGATGATTTTAGATATCCAATCTAGTTGAGAGGAATTCAATTGAACATGGGGGAGCAATGCAAATGGTTGGAATAACCCTAATTTCCAAGTTTTGAACTACTACCAATTGCCAAGTACTGAACCACTACTTGGGTTGTAGTTCTGATGAATTCTAATGCACTACCACTTGTCGTGTTCATTGTCACCAAGGATGCTGAATGGTCACTTCTTGGTTGGCCATGTACAAGTACACCTATTGCTTCAAAATTGCTCTTATTTAGCAAGCAACATCTCCCTTAGAGCTCAGGGCATCTTTTGGAGCTATGGGCATATTGGCATCCTTTCGTTAGAAAGGAACTCTAAGGGCTTTGGGTTAACTATTGGTATGTACCTGGACTTGTTGGAGCTATATCATAAATCAACATCATCTGCACTATCTCTTTGGTGTTTGAGTGGTTGGTCAAGTGTGTCGATTCCCAATGATGTGGTCAAGTGTGTCATTGGTTCAACATAAATCCATTTGGGTTGAACCAAGATAATTCGTTTGGGTTGAACCAAGATAATTCATTTATATGATTGGGCTACTTTGAAACTCAACTATGTGCTTGCTTCATGGTTTAATTTTTTTTTGTAATATTGTCTGAAATTTTATCAGTGATACTACTATAATGTCACAATGCATGGGGATTGGAGCATATTGATGTATAGATATTGGCTTTAACCTGTTTTCTTTGCTGGAATTTATTGTCATTGATGTCAAAGGAGTATGAGAGATTGCTGGAATTATTGTCATTGATGTCAAAGGATCATGGAGATCGTTGAACATATTGGATGATGCTTGCACACTTGTTAAACATACACGAGTTTGGATTATGCTTTACATTACATATTGTCATTATTTTGCAAAGGGGTAAAGGAATTTGTTTAATACAGATGCATTGTAGTTGCTGGCTGCCCTTATCAATCCACATATGCATTGCCCAAGTTCACTTTAAATGCTGGTCGATCACTATATTAAAATACTTATTAATGTTGAAGATTTAATGTTGGCCAATTCCTTATTTAGAAGATATATTAATGCTGGTCAATTCCCATCAAGGTGGCACCCAAGACAAAGTTCACAAAAAAATTACATATAATTCTATGGCAGCGCTTCACAAACAAATTGTCCAAGTATAATGGTAGTGATCAAAATAAAGTTATTTTAACTCTAAGGCAGAGATTCATAAATCTATTCCTTTGGTAATGCTGGTCGAATTACTTGATAATATGAAGTAATGTCTATGGTGGCCAACTCTTTTCAACATGAGAAACAAATTAATATTTATTTTGGCCAACCATAAGGAAAAGCAATATATAAATGTGTATTAATTGCCCAACAAAGATGTCTAATAATAAATAGCGATTCCTATAAGGAGAAACAAGTAATGATTAAAAAGCTGTGATTACTATATTTTATAAGGCAGCGGTTTCATTCACTAAGAGGCTGCTATTCATTATGAAAAGGCAGTACCTATGTTAATAAAGGAAACAAATCTATGTGAAAGAATATATGAAAGAATTTGAGGTTAAATAAAAGATTTTAAAGGCAGCGATCATCTCTTAACAAAAGGTCATGTCTTTCTAAAAGAATATCACTCTTCAAAAGGATGTCTCTCTTCATAGAGACATAGGGATATTAATGGAATAAAAAGTGTGTGGAGAAGATGTGAGATAGGAGAAAAAGATATATAAAATACAGATCAGCAGATTTATGCATGAAGAAGATATAGAAGATCATTGAATATGCAGATTTGCAAGAGGAGAATATGCATGATTTGAGTGGAACAATGAAGTGAATAGAAAGAACACTCAAAGAGATCAAGTGTGGAGAGAACATACAAGCATGTGTTGAATCAGATTTGAGCAGATTTATAAAACATATACGGGAGACCTATAATGGATATATATGGGAAAAGGTAAGGTGAATATAAGGAAAGAATATGCAAGCATATGTGATCATGCAAGTACACTTATATGGTTAATGAGAAGAGGGGAATCATAGAGTGAATAAGCCAAGGAATCATAATGTCCATCATCTGTTGAAGAAGCAACATCTAAGAAGGTGGAACTTTGTTTGGAAGTTGGTGCTTCCCAAAGGAGAGATTGGTGTCTCTTGCTAAGTTGGTGCTTAGCGGTGGGGATTGGTGCCTCCAGTAGGTTGGTGCCTACAAATTGTGGGGATTGGTGTCTCCAGTAGGTTGGTGCCTATGAAATTTGTAAGAGAGTTTTATATAAGCATTATTTTGCCATGGTTTTCTCTTGTAAGGGTTTCCATGTAAATCATGTGTTCTTCTTATGTTGCATAATTGTTAGATTTTATGTAAATGATATTGTGCAATTGTTACTATTGTGGTTGTTAGTTTGAAAAAGTAAAGAATTGTCTTATATCGATTCATCCCCCCTCTCTTAGTATAATTGTGTGCTCATCAATTGGTATCAAAGTGGGTTCCTTCAGAGATAGGGAAAAGACAATACCAAGCAGAGCGTTGATCAACAAACACCAACAAAACCAAATGCAAGTGATGATAGAGAAGCACCCCAAAATGATTGGGTTACAAATGGAACAAAAATGGCAATAGAAACAAAAGATAGTATCTAGAAAAGAGAAGACTACCTTGTGAGTGAAAGAAAATAAGAGATGAACTTAGAAGAAGAAGAAGAAAATGATGAAGATGAAGAAGTAGTTGATTTGGAAGAAAAAGTAAAACTTATTTCTGCCCTAGGCGAAATCAAGAGACTTAGGAAAAAGAAGAGGCAACAAACGAGACAAATTCAAGAGGTAGTGAATTTAAAGCGAAATTGTCACATGATCTTGAAGAATCAAAAAAGATGATCATAGATCTGAAAATACAAATTGAAGAAGGGAAAAGGATTGAAGAAGAGGTGAGAATCCATTTGAAAGCAAAGGAAAAAGATTGTGAAAGGTTAGAGTCTGAGATTGTTTCCTTGAGGAAGGAATTGGAGAAGACAACTTCTCAGCTGAGCAAAAATCTGATATTTGAGAAAAGCACTAAAATTGTAGACAATATCCAAAATTGTCAAAGGTCAACATCTATCAAAATGGGTATTGACTACAACGAGAAGTCAAATTTTAAGGGTGCAAAATTGTCAAAAGAAATATATGCTGAAAAGCCTAAGGGTTATGTAGATGTGCTAAAAAGCCCCATCAATAATAAGAAGAAAGAAAATAAGGCTCCGCAGAAAACCAACACTCCAAAAATCAACACGGATAAAGTGCAAAGATTCTTTCCAAGGCAACCTCATATGGCCAAGTTTCATAGCTCTTTCTTTGGTTACTGCTTTTCATGCAATCATTTTGGTCATAAGGCAAGTGATTGTAGAGCACAAGTGAGATATAATTATGGTTGGAACAAAAATAGAAGTTCTTATAGGTGGACAAGTAAGAACTATAACTCATTTGCTCTGTTAGTAGATTATAATATCATATGCTACAAGTTTATCAATTATGGACACATAGCACGATTTTGTAGAAGTGGTTTTGTGAAACCATCTAAACAAAGCAAGAAAAAGAACCTATGAGAACCTACTTAAGGCTGGAAGAGGAAGAAAGAACAAGATGATAAGAAAGGAAAATCTGTACTTGTGCAAACTACACTTCATGCACAAGAGGTATTTGTTAATGTTAATAAGCAGCGTTAGAAGTATTCTTTCAGCGATCTCCTTATTTGCAATAAATTAAATAATAGCCTCAGGCTATTTAATTTATTAAGATTCAAGAGGCACGATTTTTGTAAAGACACATCTATTTGTTAAACAAACAATTATAATGAAGAGACACGATTTTCTATCAAGGCCGACCTTGATACAAAGAGGCGTGAATTTCAAGAGAGACATCTTCTTGTTAAGATGCAATTCTGGCCGACATAGTGCCTTGAAGAGTCATGTCCTCTCCTCTAGTTTGTATATATATTCGATGGCATTCTCATGTTCAATATCAATATTCAAGTTCAGTTCGATACCATTCATTGAAGTCTAAGTGCGAATCATCTAGAAGTGAAAGCGAATTCTATAGGAGAGTACATTGTTTGCGGCTGAGTTCTATCAGCATTATAGTTCTGTGTTGCATCACTCTTTGGTGCATGTTTTTGGGCCTGCATATCAGCCTCTTGTAAGGAGATCATTTTTTGTGACAATTCAATATATAAGTGATATATTGTTGCTGGGTTTTTTCTCCCTCAAGAGGAGGGTTTTCCCAGGGTATCTGCTGTGTTATTGCATCTGATTTGAATTAATTTTCTGTGCATTAATCTGATCATTAAAATCTAACAGTATCACCAAGTTCACAAAGAGAAGTACGAATTCAGGGGGAGCTAATCATTGCATTATTTTTTTGCTCCATATTTTTTGATGATATGCACTTAGGAGGGAACTTAGAGAAAGATCCACTAGTGAGTTTCAGAAAGAGGGAGATAAGAAAAGGGAGAATGATGCCTTTGATGTCAAAAGGATAAACTTCATTTAGCAGCAATGGATAGAGAAGGAAGAGTTGAAGATGTGTAGAGAATAATGAGATAGCTAAACAAACTCCTGATTTGTTAAATTTAAGAAGATGATCCAAATTAGTTTTGGACAGCTATAGAGAAAATATGTCATTATGCAATAAAGAAACAAATGATAGAGTAGTAGAGAAAGGGGGAGCATAAGAGAATCTTCGACAAGGGGAGAAGTATATTCTTATTGCAGTAGATGTGAGTATTGACCACAAAGAATATGAATGGATGTTTCCCATTATCTATTTGTGACTGAAAGTATAATGAGCATCCCTTTGCCATTGACGTCAAAGAAGGAGAGTTAGAGAAAGGGGGAGGATTATGTTTGTTGTTAATGACAAATGGGGAGATTGTTGGAATTGATTGTCATTGATGTCAAAGGAGTATGAGAGATTGTTGGAATTATTGTCATTGATGTCAAAGGATCATGGAGATCGTTGAACATATTGGATGATGCTTGCACACTTGTTGAACATACACGAGTTTGGATTATGCTTTACATTACATATCGTCATTATTTTGCAAAGGGGTAAAGGAATTTGTTTAATATAGATGCATTGTAGTTGCTGGCTGCCCTTATCAATCCACATATGCATCGCCCAAGTTCACTTCACTTTAAATGCTGGTTGATCACTACATTAAATTACATATTAATGTTGAAGATTTAATGTTGGCCGATTCCTTATTTAGAAGATATATTAATGCTGGTTGACTCCCATCAAGGTGGCGCCCAAGACAAAGTTCACAAACAAATTACATATAATTCTATAGCAGTGCTTCACAAACAAATTGTCCAAGTATAATGGAAGCAATCAAAAGAAAGTTTATTTTAACTCTTAAGGCAGAGATTCATAAGTCTATTCCTTTGGTAATGCTTGTCAAATTACTTGATAATATGAAGTAATGTCTATGATGGCTGACTCTTTTCAACATGAGAAACAAATTAATATTTATTTTGGTTGACCATAAGGAAAAGGAATATATAAATGCGTATTAATCGCCCAAGAAAGATGTCTAATAATAAGTAGTGATTTCTATAGGGAGCAGCAAATAATGATTAAAAAGCAGCAATCAATATATTTTATAAGGTAGTGATTTCATTCACTAAGAGGCTGCGATTCATTATGAAAAGGCAGCACTTATGTTAATGAAGGCAACAATTCTATGTGAAAGAATATATGAAAGCATTTGAGGTTAAATAAAAGAGTTTAAAGGCAGTGATCATCTCTTAACAAAAGGTCATGTCTTTCTAAAAGAATATCACTCTTCAAAAGGATGTCTCTCTTCATAGAGACATAGGGATATAAATGGAATAAGAAGTGTGTGGAGAAGATGTGAGATGGGAGATAAAGATATATCAAATATACATCAGAAGATTTATGCATGAAGAAGATATAGAAGATCATTGAATATGCAGATTTGCAAGAGGATAATATGCATGATTTGAGTGGAGCAATGAAGTGAATAGAAATAACATTCAAAGAGATCAAGTGTGGAGAGAACATGCAAGCATGTGTTGAATCAGATTTGAGCAGATTTATAAAACATAAATGAGAGATCTATAATGGATATATATGTGAAAAGGTAAGGTGAATATAAGGAAAGAATTTGCAAGCATATGGGATCATGCAAGTACACTTATATGGTTAATGAGAAGAGGGGAATCATAGAGTGAATAAATCAAGGAGATCATAATTTCTATCATTTGTTGAAGAAGCAACATCTAAGGTGGAACTTTGTTTGGAAGTTGGTGCTTCTTAAAGGAGAGATTGGTGCCTCTTGCTAAGTTGCTTAGCAGTGGGGGTTGGTGCCTCTAGTAGGTTGGTGCCTACAAATTGTGGGGATTGGTGTCTCCGGTAGGTTGGTGCCTACAAAATTTGTAAGAGAGTTTTATATAAGCATTATTTTGTCGTGGTTTTCTCCCTTAAGGGTTTCCATGTAAATCATGTGTTTTTCTTGTGTTGCATAATTGTTAGATCTTAAGTGAATGATATTGTGCAATCATTATTATTGTGGTTGTTAGTTTGAAAATGTAAAGAATTATCTTAAACTGATTCACACCGCCCCTCTCAATATAATCATGTGCTCATCATTCTTTAGTTTATTTTTGATGTCATGTTTATTTTGTGATTAGTCACTAAGCATGGAATTTGTTTTTTACATTTTCAGATTCAATGTTTAATTGTATTCTTTTATATATGCTTTTGTTAGAAATGCAGAAATTCCCTAAATACTAAAATAGGATGGGTATCCCCTCATGTTTTGGACACTTGTTTCCTTTTCCCGACATCCCCAAAATCTGGGGTAACATAGAAAAATGCTTAAAACCTTGAAAGTCAACCCTAACAATTATCATTCCTTGTTCCTCATTGTTAGGTTTCAGACCATGGTAAGCAGATTCTGCACTCCAAAAAATAATCCTAACTGCAAACTGAAAGCTCAATCAAAATGACAGACTTGAGTATGATCACCTACAAACATACACTGCTGAAAATATGAACAACACAGACTTAAAAATTGTCGTTTGTTAAACTGAAACTGGTGACACTCAAGCACCATTCTTGTTCTGTATTTTTATATTTTTTCAAAGTTGTGCGTCCAAGATCTCTTTTATGGACTAAGAATCTTTTTAGGTGTTACACACATCCAACTCTATGAAGCTAGATAGGTTCACAACTAGCAGAAGTTGCTAAGTACTCTGTGTTGGCTGAACTTAATGCTTATATTGCCCGCATCATGTTGAGCTGGAATATCACACCTAACCCCAAGCTGAAACAAAAACCTTAAGTACTCTTCTAGCACTAGCATCACCTACCCAGTTTGAATCCACAAAGCCATATGACATTAACATTCCATCTCCAACATACCTTAACCCATAATGAATTGCGCCCTTCAAGTGTCAGAGCACATGCTTTGTAGTCCAGTGAATTAGCCTTGGCTCAACCATGAACTGGCTAAATGTATTCATTGCAAAGCAATTATTAGGTTGAATATGCACCAAATATTGGAGGGAATTTATCAATTGCTTGTACACAAAATGATCCACCAATTTTGATTCTAAATCTACAGTCAACTTTAGGTTCGGAATCATTGGAGTAGCAAATGGCTTATAATCCATCATTTGATTTTTTTTAAGAATCTCTATTGTGTACTGCCTTTGACTTAAGAAGATTTCTCTAGTACCTTGCAACACATCAAGACCTTGAAGATAGAGTGTAAGGTGGATATTCTTCATCTCAAACTTGAAGGTCAACTACCCCATGCACCATGTTATGAGTTTCTCACTGCTACCTATAAGAATTAGGTCGTCCATACTAAAACACTAAAACTAAAAGATCAGATTTATCAAATAGATAGTCAAGGTTAGATTTTGCAACAATTTTGGTTAAGCCCAACTTCAATGAGTACTCTTCAATCCATGAGTACCAAGCATATGGTGCTTGCTTAAACTCATACAAGGCCTTCTTCAATCTGCATACATCACTCTCTTGCCCATGCACCTCAAAACCATTAGGCTGATTTATATACACTTTGTTCTCTATATTACCATTTAGAAAAGCCATCTTTACATCCATTTGATATAAAGACCAACCAAAATAAGATACAAGAGACATAATTACCTTTATAGAAGTTTATCTTGCAACTAGAGTAAATGTCTCATTGTAATCAACTCCCTCTCTTTTCCTTGTTCAAGGAATTTAACTTTCTACTTCTCTATGCCCCCATCAGTTGCATGCTTTACCTTGTACAAGCACTTGGAGTCAATCATTGATTTTCCATTTAGTCTTGGCACAATCTCTCAAAGTTCTGTATGATGGAGTTATACTCCTTTATCATGGTATCTCACCACAGTTGCTTTGAATTTGCCTCTTCAAAACTAGAAGGTTTTGCATCAATGTTGGAAGACATCAAAGCAACATGACTCAGAAACTTCTCAGGGGGATGACTTACTCAGAAATAAATTTTTGGTGCTCCTACTTATTCTTGTACCTACTGCAATGTTTGAGTAAGCCATCTAGGAGTTTTGGTAGGACTAGGTGGTAATGAGGTATCTGCTGCTGTACTAGACCTTGGCTGAACTGTAGTTGTTACTATTGTATTTTGCTGATCAAAACTTGGGACAACAATTTGTTCATCTTCATCAACATGCATAGGACGCTCCTAAGACTTAGAGGATGAAGCATCCTCATCACTCACTACTATTTTTGTTGTGAGGAAACATAGATCTGGTAAGCCTTCGAGGATTCATTGTATCCCACAAACATACCCAAGTTGGAGGGTTCAAACTTTGCTCCCCTTCTCCTCTGGAACACAAATGTAGACAAGATTTCCAAATACCTGAAAATGGGAAATATCAGGTTTCTCTCTTTTGAATGCTTGTCCTTAAACAATCTATGAAGACATTTGTTTAGAATGTAAAAATCATGATTGAATGTCTCTTCCTGTTACGACCCAATTCTGCGTAAATTAAAAACTTTCCAATTCTCACTTAAAACATGTAAAAGTAACATATAACAAAGATAATACAATAAAATTTCTTCCTTTCTTTATTGATAAACACGTACAAGTTACAATATGTTTCCTCATGAATTTCATTTTCATTGCAAATATAAATCAGAGTTAAAAAGTAATACAGTTGCATACATAGCTCGTAAGCTTTTGCACAAATAGAAGTAAGAAGGTCCAGGAATCCGTCCTTTCAAATCTTGGTACATCGGCCGCTCGCTGTGGAGGAGAAACATCACTCGGGCGCTTTTCCGCCAACCACGGACTTATAATGCGGTCCCCCGCATGATCATTTTGCAATGAACGGCCCTCCCTTCGAAGAAGAGATTGGTAGGGTATCCTTTAACGATTACCAACTGAGCATAGTGTTGTGTCCTACTCAACTAGAACCTTGCTATTTCACAATCTTGATCTAGTACTCGGATCACAATGAACTGACAGTGTAGTCTCAACTATCTCACATCTAGGTGGATGTCGTACCTTTCACTACTTTGGCCAAAGTATTCTCATTCAGTACTTCGAATGAAGGTCATTTATCATAAACACTACTCAGGACTGATTTGACTTAAGGCTTCCTTACTCTACGCATAGGCTTGTCCTTCAATGGGTGAAACCGTCATCCCAGACATCCTACAATCATACGAACCTACTAGAAATGAAAACAGTATTCAAGTGTCTTGTATCAATCCTCCTAACTAGGAATTCTTTATCCTAGGAGTACTTAACTTGTCTCAGTTATCCTAATAACTTAAGCTAAAAGACTTCACTTGATTCTGCCATCATTTCGATCCTAGTAGATAAATAATACGTCTATGTATTCTCCATATATAGAGATCATACACAACATGCAATAACCATTCAAAATGCATTATAAATCCTCTCCTATTTATTTCACATGATTTCCCTTTTATTCATAATCCCAATTCCAATTTAATCTTCTTTAACTAAATTGAATATAACGAATTACATCAAGCCATCTCCTTTTGCTACATTGTCGTTCCCTAACCCTTACCCATGCATAAAATGAAATCCCTTTAAACCATTATGCAATAAAAGATTATCAAACAACAAATGACTACTAGGAATAATTCATTATTTTCAGCTCAATTCAATCAGCAATTTCAAAACAGTAAAGAAAAGCAACTTAAAGTTTTAGTCTTTAATTCAGAAACATGCCTGTATAAGCTCCTTTCCAGTAATCCTCTACCAGCAATCTTCTATTATTGATCACAGCCAATAGTTTCCTCACTCAGAAATTCTCCAAATAAAGAATGTTATCAACTGAGAATACTCAACTCTCACTGAACACTTTGAACAAAATAGAAACTATAACTCACAGCCTAAACTCTCCAATTGCAGTGCATTAACTCTCTAAAAACGTCAATGAAGAGAAAACGCGAAGTGAATTCGAATGAAGACTTTGTGAAGTATTTATAGGCCGCATTTAGAACAATTTCCCCATTTCTGGGCATGCAACTTGACAGATTACCATGTTTACTAAGTCAAAATGTCACTTGTCATTCTTGCAAACCCTCAGTCATGTTCTTCCATGATGATTCGACTTCTTTGGAGCCAGAAATCGAAGAATATTTCAACTCTATAATAAAAACGCCACCTACAGCCACGTTTTGCTGCCATATAAATTTAACCTGATATTATTGCTGCGTCCTAGGTCAAGTTCCAAATCGATCCAACACAGAGGTTCGTTGTTATTTTCTTGGTTTAGAGCTTTGAAAATGTCTTCCTTCATTTCCAGCTGCGTAGGAACTTCCGCCATTTCACGGGAGAGTTTCATTTTAATTTTCATTCATTTCCTTTAGTTCGAACTTTTCCAAATATTTCCTTAAATGAAATTCGATTCTTTTCAAATGTATTTTGTTTATATATTAAATACTTCATATGGCAACCTTTTAATATTTAAACTTCCACATTTTATAAATTACGAATTTCCTTCTTCCATTTTTAACACTTTAAAATATAAAATGCGAATTTCATTCTTTGAAATTGAAATTGTTTTAATAATTTCTATTTGCATATTTTATTTATTAATGTATTATTTAAACCATTAATATTTGTTTATATATAAACGTATTTATATATAAATAAATATTAATTTTAATATTAATACATTTAATTAATAAAATATACAAATATATTATTATTTATATATTCTTTATGTATTGATATATATATATATTAACAATCACCTTATTAATATATATATTTATACATAAATATATATTTAAATCTTCAAGATAATAATACTAAATATATAATTATATTTAATAATATACATATATACTCGTATACATTTTTATTTTTCAAAGTACGTATACTGCGAGTCAGTCAGCATACTTTCATCATACGTACCCATGTATATGTGTATATAGGTGTATTATTAAATTCAAAGGCTAAGATTAAACATTATTAATTTCACCATTGACACTAGGTGGAGTGTGTGCATATATATATATCCGTGTATACGTATGTATGCGTACATACATGTCGACACATGTGTACGAGCATATCCGTCTGCTTGACACACACATGTATTGATATGTCTATACATATAAATACATGTTCACAATGTATAGATGTATGTGCGTTCCCAAACAATCATTAACTCATAACTTTCACATCATTCATACTTGGGTCATGGTATAGCAAGTCTGACGTTTAAACAATCACATCTCCTAAAGTATAAAGAAGTGAATTTAAAATCCTTATGGTCAATAAACAAGCCTATGGATGACTTACCGTTATCTCGACAAACAGACTTGGCTTACTCAATCTATAGTATGTGTGTGTATGCTCAATTTGGTAATTGTTACTGTTTACCCGACCAAGTTCCTCCCCGAATGATGTCTCTCCTCTGTCCGGAGGAACAGTCTTCGTACCTGCACATCATGACATGACACCGGCAGTCATATGCTCATAACAAGGTAAAAACATCTCACAAGTTAGAATACTATTATTCCATAATTGTATGCAACATTTAATCAAGACTAAATCATTTAGAAGTAACAATCAAATGAAACCATCATTTAAACAGGACTCATTCATTTAATAACGAGATCAACCATGTTTTATTCATCATCAAGATTCAAACATTACAATCAATTGCCCTATACAATAGTAGCTATAATATCGGGATGTAACACTTCCCAAAGAAACATGGATAAATTTAGGTCACAAATCATGGCCTTTGTTGTTTCTATAATAGACACTTTCTTCCTCTTTGCAACCCCATGTTGCTAAGGCTTGTAAGGAAAAGTCAACTCCCTCTTGATCCTTGCTTTTTTGCAAAAGGCATCAAAGTCCTTGGAGGTCTATTGTCTTTATCGTTAGACCTCTAAACCTTAATCTTTCGCCTTTTATAATATTCTATAATGATCCTCACACACACACGATACTAAATCCTACTTTAATGTAATAATCACCCTTTTTGTTTTTGCAAAACTTGTTAGCTCAAAACAAAATGAAATGCCAAGCACTTCCTTTCCACTTTTTGATCACCAAGTTCCTAGTGTGGGCAAGGTGAGAGCATACAGCGTACAGGATTACAAATTCTCTTGAAAATAAGAAGCTGAAAGTAGTATCCACTTGATCAGTGGGGTTAGCTAGCACTTCCACTTTTCAGTGGAAAAACTTATACAATAGTGAAAATGCAAGCAAGCTCTTCCACTTTTTAGTGGTGAGCGAATGCAACAAGAAAGATCAACTCTCCCACTTTTCAGTGGTGAGTGAATACAATAAACTAGAGCAACTCTTCTGCTTTTCAGTGATGAGTGAGAACCAATAAGCCACTTATTTAGAAAATACCAAGAGCAGCTCATTGGTAGTACTACCACTCAGTGTTACATGTTAGCTCATTTGAAAACTTCTAAATTCAAGATATGCATCTGCTGTTACAAGTATGGTCATGAAAGAAATTGATAGAACATCCCCACATGTATCACAACATCAAAGAACTAACCACCCATCATGGAATTAACAAATATACCTCAAAGATTGGCAAATAGATGGCTGGTGCAGGTCTGAAAGAGGTCTCAAACCCTGCTGTTACAGTTTGGACAGCGAGATATGAACTTAGAAAACTTCACCAAATCACTCTTGCATGCACCCACAATGAATGCAAACTCAAAGATTGGAAAATAGATGGCTGGTGCAAGTCTGAAACCTTGTTGTTACAGTCTGGACGGTGAGATATGAACTCAGAAAACTTTTCCAAATCACTCCCACATGCACCCAAAATGAATGCAAGTTGTAACCATGTTTCAAAACAGCTCTGAATGGCTTATCACCTCATCAAAATAGTCATACTGAAAACTAAAACTAAAACCTCAAAGCATTTCCAATGGTCACTCCTGGTTGGAATCACGCCATAGTCTAGCTAGGGAATATCTTGCAATTCTGAAACTAGAAATCTATGAAGGATTTCGTCCTCAAAGATTGAAGAGAACCAAAGCCATTTCGACAACATAACATTATCATTCTTCAGCATATCTAATGATTCCCCAACACCTCCTTTTATAGTTTTTTTCATTGCTTTTCTCGAAACATCGCTTTTTGTTTTTCGCTGCTTTTTCAAAAAAGTGTTTTTTGCTTTTTTTGTTTTTCCGAAAAAACACTTTTTGCTTTTTCACTGCTTTTCCCAAAAAACACTTTTGCTTTAAATTGAATAATTCATTATGTGCAAACATTTAATCACCTTTTCCATCAAATTTCCTTTTAAAATAAAATAAAACCTTTTTCATGTGCAAGACCCTTTATTTCTCCTAGGCATCCAAATAGGGAATTAAAATACCTTTTCGAAAAGGTATTTCACTTAAGTTATCGAAAATAATAATAAAACATTAAACTTAAGCGGAAAATTTAATTATTTTACCTCAAGTTGCGGAAAATCCCGAAACACATCGAAATCCAAATTTGACCACGCCAATATGATACTGAGGCAGTAGGTGAATAATAGTTGCCAATTTGGTGACTTACTATAAATAGACGTGCTCTCCAAGAAGTTTTGAGAACACCCCAAAAGTTAGTTACATTTCAGAGTGTCATTTAGATTAGTATTGCTTATAGAGCTCATTGCCAACAAAAGAAACCTTGTAGCTCCGAAATGTCCTCCAAGAACTTTGGAATTCTCCCAACTCTCTTGGAAACTTGCTAAAATCCTCGAAAATTGGCCAATGCTCACGGGATAATATGGTGTAAAAATGGGGACATTACATATAAGCTTGAATTTCAGTGAATAACATGATCAATGTAGATTTGATTTGTTAACTGAGATTAGATTCAGACTTGAGATTATAGTCTAGGATTAACAATTTATGACAAAAGCCTAGCTATTTGAAAGTAAGCCATAGTCTCACAAAAATAATGTTATTATATTTGCCACAAGATTTGAAATCATCAATTACAACAAGCAACTGAGTTTCCTTACAATTCTTTAAACTCATAGAACCTCTATGATCTGGTCTAGGTGTATGGTTCAGCCTAATACCTCTATATTGACAACTTTGAGTGATCTAGCCTCCCAATATCTGATTTTTGATTGTTGTGCATGTAACGTTGGTGAATGATGACCAATTGGTGATTTTTTTCTGATGCCTTTTGTGATTTTATTTTGCCCTCTTTAGCCTTGTGCAGCCCAATTTGGATTTTGTATGGTCCTTCAACAAGGGTGTGAAGCTGGGATATGTATTAGTGATGCCCCAGGTGATCAGTGCTGACTCCTTAGGGTTTGACTCACCAATCCTAATGAATTAATTTTCTCCTCCCAATTGATGAAGACTTAGGCACCATAGTTCAACCTTGAACCTACAATGTAACATTGACAATTTACTCCAGTTCTATCTAGCTGTTCAAATCCGCCTATAATTGAGCCTTAAATTTGCTAACAAAGTGCCCAACAGGTTCCCTAATGAAAAAACAACAAAAAGGAATGCTCAAATCAGTAATGGGCGACCTGTAGCCTGGTGGAAACTTGATGTAATCCCTCTACTATCTTGTGGCCACCTTATAGAGTGATTGAGGTTTTTGTCTCAGCAACCCACTTAGGATTTCTCTCAAAACTCTCATCAAATTTTCGATGAGTAATGCCCAGCCAGCAAAAGGTTTATTTATACTTGTTAGGAAATCGGTGCTAGTGCCCAAATTAGACTAACCAACAAGGAAAACATTTTATTTTTACTTTTTTTCATTTTATCAAAATATGGGTCAGCCCAAAACTAGGCGCCCAACTTAAACTTTCAAAATATTTTATTTTATTTATTTATTTAAATATGTATAGTTGATGGTGTTTTAAAACACCCTAGTTAAAAACTATTGGAGGTCAACCTAATTAAGGGGAGACATAACATTCCTCCCTTCCCCAATTTGCTTGTCCTCAAGCAACTTCAGGCTTGGGTGCTTGAAAATCTTCACTCCTTCCCATTTCGCATCCTCAAGTGGAAGATTTGTCCATTTCACCAAATACTCAAGAATGATTTTGTTTCTCAGCTTCTTTTCTCTCACATCAATGATGGCTTTTGGTTCCAAAATCAATTTCCCTTCATCATCAAGTGATGGCAGCTCAAGTGATGGTGTAACTTGCTGTCCAAGGGCCTTCTTGAAGCGTGATACATGGAAAATATAATGAATCTTGTTGTTTATTGGAAGTTCTAGCTTGTATGCAACCTCACCAGTCCTCTTTATGACCTTATAAGGTTGTAAGAAGCCTTGCTGATTCTGATATAAATTTTCTGATTTTTGAGTTCGGGAATTTTGTCAAACAGTTGGCTTGTAAATTTTGTAACTGCTGTATGTTGTTTTTTGATTTCGTTTTCAGTTTATGAAGTAATATCAGATGCAAGATAATCTTCTAATGATGATGCAATGCAATAAACTGAGGTCTACCAATGTATTTCTGATTTTGTAAGACTTCCAAATACTTTTGCAATCATGTAAAAGACATCTACAGTTGAAAGGCATTTATGCAAACAGTTGGCAAGCAATCACCAACACCTCTTTATTGACTGTGAGTAACTAAGCACTTGATTATGCTGCTGTTCAATGACAGTCCCAATCACTAAATATCAAACAGTAATTATGCAAGTATGCATCTACAGCTGGGTGACAATTTGACAAACACTTGTAATGCAACCTGAACTCCAGCTATAATGAATATGTTGATTGCAGAAATATCAGAGATCACAATGCTAATCAATTTCAATGCAGACTACGTTGCTTATAGCAACGACAAAGGCAATTCTCAATGCAAGAGTATAATATTGATGATGCTGGGAGTAGCTTATTGCACTCAGAAATACACTTTCAGTACACAGACCATAAGCACTCAGATTTTCTGTTTTGTAACTACATAAGACAAGGACGTATCAATACTTCTCAAACTTGGAGTATACACCAGTCTGAACTTACTTCCAGCGATGTGAAACTCTCTTGCCTGCGCTATGGAATACCGGAGTAGTCATGCGTACCCCATCCAATATTGCCATCATCAGAAGAAGACTCACAACTCACAACATGATGAGTTGGTCTTGCAGCAACATTATCACTACCCCTTGCAACCCTGTCATGAAGACCTCTCTCAAGAGGCAACTGCAAGTGTCCTGAGTTACTCTCAGGAGTAAGAAGAATACCATCATGAATGCCATCTACTACTTGGAAAGAAGCTGGAACAACTTCAATGTCCAACGTGCAAGACTTAGGAGAAGTCATCTTCTTTTGATAAGGTTGACCAATGTCAATCTCAAAAGTGCCAATGTAGAGCCTCGTGCTCAAATCTGCCATAACGCCCAAACTTGCAACCAAGATTGATGTGTCTGTGTCATCATCAATCCATTCTACACTGAGTGGTCTCCTGCAAATGTGAAGGATTCCCAACATAGGTGCATAAAAACATATACCAACATCTGCCAAGCTACTAGCATGAATCAAAACAGCACCCTGAAACCTGTGAATCAAGTCCATGATGGAGTAAATGGTAGTACCATTGTCCGAGGATGAAAAGTAATCATCAACAATCTATCCTCTAACTCCAAGATGACCATTCCAACAACTCCTATCCATTATAATAGCTGCTGCCCTCAAAGTGTACCCTGACAGGACTCCAACCGGAAAAGTAGGACAGCCATGAGGATGGTGCTGGGATACTACTGTCAACATGTCTATCTCCAACCCATAGACTGAAATCAATTGGCAACTCGGTCATATACCTCTCAAGATCAAGAATGATGCACCCATCTCCAACTGACTCCTCATGCCTATCCAACCTGCAAGGCATTGCACCTGTATCCTGAGTATGAATGCTAGGAGAACTCAATCTACTATCTTCAACAAGTGTCCTGGTTGCCAAAGATGACTGAGCCTCTGCTGCATATGATGACTCTTGAGCCAAACTCAGCTCCAAGCAGAGCTTGTCAACACGAATCTCTGATTCCTAGAGAGCCATCTGAGTCATCCTCAAGGAATCGCTGGTGACCTGAAGCTCATGAGAGAGCTTATCAAATTCCTCTTCTTTCCTCATCAAAGCATCTGAATAGATCTCCACGAGGCTGAGAAGGTGGTCTCAATCTGAAAGGTGTAGATAATTTGTCTTCATTGTTCCCATACCTTCTTTGACTTGCTGCAAGCAATCATGAGAAGACTCTACTTCAGCTCCCTTTTGTCTTCTGTCCAATTGAACCGTCCAAAGGTGATTTTCAATCATCTTGTGCATTTTGTCATGACGAGATAAGGCCACCACAATCTCATTCTCATTCACCTTCAACTAGTTCCTCCAACTATGTGGACTATGGGGTGTATGATTAGCTTCTTCTTCACATGAATAAGCGTCTGATTGTTCATGAAGCGCTTGAGTCAACCAACTCTCTTCTTCTACCAAGTCTTGCATATACTCATTCTGATTTGGAATTAGGACAACACTAATTCCACCTGTAGAAATATCTTCAATGCCGTGATTAAGTGTCTCAACACAAGAGGGCTTAGGTTGCTCTATGTACTCATCATCCCTCTCAATTGAACCATTGGGTGGTGGCACGCTATCCTCCTGAAGAGAAGATGGAACCTGTAAACCAAATGAAATCAGCTCTCCTGTAGTCAGTTCTTCCTTGAACTTATCAATTTTCTGCTCAACCAACCGTCTTGAGAGATCATATGCTGTAGTTGAAACATGCTGCTCTTTTCTCCAAATGATTAACAATTCAGATTGCAGCTATTTGCAAACATCTTCATCTTCATCTAGGATCATGGACAAGATAGTGAACGTACTTGTCTTTACACTGTCTGGATGTCTTTTCCTGATTCCTGATATGAAACAATCGAATAACTGGAGGATAAGACCATCATGATCAAACATGACAATGCATGACCGTAGCTTTGCCATTGTTTCTAGAATCTTAACCCTCTTAGTGAAAGTAGGGCTTTTGATGTCACGTATCCCCTAAAAGCTTTCAACCATCAACTGCATAACCTGTCTCATTTTGCCATTATCAAAAGGAACTTCAGGAGCTGTAATCCTCATAATTTCACTTAGGCAATGGGCCACATCAAGTCTTACATCCTCATCTTTGTGTCTCAATAACCTATCTTCCTCCAAAGAGATCAATATTGGAATCATACTCGCTTGAATTATCTGAGAAGGTGGCTGGTCCACCAAATGCAAGCAATTTACTACTTCCTCCAATGAACCGACAAGAACATCTTTTGTTAGAGACAAGTGACCAAGTTTGTCTCCTGCCATAATTTTTTTTTCTCCAAACTCTACGTCACTCATTGAGTCCATGCTTATAAACAAATTCCCTCATAGGCTGGCAAGATCTTAGCTTTGATACCACTATAAGAAGCCTTGCTGATTCTGATATAAATTTTCTGATTTTTGAGTCCGGGAATTTTGTCAAACAGTTGGCTTGTAAATTTTGTAACTGCTGTATGTTGTTTTCTGATTTCGTTTTCAGTTTATGAAGTAATATCAGATACAAGATAATCTTCTAATGATGATGCAATGCAATAAACTGAGGTCTACCAATGTATTTCTGATTTTGTAAGACTTCCAAATACTTGTGCAATCATATAAAAGACATCTACAGCTGAAAGGAATTTATGCAAACAGTTGGCAAGCAATCACCGACACCTCTTTATTGACTGTGAGTAACTAAGCACTTGATTATGCTGCTGTTTCATGACAGTCCCAATCACGAAATATCAAACAGTAATTATGCAAGTATGCATCTACAGCTGCGTGACAATTTGACAAACACTTGTAATGCAACTTGAACTCCAGCTATAATGAATATGTTGATTGTAGAAATATCACAGATTACAATGCTAATCAGTTTCAATGCAGACTGCTGTTTGCCTACGGAATGTAATTCAATCCTTACATACTACTGGCAACTAGTCATGTGCAGAACATAGAATAAAACAATAAACTAGAAAGATAAAATGTTTCAACACCAGAAGCTTTATTCATTATCAGAAATATCATGTACAATCACCAAGTATCACAGTGCTTAACAATATAATCATCGGCACATCACTATCTCCCGACTATCCCAACAGACTACATATAACGTTCGGCGGTGCTTAGATAACCAACCGACACGACGTTTCATAACAACATTAACCTTAATCGGGGCTTGATTACCCGAACGTACATGACATGTATTATTCTCACTAACTATTGTTTTATTAGCAATTGGCCGACTATGACCAAGGCCGACTACAACAAAGTAAAGATATGCTATCTACATCATCCCCCCCCTAAAAAGAAGTTGTCTTCCAGACGACTGAAAACAAAAAATGCCAACTCCTCGTCCTTTTCTTGTAATTGATTCTCCCTCAGTGCTGAAAATTGTTGTGCATCGGCCACCTGGGTATCATTCTCTATCAACTGACCCACTACTCTATCCCTCTCTGCCAACTTCTCCTCGAGAGCTGCCACTCTCGTTTGCTCGGCTGCCAACTGCTCTTGTAACTGTACTATGATGGCTGGTTGTACTGCAAATTGGCAATTCCAATAAATCTGATGGGGGTCTGGGGGCAATGCCCCCAGCGGGGTCAATGGGCAGGGCCCCTTGCGGGGGTCTGGGGGTGGCGCCCCCAGTGAGGTCGAGGGGCAGCGCCCCTTGCGGGGGTTTGGGGGTAGCGCCCCTAGTGGGGTCGAGGGGCAGCGCCCCTCGCGAGGTCTGGGGGCAGTGCCCCTGGCGCGCTCCCTGTCGCGATACAGGGCGAGGTCGAGGGGCAGCGCCCCCGCCGCCAAGACCAATTTAACACTTCTGAAACCACTCGAAACTGCATTGCGCACCTCATTTTCATGGCTTTTCCACAGGTTCTGAATAGTGCTGACGAAGCCGAAAAATACAGATTTTGCATTGTTTTTCTTAGACATTACTTTCTCTTGGTCGATGCTTGGTACGACACTCCAATTACCGTACTGGTGATGCTTGCTGGCAACTAGTACGGCATTTGCATTTGACTCCCTCTTCTGACGTCTCCCCTTGTTCAAGTCGGCATTGAGTACAACTCCTTGTCTGCACCGTATGGCCTTCCCTTGTTCAGTGCGTACAATCTTCTTCTTTATGCGTACAGATTCCTTTTCCCACCATACAGACTCCTCAATATGCCGTACGGATTTTTCCCTAGCACCACGTACGACCTCCTTCCTAGCTCGTACGACCTCTGCTCTATCCAAGCGCACAACTTCTTTTGCAACTCGTACGACCTCTTCTTTGTGATAGCGTACGACTTCTCTGCCAAAGCGTACGGCTCTTTCTTCAAGTCGTACGGCTTCTTCTATGCCAAAGCGTGCGGCTCTTTCTTCAGGTCGTACGGCCTCTTCTTCCAATCGTACGAACTCTTTTGATGGCATGCGTACGGCCCTAGTATTCTCTTGTTGATGGCGCACTTGCTTCTGTACGACAACCCTTCTCTTCAATCGTACGACCCTTTTCTGTACTTCTCTATAGCGTACAACTTTGCCAGTGAGGAGTTTGATATCTGATGTGATCTTATTCTGGCGACTTGGCACTTGCAACTTTATTTTTCTTTTCACATGGAACCGTACGGTGTTCTCCTTTTGAAATCGTACGACCTCTCCTTGGGGCCGTACGACCACCTCTTCTTGCACCCGTACGGCCTTTCTTTCCCTATTTCGTCGTACGGAGAGTCCTCCCCTGGTATATTCTCTTCCTCCTACAGATTTGTACGTTTTGTCTTGAGCGACTTGCCAATTGCTTGCTCGTACAGAGTCCTTTCCTTCTGCTAGTCGTACGGATTTATTGCCTTCTCCCAGTCGTACGGATTTGTTTCCTTCTACCAATCGTACGGACTTTCTCCCTCGTTTAACTCGTACGATGGATTGCTCCCTTTTGATGATATTTCGTACAGCCTTTAGTTTAATGAGTTGTACGGGATTTTTAGTGCTCGAATGGTCTTGGCGTACTATTAACTCTCGGCCTTCCTTGTTGTTCCGTACGTCGTACGGCTTATGCACTTGTTTTATTTTAATTTTTCCCAACTTCAACTTTAATAAACTCTTTCTATTATCTTGATTGCCTTCTTCGAGTTGTATTTTTCCTCCTTTTATTTCCTTTTTCCCAATACTTCTCTCTTTTATTTTAATTTTTTCTTCTCCTTTATTGATCTCCAATATTTTATTTCCTTGTTCTTTTTTTTCAATATTTTCATTTTTTGAAATTTTTAATTCTTCTACTTTATTTTTTCTATTTTTTCCAACTTCCAACTTGTCCTTTATTTTTTTGATTTTTTCATTTTTTATCTCCATTATTTTCTCCTTTGCTATTTTTTCATTTTTTTCATTTTTTGGCTCCAATACAATTTTTCCATCCCGTACCTGTTCAAATTTGTAGGCTGGCATATCCGGTTTCTCATCTTCCTTGATTTCTCTGATCTGTAGCATGTTACACTCTCGCTGGAACACTTCATAATCTTCCATCTACCAATGAAATAAGCCATTCAGCGAGCTTGTCTCATCCTCCGAACAATTCTCAAGTTCAAGTACGCCTTCAGTGTTCGATTCCATAGCTTTCCTTCCTTCGTCCACGTCCGACTCACCTCCATCCGATTCAGATCCGAAGGAAGCCAATTCTTCACTCACGGCCTGGTTCTTCAAGTCGATGACATACTTCCCCCCGTTGTTCTCGATCGAGAGTGTGTTCCTCTTCCAATTATGATTTGCCTTCGCTGCTATCAGCCATCCTCTCCCAAGTAGTGCATCGTACGCTTTCCTCTGTAATGGGATGACGACAAAATTTAGCAAAAACTGTTGTGTCCCGATCGTCACCTTCTGCGCCATCAACGTTCCCAATGGCTTGATACCATGTTGATCAGGGCCAACTAGTTGGAATGTCGGCGGCCAGAGTGTAGGCTTCCCAAGACTCTTCCATGTGTCTTCGGGTAGTACATTGACTCCTGATCCTCCGTCGACGATAGTATTTGTCAAGATATTCCCTCTGATCTCCATATGCACGACCGCTGGCATCTTCCCGATGTTCGTAGTGAGCAATATTGGGTCGATTGTTTGTTCACCGTACGGTGGCGGTTCTGGTATCAATTCTTGCCTTCGTTCCTCCAATCGTGGTTGCTTGCCATCCTTGACGACGTTTGTGATTGCCAGTCCCAACCGCGGAATAGTCTGGAGAAGGTCAGTTACCTTGATTGGTATGGTGGTCTGCAGTACTTGCTGTATGATGTTGGTTTCCGCCTCCGACCGCCGAGAGGTTCCTGGCTTCTCCAGAGGTACTCTGTTTTCCTTCGCCATCGCCAGTTCCACTTCGGTTTTTTCTTCCTTCATCCTTTGTTTCTTCGTGCATGGATCTGGGTAAGTGGCCTTTTTTGCTTGTGCTCTGGTGATTGCCAGTACCTCTTGTTCTTCTACTTCCAGCATGTGGATACCCTTTTGCTTAGGGCATTCATTATCTTCATGATCGCCTAGTCCACACCACTTACACAATCTCCCTCCCGAACCTTGATCGTTCTGGTAGTCCCTGGCGAAGTGGCCCCATTCGTTGCACTTCCTGCATTGGATCATGGGCCTTCCTTTTGCATTGTACTGTATCATGTTTCTCGGACTTCTGTTGCTTCGGTAACCTCCAAGGGATGCATTGCTATTGTACTGGGGCTTTGGTGGTGTGTTCGGCGGTGTTGACGGCTCTCCATGAGTGAAGAGTACTTGTGCACTTCTGGCTTTTAAGTTGTATGGGCATTCCTTGACGGAATGTCCCATCACTTGGCAGATATCGCAGAATAAGTTCTTGGGACAATTTGCCTTCGTGTGACCTTCCGTATTGCAGTCCGTACACCACAGTTCTCTGGCCTCTCTTGTTCTCTCCTTGTCGGCCTTCAATTCTTTCATGATTCGCATCATATCTTTCCTGAGTGCTTGTACAGTCTTGGATTCACCGTCGCTGTCGTCCGTACTCTCCTCGTCGTCTGTCTTCTTTTTCCCTCGGGAGGATGTTTTATTTTCACTTTCTATGTCCATTGCCCGATTGTATGCTTTAGTGTACGACGAAGGAGGTACGACTTTCATTTTCTTTCTTAATGACGGAAGCAAGCCCTCGATGAACCATCTTTTCTTCAACCCATCGGCTGGCTGTGCCTCCAATTTCCCCAGCAAATCTTTGAGTCTTCGGTTGTAGGTCCGCACACTCTCGTGCTTTCCCTGTTTAGTATTATATATCTCCGTGACGATCTCGCTATCGTCCCGTAGGAGTTTGAACTCCTCTTGAAATGCTTTCTTCAATAATCTCCATGTAGCTTTATGTGCTTGATCTAATTCAGAGTACCAATCAATGGCACTGTTTCGGAGTGTCGCCGGAAATGCTCTCAGCCACTGGTCAGGATCATCCTGTTCGCTGGCTATCCAGATAGTCTCACATGTCTTGCAATGCCGTACGGGATCTTCAGACCCATTCCCCATGAACTTCGGCAGCTTTTGCCGGTCCGGATGAGCCATCTTGCCCCGCTGTCCTCCTTGTGTGTTGGACCCGATTAGATTGGTGGTTGCCTCGCTACGTCCTTGTGCGTCACTTGCACTCTTGGCCACGTACGAGTCACTTCCACGTCCTCCGTCAGCGTCCGCAACACTGTGAGTATCTTGGGGTGCCCTCTGATGCTCTTTCGGCCTTGGGGTATTGAGCTCTGATCTTCCACTCGTAAGTCGTTCGTCGTCCAAGAGGGACAACTCTCGAAATCGTCTGATACTATTGCTTAATTCATCTTCGTTCTCATCAGAATCATATCTTCCTATATACGGGGTGCCGAAGAGTTTTCCGTCCCTTCCTTCTGTCAAACTTTGGTGCGCTCGTCCAATGGATGTGTCTATTCTTGTTAAGTTTTCATATGTTCTTTTAATGCTCCGATTTATTTCAATTAAATCCTCATCCAGTTCCTTACCGATTTGCTGCAATCTTCTTCGCCGGTTTTCTTGTTCTTGCAGCCGGAGTGATCGCCGAATCTTTTCTTCCTGAGTCCCGTGCCCTTCAGGTACTCGATTCTTGTCTTTGTTCGGCCGTACGGGCATTTAAAATATGTTCAGGCGATCATCGCTGGCTACCGGATGTATGTCTCCGGCTCGTGTCTCGTTCTTCTTCTTCTCGTTTAGTTCGTTCTTCGTAGCGTTGTAGTATTTGTTGTCTTCGGCGTTCCCGATCTTCTTCTTCTCTGAGGTCTTGCAGAATAATGGAATGACGGGCCAGTAATCGGGGCATACGATTCAAGAGATGATTCACCTCGTCGTTCACTTCCAATCTATCCCAGATAACTTCCTCAGGGATCTCCCGTATCTGGGATTCCCTTCGTACGTGATCTCGTAACGATATCTTCCACAGATTAACAAGATCCTCTGTCAATTGGTCTTCCCGTTCCTCATTAGCATTTACAGGTTCTTCCGCCGGTTGACCCATTACGCTGCCATGGCAGGTGATGCCCTAGTCCGTTCAGGCAACGGCGCCAAATGTTTGCCTACGGAATGTAATTCAATCCTTACGTACTACTGGCAACTAGTCATGTGCAGAACATAGAATAAAATAGTAAACTAGAAAGATAACATGTTTCAACACCAAAAGCTTTATTCATTATCAGAAATATCATGTACAATCACCAAGTATCACAGTGCTTAACAATATAATCATCGGCACATCACTATCTCCCGACTATCCCAACAGACTACATATAACGTTCGGCGGTGGTTAGATAACCAACCGACACGACGTTTCATAACAACATTAACATTAATCGGGGCTTGATTACCCGAACGTACATGACATGTATTATTCTCACTAACTATTGTTTTATTAGCAATTGGCCGACTACGACCATGGCCGACTACGGCCGACTACAACAAAGTAAAGATATGCTATCTACAACTGCATGGCTTATAGCAATGACAAAGGCAATTCTCAATCCAAGAGTATAATATTGATAATGCTGGGAGTAGCTTATTGCACTCAGAAATACACTTTTAGTACACAGACCATAAGCATTCAGATTTTCTGTTTTGTAACTACATATGACAAGGACATATCAATACTTCTCAAACCAAGAGCATACACCAGTTTGAACTTACTTCCAACGATGTATGGAAGCTTGAATCCTTCCTAGAAAGCACTCGAACATCACAAAAACCTTCCTCCACGTCCTGGAATGTGGCAGAAACTTGAATTTGGTGATTATAGGCAGTGGGCTCTATTCCTTAATGCTGGCGGCTGAGTGTGAACAATTCCTTAAGATGGCGACGGGATCCTTGGGCGGCTCAATACTCCTTAATTTTTAATTGTCTTTTTCCTAATCTCCAGCCATTGCAAATATTAACCCAAGCCTTCGATTGTCTTTATTTACCTGTGTTGACTCAATCGATTTGCTTATATTTGTCTTTTAGTGGCTCCCATTATCGTGGCTAAGTGATGAATATAAATCGACTCCTTTACCTTGTTGTCTATCTTACCTCCACCTGACAGATCTCCTATTTGTCTTATCTGTGCTTCTTGACGCCTACAGTAAATTAAATGACCTTTAAGATAAATTCGAACCTCCAATATGAAGAAACCACTGCGCCAGAATTATCTCATATGCTAATCATTCTCCAATAATTCGAACTCCTGCTTTTGTCCTCTCTGACTAACGTCCAACTGCTTGTCTTTTATGGATGGATAAATGCCTTGAATAATCGAAATCCTCACTCCAAAATAATTATCGAATGCTATGCTATTTTCCACTTCAATAAAATATCAATATCTTTGGTGCCACTTCAAAAAGTCGATTTGTCTTTATAACCTTAAAACTGCTAAAATCGACTCCTTTATAGAACTAAAATGATCTTCAACATAAGACTGCAAGTATACTCTTCAAATATCGAATTCCCTAATATTAAAATTATCTTAACTGAAATCTGCAATTAAAACCTCCGAATCGATTTTCTTCTCCTTCCACAAATTTGGTCACAAGACCATTAAATTTGTAAATAATCGAATTCTTCTCAAATTGATTTGCAACAATAAACCAGCTGCTGCAAACACCTTCCTCAAATGAAATATCAAATGCAACAATACCTCAGCTGCTGCAAATGCTCAATGCAAACCTTAGAAAATGCAATAATAAATCAGCTATTGCATTTAACCCAACTCCTCAGTTGAAGGGCAATAATACATCAGCTATTGCACCTGTCAAAGTTCTTTAATGAAGCACCTGTAGAAACCCTGGATGGATTCCTCAACAATTCCAGCTAGGGTTGATCTTTCACAACTGAACTTGGTTCTTTAGAGTCTTCAAACCCTCGAGCAAGCAAAGCATTCAGCTTCTTACCAAACTGGTAATGAGAAATGAGGTCAAGTTCAAGCATGCTGAAATGCTAAGCCAATAGCTCCTTAAATAGATTTCTCCTTGACTTTTCAAGAAGCTTCTAGAAAGAATATTATTTTATTCCTCAACTTTTATAATTTATTATTTTATTTTAAGTCACTTTATTAATTTAATTAAATATAAAGTCATCCCTTTTGATACAATATTTTATTGAAATAACTTAATAAATAATTAATTTAATATCCCTTCCAATTCGGGGACATGACAAAGGTCCATAAAGTTGTGGCTTCAACTTCTCAGTCCCACTTCCCTTAAAGGAGGATTGTCTATAGGGCTATAACCTCAAAAATGCCATGTCTCACACTTCAAAAACCCTTTTAGTTTAGTGGTGATCAGCATACAACTTTTGCTGGTTTTGGGACTGTTGTAAGTTTTCCTTGAGTGCTTTCACAAGGTCCAAGCTTTGTTGAACCAAATTTCTAGCCCTTGGTACTCTACTATTTGAAAGAGTCAAATCCATGAATGAAATAGCATCATAACCATAAAGTACTTTGAAGGGTGTCATACCTATGGACATGTGGTGAGTAGAATTGTAACAATATTTCCCAATATGCAGCCACTTGACCCATGTTGTTTGCTCTTATGTAACGTAGTTTCTCAAGTAACCTTCTATCCATTTGTTCACAATTTCCATTTGCCCTTCTATTTGAGGATGATAACTAGTGCTTGGGGTTAATTTTGTGCCTATTAATCGAAAGAGCTCTTGCCAAAACAAGATGATAAAGCTGCTGTCCCTGTCACTCACAATGTTCTTTGGCAGCTTGTGAAGTCTAAAAATCTCTCTAAAGAACAAATCAGCCAGTTTGGGAGCCCTATACTTTGAAGATATAGCACAAAATTGTTGATGTTATAGGGCAATGTCGGGCTTCTACTTCCAGCCTAGTTCGATCTATGAAGAACAAATTAAATAATAGCCTAACGGCTATTTAATTTGTAAGGCATCGCTTGATGAAGAGGCGCTTCATCATTTCACATTAATTAATATTTAATTATTGTTTATAAGGCTGACATCATGGAGACACGAATTCTTGAAGAGGTACGATTTGTTGAGGCCGACTTCATGTATCATGGAGACGCGATTTTTGGTTAAGGTTGACATGAAGTCTTGAAGAGTCGCATCCTCTCCTTCTCTCTTGTATATATGTTCGATGCTTATTCATTGTATCATCATTTTCATATTCATTCGATATCCATAAGTGCGAATAAGTGTGAGAAGAAGTTCATCAAGTACAGATTGATATATTGAAGGAGGCTGAGTTTATCATCAGCAAAGGCATCATATTATTTCTGTGTTAGCATCAGATTGTGGTGTCATTACTTGGCCTCATTGTAAAGGAGACTATTGTTTATCATTCAATATATAAGTGATATATTGTTGTTGGGTTTTTCTCCCTCAAAAGGAGGGTTTTCCCAGGGTATATGCTGTGTTATTATGTCTGATATTTGAATTAAATTCTGAGTTTTACATTTGATCATAAAACTAACATGGTATCAGAGCGGGTATAAGAAAGATCGTGACCAGATTTCTTCAAGCAGCGTTATCCTCCATTTTTATTCTCATCTTTGATTGCATCTATCTTATTATCAAGATGGTGAACGGGCTCAAGATCGAAGATAGACTTGAGGGCGCATCAAACTTCACATCTTGGAAGTTTAGAGTCATGCTTGCTTTGGAAGAAAATGAGTTAGCTGAGTTCGTGGAGGGCGAAGTTCCCGAACCAACCGATGAGAATGAGAAGCCACAATGGAAGAGAAATGGCACTAAGGCGAAAAAGATGTTGGTTGATTCTGTGAAAGACCACATTGTGCCAATCATCTCCAAGTTGAAAACAAGAAGAGATATGTTCAAGAGCTTGGAGGAGATGTATGAGATCAACAACACAAGTCGAGCTCGTGCATTAAAATAACAACTTCATCATATCAATATGGCGAAAGGAGAATCCGTCATCTCATTCTTCATGAAGATTATCGAGTTGAGAGATCAGCTCTCTACCATTGGGCATATTGTTGATGACAAGGATTTGACTATGTTGGCTCTTAATGGTCTTCCTCCATCTTGGGAGTCATTCATTCAAGGAATCAGTGCGAGATAAAAATTTCCTAAGTTTGATCGATTGAGAGCAGATTGTATTCAAGAAGAATCAAGGTTGGCTGCGAGAGTCATTGGTCAAAGCTCTACAAATGAAGGCATTCATGTTCTTGCCGCTGAATCCTCGAAGAAGAAAGGAAAAGAAGGAAAGAAAGGGTACTTCAAGAGGAATAGAGATAAAGGGTCAGATGGTGCCCCTACATTTAAGAAGAAGGACCTTTCTCGCATTCAATGTTTTAGATGTGACAAGTTTGGTCACTATGCAAAGGATTGTCCAACCAAACCTAAGCAGCAGGCTTCAATTGCAGATGTGGGTGAGATCTCTACGCAAAAGGATTCAAGTGGTTTTCTATTCTATTCTGCTCTTTCAAGCAATGTGCCTACCGACAACAACACTTGGTTGATTGATAGTGGTGCCTCTCGCCACATCATCGGATTTAGAGAGCATCTAACTGATTTGGTGGAGAGAGATTCTAGTGTTCAAGTAATTATTGGAAATGATGCTAGTTATTCTGTGAAAGGAGTTGGGACCTCCTCTCTTCACTTGGATTCCGACATTTCCTTGCAATTGGGTGATGTTCTATTTGTTCCGGGTATCAAGCGAAACCTTGTCTCTATCTCAGCCTTGGAGGACAAGGGGTACCAAGTTGCATTCTCAGAAGGTAAAGTTCTTGCATGGCCAAAGAACTCAAATATCAAGACTGCTCGGGTGATTGGAGTCCTACATGAGAGTCTCTACAGACTTTGTACTCGTCCATTTCAGGCTTTGTTGCATGATTCATCAAGTTCGTATGAGCTTTGGCATAGAAGATTTGCTCACCTTCACTTTAGAGCACTACCTACCATGGAGAAGATGGTCACGGGCCTCCCGAAACTCAACCAGGAGCATGAAGGCACTTGCAGAGGTTGCGCATTGGGTAAGAATACTAAAGGTCCATTTCATAGTAGTGAAAGTAGATCTAAATGTATTCTAGATCTTATTCATTCTGATTTATGTGGTCCAATGTCTGTTGCTTCTTTGAGTGGTTTCTTGTATTACATTATTTTTATTGATAACTACTCTAGAAAGACTTGGATTTATTTCTTGAAATCTAAAGAATCTGAAGAAGTACTTGAGAGGTTCAAAGAATTTAAAGCTCAGGTAGAGAACTTGTCCGGGAAGAGGATCAAAGTTTTGAGATCTGATAACGGAGGAGAGTACATCTCTGGAAGCTTTCGTAACTTTTGCATTGAAGCATGGATTGAGGGAGTTCTGTGTCCCTTAGAATCCTCAACAGAACGGTGTTGCAGAAAGGAAGAACAAATCTATTGTAGAAGCAGCCAAAGCCATGATTCATGACCAAGATCTGCAAACCTTCCTTTGGGTTGAAGCATCTAGGACAACTGTTTATGTTCAAAATAGAAGCCCTCACCGCATTTTGGAGAACATGACTCCCGAAGAAGCGTTCACAGGGGTGAAGCCAAAAGTAAGTCATTTAAGGATCTTTGGTTGTCCAGTGTATGTTCATGTACCTAAAGATAAAAGGACAAAGCTGAAACCATCTGGCAAGAAGGGAATATTTATGGGCTACAGTGAATCTTCAAAAGCCTACAGAGTGTACATTCCAGGACAAAAACTGATTGAGATCAGCAGGGATGTTACATTTGAAGAAGATGTTGCATTCAAGAGATCTAAGGGCATCCACATGGAGATAGACAATGAAGACCAAGAGTCTCTTCAGGATATGGAAGTTGACCATACTTCTGAGATTCAGAGGGCGACTACTGATCCTAAAGAAGATGATGATCCAGTTGAGCCTTTGGAACCTACCGATGGGCCTACAGACATTGTGATTGGTTGTAATAGACCTCTTTGGGCCAGACAAACAATGCAGGAGGGAGAAAGGTTTGCAGCCTCGAGAGGAACTTTCAGAGAAAGCAAGAAACCTCACAAGTTTTCAAGCTATGCTGCATTGATGAGTCAAATCATTGAGTCAGAGCCTTCCAGTGTTGAGGAAGCTACTAGTCTGCAAGTATGGAGAGATGCTATGGCTGAAGAGTATCAATCCATCCTCAAGAATGATGTTTGGGACATTGTACCTAGACCTGAAGGAAAATCTGTTGTTTCGTCTAAGTGGCTTTTCAAGATCAAGCATGCGGCTGATGGGAGCATTGAGAAGTACAAGGCTAGGTTTGTGGCTAGAGGATTCTCTCAGAAAGAGGGAGTAGACTATGAGGAAACCTTTGCTCCAGTTGCTCGTTATACATCCGTCAGGACCATCATTGCGATTGCAACATCTAAAGGATGGAAGATACACCAGATGGACGTGAAGACAACATTTCTAAATGGTGTAATTGAGGAAGAGGTATATATTGAGCAACCTGATGGCTTTGAGGTTCATGGGAAGGAGTCTCATGTTTGCAGGCTGAAGAAGGCTTTGTATGGCCTTAAGCAGGCTCCTCGTCCTTGGTACGAAAGAATTGATCGATACTTGATGAGCTTGGGCTTTTCCAAGAATGATGTTGATTCGAACCTATACTTCAGGGTAATTGATGGCGAAGCATTAATCTTGGTTCTCTATGTTGATGATTTAATTCTTACTGGAGAAGATCACCTCATTATCAAATGCAAGAAGGAGTTAGCTTCTGAATTTGAAATGAAGGATCTTGGTCTCATGCACTATTTCCTTGGTTTAGAAGTATGGCAGAAACCGGATGAGATCATTCTTAGCCAAGGGAAGTATACTATTGACATCTTGAAGAGATTTGGTATGATGGATTGCAAATCCATGTCTACACTGATGGAGACAAATTTGCTAAAGTTAAAAGAGGCTGCAGCTAGTTCAGATCTGGTGGATCCTACTATGTACAGACAGTTGATTGGATCGTTGATGTATCTAGTCAATACTAAACTAGATATTTGCTATGCAGTGAGTGCACTTAGTCAGTTTAGGTGTGAACCAAGGCAAATACATCTAGTTGCAGTGAAGCATATCCTGAGATACTTGCGTGGCACAGTTGGGTATGGCTTGAGATATTCTTCTGATGTGGACTTGAAGCTGCATGGATATTTTGATTTTGGTTGGGCAGGGTGTGTTACTGATCGGAAGAGCACCTCTGGATGTTATTTCAGTTTGGGGTCTGCGATGATCTCCTGGTGTAGTAGGAAGCAGTCTTCAGTAGCATTGAGCACCGCAGAGGCCGAGTATATTGCAGCTTGTGTGGCAGCTCGAGAAGCAGTGTGGCTTCAGAAACTCCTTGCAGGATTGTTTGGACAATCATTGGAGCCAACTGTCATTCATTGTGATAAGTAAAGCTGTGTGAAGCTTTCTGTCAATCTAGTGTTTCATAACATAACTAAACATGCTGAGATCAAATACCATTATATCAGAGATATGGTATTGAGGAAAGCAATTCAGTTGAAGTACATCAGCATTGATGAGCAGACGACATATATTCTCACCAAGCCTCTTTCCAGAATAAAGTTTGTGTACTCTTGAGACAAGCTTGGTATGGTGGAGAATGAAGCCCTAGCTGAGAGAGAGTCTCAGCATCAGTGATCTTCTTTAATGCATTTCTCTTTGTGAGAGTGATTTGAGGTGCAAGCCCTTGTTAATGCATTTCTCTTTGTGAGAGAGATTTGAGGTGAAAGCCCTTGTTTCCACCCTCTGGGAGTAGCCATGGTGGATGTCATGTGTGTGACTCCATGACAACATCACGTGAGAGAGTCCGTGATGATTTTCTTTTACTTGTGCTTTTCACCCTCTGGGAGTAGCCATGGTGAATGTCACGATGAGGTGACAACATCACGTTGAGTGATTCTGTGATCGACACTTGTGCACATTTACCATTCATGGGAGTAGCCATGATGGTTGATATCACGATGAGGTGATATGTTTCTTTTCCACATATGGGAGTAGCCATGGTGGTTGACATCACGATGAGGTGATATGTCTTATACAGCTGGAAGTATCCTCCCTAGCTGAGAGGGAGTGTTGATGTTACAGGGCAGCGTCGGGCTTCTACTTCCAGACCAGTTTGATCTATGAAGAACAAATTAAATAATAGCCTAACGGCTATTTAATTTGTAAGGCATCGCTTGATGAAGAGGCGCTTCATCATTTCACATTAATTAATATTTAATTATTGTTTATAAGGCCGACATCATGGAGACACAAATTCTTGAAGAGGTACGATTTGTTGAGGCCGACTTCATGTATCATGGAGACGCAATTTTTGGTGAAGGCCGACATGAAGTCTTGAAGAGTCGCATCCTCTCCTTCTCTCTTGTATATATGTTCGATCCTTATTCATTGTATCATCATTTTCATATTCATTTGATATCCATAAGTGCGAATAAGTGTGAGAAGAAGTTCATCAAGTACAAATCGATATATTGAAGGAGGCTGAGTTTATCATTAGCAAAGGCATCATATTATTTCTGTGTTAGCATCAGATTGTGGTGTCATTACTTGGCCTCATAATTGGCCTCATTGTAAAGGAGACTATTGTTTATCATTCAATATATAAGTGATATATTGTTGCTGGGTTTTTCTCCCTCAAGAGGAGGGTTTTCCCAGGGTATATGCTGTGTTATTGTGTATGATTTTTGAATTAAATTCTGAGTTTTACATCTGATCATAAAACTAACGGAAATGAGCATATTTAGTGAGTCTATTAACAACCACATAGATACAATCTTTACCTTGCACCTTTCAAAGTCCTATGATGAAATCCATGGAGATACTCTCCCATTTCTGATTTGGAATGGGTAGGGGCTGCAACAATCTAGCTGAAAATGTATTCCTATTTTGTTTTGTTGACAAGCCAAGCTTTCCCTAACATGCTTCAACACATCACCTTTGAGCCCTTTCCATGAAAAACACTCCCTTACTTGCTTATATATCTTGGAGTACCCCGAATGACCAACAAGTGGTGTGTCATGACATGCCCTCAAAATTCTCTTCTTCACCTTCGATTCTAGCACAAGATACACCCGATTCTTGTAAAGGATGAGCTCATCAACCACTTTGTACCTATCATCTTATAACTTCCCCTCCAAAATGTCAATAGCAAATGTGTTCTTGGCATATTCATCTATTATATAAACCTTCCAATCAGCAAATATATTAGTCATAGAGCAAAAATAAGGTTTCCTAGAAAGTGCATCAGCCACCACATTATTCTTTTCCTTAACATACTCAATGTCAAAATCATAGGCTTGTAACTTATTCACCCATTTTTGCTATCTATCATTCAAGTCTTTCTGATTGAGGAAGAATTTCAAGTTGTTGTGGTCCATTTTCACCACAAAATTTCCACAAACCAAGTATTGCTTGAATTTGGCTAATACATGCATGATGGCCAACATCTGCTTGTCTTAAATAGAGAATCTCCTTTCTATCTCCTTGAGCTTCCTACTCTCAAATGCTATGGGGCATCTATTTTGCATGAAAACTGCTGCAATCCCTTCTCCTGAAGCATCACATTCTAAAACAAAGGAAGTGAGAAATATGGAATAGCCAAAATAGGACATGAACTCATTACCTCCTTGAGCTTGTCATAAGCTCTTTGTGCTAAAGGGCTCCAAGAGAAGGCTCTTTTCTTCATCAAATTTGTCAATGGGGCTGCAAGTTGTGAAAACCCTTTCACAAACCTCCTATAGTAGTTACAAAGACCCATAAATCCCCTCAAATGTGACAAATTCCTTTGTTTAGGCCAATCATGTATCGCCTTGATTTTTTCCTCATCCATGCTAACCCCTTGGGAACTAGTCTTAAACCCCAAACATAATATATCAGTCAAACCAAACTCACATTTGGATGCCTTGGCATAGAATGAATGCCACTCAAGTATGCCGAGCATCTCATCTACGTGCCTCAGGTGATCCTCCCATTTTTTATTGAAAATCAAGACGTCATCAAAGAAAACCAACATAAATTTCCTCAATTGCAAACTAAATACTTGATCCATGCATGACTGAAAGGTGGCGAGTGCATTGGTCAACACAAAGGCATGAACAAGAACTCGTAGTGCCCATAGTGACATCTGAAGGTTGTTTTGTGCACATCCTCATCTCTAACCCTTATTTGATGATATCTTGATTGTAAATCCAATCTTGGAGAAGTACACCGCACCATGAAGCTCATCAATCTTGGGTATCGGGTAGTGATTCTTGATTATCTTTTTGTTTAGGGCTCTATAATTGATGCACATCCTCATATAGTCCCATTCTTTTTCTTCACCAACACCATGGATGAAGGAAATGAGTTGGAACTAGGTCGTATGTGCCCCATATCCAATAACTCCTTAATTGCCTTCTCAATCTCCTCCTTGTATCTCCTAGGATGCCGATAAGGAGTAGTGATGATGGGTTTTTCTCCTTCTTCGAGCTCACATGTTGAAAGCTCCTATCTGGTGGTAAACTAGGAGGAATTTCGCCAAACACCTTGCCATGTTTATCCAAGATGGATTGAACATCAACATGGAAGGACCTTCCATCCTTGGATGGATGTGTATCTGTAATCAAACATTTTGCTACCCAAACCACTTGGTCTCTACGAAAAGATCTCTCCATCCTCTTGGCTGAAACCATCATGGGACCCTTGTTGGAAAGGTCATGAAGAACTACCTCCTTCCAAATAGATTTGAACTTCAACTCCAAGGTTTGATAATTTTGTGTGTATTCTCCAAGTGAGTGCAACCATTGCACAACTAATACCAACTCTGTCTCACCAATGCTAATCACATAGAAGTCATCTTGCATCTTGTGTCCTCCTAGAGTCAACTCCAACTGCTAAATCCCTTAGTTGCATGGAATAGTATGCCCGTTCACCACTGAAACATTAAACCCTTCAAAATATTCTGTCCTCAAACCCATTTTAGCCACCAACCCTTCATCAATGAAGTTGTGGGTGGCCCCACTATCAATCAAAACTGTCACCCTTTGTCCTTGTAAGACTCCTCTAACATGAAAGGAGTGATATCTAGGTGCTCTTGCAAGTGCTGCAAGTGTGCCATCTGGATGCTCTCCTCCTTGTTCCTCATGCTCAGCCTCATCCACAACAACCTCAGGCTCAGCCTCTTCTACCTTTGAATCCTTGTCAAAAACCACTTCTATGTAATGTATTTGTCCCTTACCCAAACACATGTAACCTGATTGCCTTGGATCTCTACAAGTGAAGCATAATTTTTACCTTCAAAGTTCATTCTTGGACTCCTCAACCTTGTTTGGTTTTGGGGGTTGTGCCTTAGGTTGAGGGAAACTCTTCTGCGGTGGCTTCTTGTGCTAAAGTCCTGTTCTGTTTTCTTAATTGCAATTTCATCAAAATTGAGCTCAACTCAATCTCAAGGAGATATGTTTCATCATAGATACCAAATTCGAATTATTTAACCGAGTTTGATTGGATTTGGATATTTTGTATCGGCTGGATTTGGCCAATTTGTTTTGGAATTTACATTTCCAATATAAATTTTACTGATTTTTTTAACCTCCTAAATGAAACAATTTTTTTGTTGTTAACTATGTGTCCATACATCTTTAGGTTTTTTAAGTCTGTTCCCATCAAATCCATTGGTAGGTATTAGGCTCCATCAGATTATTTAAATATGATTTTGGTTGGATTTGGATATTTTGGACCCATCAGATTTAGCTAATTTGTTCTGGACTTTTCAAATCGTATAGAAAATTTCCCAATTTTTTTAACCTAAAAAATGAATCAAATTTTTTGAACTTGTTAACTATGTGTTCACTCATCTTTAGGTTTTTTCATTCTATTCCAATCAAATCCATTAGTAAGTATCAGCTTTCATTTGATTAGAATTCCCTCATCTTTTTCAAATATCTTAATTAGTTTGGGTTTGTAAGTGCTGATCAGTTTTAATATTGAAGCATCAATCTTCCTCTATAATTTGCATGCCCCTTACTCCACCTACAATTATGGCCTACCACCATATTCCATGCATAGTGAGCACTCGACATCAAATTGTCCTAAATATAAACTTTTAAAGCCTTTCCTTTCTAATTTCGAATAACCTACTTGAGACCCTTCTTCCTTTCCTGTAACCAAATCACACTTTTATGCTTCTAGTGGGGCTTTTCCTTTTTTACTGTCTCCAATTACACATTCACAGACCTTTGGGCCTCACCTTTTTCTCCCTCTTTTCATTTTTAACCTATCTTCCTTCTTTCCTCATGCACTCATTATCTTTCTTCTATCATCCACACCTTGTTATGGATGGTTTAGCTTTTCTAACTCTTTCTTCTTTCCTTCAAGAATGTAGCAATACAAATGACTATCAAATTGTAATGTACCCATTTTCAGTCGCTTCAGCATTGTAGTTAGCTCCTGTTTTCTCGATGACCACCAACCTTGTCAGGAGGGATATTTGATGTTGGCAATGAACTCAATTGGTCTTGAGGACTCCTATGACAATTTCTGATGCTGGAGCATCCCAGGAGTCCGTCAATCTGCATCAACAATTTTGTTTCAAGTGGTTTTTCATTTTTGGTTTGAGTTCGAATTTTGGTTTTAAAGTTTTGATGCTTGGAGATAGACAATTTAAAATTTGGAACAAAGGGCCTAGGAGGGAATTTGATTGGTTTGAATTAATATTTAATTCACTTATGCAACATTTGGAATTGAAAAGATAGGTTGAATGTTGTTGAAAAAATAAATCACATTTGCTAGGCGTAGCAGCAGATAAAGAGGTTTAAAAAATTACATGTAAAAAAATTGAATGTTGGGAAGATAGGTGACAGGGAATAGAAAGAGGTAGGCAAAAAGTAAGAGGAGGGGTTGTGTAGAATCTCCAGGAAAAGTAGAAACTCAAAAGAATTTTTTTTAAGAAAAAAAATGCCAAGAATAGGTAGGGGCGACATAAGGTAAGGAGAAGAAAACTAAATTTTGACATAAGGCTGCAGGAGAAAGAAAAGAAGAGATTAAAAAGAAATAATGCCCGAAGAAAACATAACATAGGCTGTGTGGGATGGGAAGCTAAAGAGAATGTAGAGAAGTCAGCGTTGGAAAAATTGTGCAGGCTGGCGCATGGGAAAGAGGGGAGAATAGGTAAAAATTAATTAAGAAGATATAAGCTGAGAGAAGGGCCATGTAGGGAGGTAATGAATAGAGGAAATAATAAAAGGTGAAGGAGTTGGTTCTTGCAGATATGAATACACAGGTCAATGATTTTTGGCAGTTATAAGTTGAAAGAAAATAATGTGCAGAGGAATTCAGTTTAGGGAAGAATAATTGCTGTAAATTGATTACAGGAAGATCAAATTCTCCAATTGTACAGGCATAGAGAACAAAAGAGAAATTTTCTGTAATTGCAGATTGGTGTGTAATTGATTGAATGAATAATGAAATAATTCAGCATTTGGCTTCGAGTTTTGCTTCCTGAGCAATGAAATTCCAAGTTCTCTGAGCTGCAAATTTGAATTGTTTGATAAGGCAATTCATGTTGGTTTGTGGAGCTTGATCAGACTTGGTGTTAATATTTTGGCCACTTTACTGGACACGTTTTCTCCCATATTAATTAACGGGGGCCTAATATTTTAATAAGAAAGTCTTGTATTGTAATTCAGTTGGAAAAACCAATTTGTAACTGCTTGAATATGCGTTTTATTTGCTGCAAATTGGGAATGAACAGTCACGGCTTTGTTTGGAATTTTATTGCTGCATGGAACTTGAACAATTATGTGGGGAAGTTGCTGTAAGTTGCGCGGTGTAGTGTGAGGATCGTTGCAGGTTGGTGGTGCACGTAGCAGAGTGCGTGGTGAATTTGGGCAGTAAGAATCGTGTGAATTTGTTGCTGCAGGTTGCAACTGTTTGCTACAAGTAAATGTAATATGTATTTTGCTGGAATTTGAATAAACAAATTGGATTGTTGTTTTTTGGACGCAGCCCAAAAAAAGGGCGAACCATGTTAAACTTGTTGTCTCGCTCTGTTCTGTGATTGCATTCCTTTGTTTCGTGTATCGTTATCTGCATATAATTGGTAATTTTATCTCTTCATTTCCTGCCTACAATTCGTAACAATTCAAAATGTGAATTGCATTAATTTTCGAAGTGAATTCCTACTTCTGGTGTATTCTCCAAGATTCTTGGAGAGAGCGTTGATTTATAGTAAGTCATTCGGTTGGCCTCGATTTTCAGTACTCATCATTGATATCATTCCGGCATGGTCAGTTTTTGATTCCAATGCTTGCTGACAATTTCCGCAACTCGAGTGTATTATTGGCTTTAGTTTAATTATTTTACTAAGGTTGCTTAATTTTATTAAAATAATTTAAAAAACACCTTAGTGTAATAGTTCGTTGGAAAGAGAACTTAAAGTTTTAAATTGTGGATGCTTGGAAAAGGGACCTTGCATATCAAATATAATAATTATTTCTTAAAAAGGGTCCTTTTGGAGCTCAGAAAGGGTTATTTTATTAAAAAGTGAATTTAAAAAATATATCTTCTGGAAAGTTTGGCGGAAAAAGTATAAAAGGAGATTTAGAGAGCTCATTTGGATATGCAGATTATGTTATTTCTTCTTGTAAAACCCTTGTGGTTCTATGGGATTGAACTCTTTTTATCTCTGCCTTCTCGAGGACGAAAACCCTCTTGGAGAAGATTAGCCACAGTGGTGTAAGATCCTCTCTGGTTAATACTGTGTGACTCATTCAAAGTTACAATTGTGCAGATTGGTTTATCGGTAGATTTATCCAAAATCTATGCTTGTGTTGAATGCTGAAGACTAGGAGCAATTTCATACGAAGATTGCTTGTGAGTGGAATGTCGCTAATTGAAAGATTTGTTGGTTGGTGAAATTGCATAGGTTTCACGCTTGGGATTATTGATTGGAGATTTTCGTAATTTGTGAAGTCTTGCAGACAAGACAAATTATATATCATGTCCCCACCAAGTAGGCTTTCATAAAAGGACATTTTGCTGGCTGACTCCTGTTCCCTTGGCACTTGAGTCATTAGTAAATAAATTTAAATTACTGTTTGGGTTGACTTCCATATAGGCTGAACCCTTCATATGCCTAGCGTTCACCTTGCAAGAACTAAAATAAATAAATCAAAACTAAATATTTATGATGGCCGACATCCATTACTGCAGTGCCACATTTAATAGAAATTCAAATTAAATTATTATATTTATATTGTGGGCCGACCCTATATATTGGCCGACCATACATTGATTAAGATGTTTGCCCAGGATTATATATATATATATACACTAAGTCATCATATTCGCCGAATATGAAGCTTGAAGTTCGAATTGAGGCGAATTTCAAGTTTAGGTTTTAAATTTGTTGATGTTCGCCATATTCGGCAGTACGAAAAACACAAAGTTTTTTTTCCATTAAAAAATGCTTTTTAAAAAACGCGTTTAGGTTATTGGAATCGGAATCCGAGTCAAAAACCCTGTGGATACACTTTGGAATTGGGTTTGTTCCTTCGGAAATGTTTTTGCCTTCCATCGTCCGTATCCACGCGATTCCAGAGCTCACGTGCTAATTCCAGAATGATTCTGGACTGTTTCCAGCATCCATTTCACTATTTGCAAATAAAAATGAGCTAGGGTTTGCACGCAACGCTCACGCGACACTATTTTTATAGGTTTTTTAAATTATTTCAATAGTCGCGATGTATTTATTTCCTAATTCTCATTCACGAATGATTTATATTTTATTGGGTTTAATAATATTATTATAATATTAAATAAGTCTATAGTATTAATAATATTTAAAAAAATTATTCTTAGTTTAATATTATTTAATATTTATATAATAATTAATAAAATTTATAAATTATTATTACTATTTTATAATTATCATTTATAATTTAATTATTTTTAATTTTTTACAATGTTAATATTTATATAATATAAATACAAATTATAATAAATAATAGTCTAATAAATTTGAAATTTGTTGAAACTTAAATAATATATTATAAATTTTAAATTTATAATATATATATATATACACTAAATAATAAAACTAAATATAATATCTTATACTATTAAATATAATTATCCGTACCCGTGTATTCGTACCTGTCCTCGTACACGATTCAGCAACTTAGTTGTTTTCTATAAAACGCGGGTTTATACTGAGTCATCTTTTTGTAAGGATTCAAATCTATTTATCAATGTTAATCTATTTAGACAATTGTATGGATATATTACTTATATTTATTAAAAAAAAATAAAAATTACATAAGGCAAATTTAATCCAAATTTTATACTTTTCGAATTTTTTCCTTGTTGAACTTCATCCGAATTTCAATGTTGTCAAACTCGAATTTGAATTCGAACCTGGTGACTTAGTCTATATATATATAAGGGAATTATTAAGGGCAGCAAATTATATATAGCTGGCAGCGATTTTATGAGCAGAATAAATGAAGACAAAAGAAGCGATGCCATAAACAGGTGGTATTTAGAAGCAACGATTAGAAGAGGAGATCAAAGGTTGCAGCGCTGAGATTAGATAAACTAAAAGTAGCAATTAAGGAGGATTAAAAGGATGTGTCCTTTACCAAGAAAAAGGTGCTAGTGGAAAGAGGTGACTCTTCCCCCACCCATGAAGATATTAAAGGGGAGAAGGAAATACAATCAGAGGAAGACAAAGAGATATAAGTGAACAATAAATGTATTAAAACAATGGATAGGAAGCAAAAAAGGCAATCAAGAGATAGAGATCAGCGAAGGAACTTCTGAGACAGCGACATTTATATCAGGTGTATTTCTGCCAAATAAGATGAGTCGATCTGAAATATATTTATGCTTTGATTGATGATCCTTCCTAGCAATGATCTGATCCTTCTAAAATAATTAATTACTCTTTATTACTGCAGTCTGTTATATTTGTGCTATTGGCTTATTCTTCATAACAGCGGTCTGCACTCATATGCGATTGATTCACTTACCAGCCGTAGCATCAGATTATACATATATGCATTGACTCGTTGTTCTTTAGCACACTGATCTATATGCACTGTATTGTTAATTGATTAAGTGTCTTCATAAGTGCCGACTGCTCTTGTATGTTTTAACTAATAATTATTTCAGACATCAAAATGATTATATATTTATTGCTATCTATCACCTTAGGCAAGGATCTATATATGCTGTTTTCACGCATGATTTATCTATTGCTATGTATTAATATCCGAGTGTTTGAATCTGATTGTAAATCCACTTGGGGGAAGGGGCCTGAGGAGAGCAGTGTGTTCCACTTATAGTCTGCCCAATCCGAAGGCCATGGAGGAGTGGAAGTCCCACTTACAGTCCGCCCAATAGGATGTGCCATGGAGTGGAAGTGCCAAGATCACTTGTAAGCTCCGCCCATTCCCACAAGTGGGCAAAGTGTTTTCCGAGGTTGTGACATGGTTGGGGAAAGCAGGTACAAGTCGCCAACAGGGAGAGTTGTGGTATACAACCTCTTAGGTTGGTATATGGCTTCGGGGGGACCCATCATGTCACTCCTCCTAGTTCACAATAGGTTGCATTATTGATAGTCTATAAATATGTTACCATGGATTAAGGCTAACAAATGTATATATGCATGTTTGGCAATGTTGTTTATGTGGTGAATATAGGATCCCCATCCAGGATTACATCATTAAAAGAGATATTTATTTATTAAAATGAAACCATAACCTTAATTTGTTGACATTTGTGATCAATATGCGAATTCTAGGGCAAATTAGGACAAGGGAGATTACATTATCTGAAGATTTGCAAAGATTTACATGAATACCTTGGATGCCATGTTTGAATATCTCGAGGAAGTTGATTGTTTATTTTGGGGCTTTGTGCATTAGAATTGTGTGCTGATTGGAGGAGCCATAGATATTTTAATCACTCCATTGCTGATCGCTGATAGACATAAGGGATGTGAAGGAGAGTCTTTGCTGGGTGTGATGTTTTGAAGAAGTTTGCAACAATCTAAGGATAGAAAATGACACCTTAGCCAAGGAACCATGGCTAGATATTGCTGGACGTGAATGTTACACTTGCTAGGCGAATGTTTATGGTTGGGTGTGATTGTTAGAACAGATTTCAGATTAATAGATTGTTGGTTGACAGTTCGGAACAGATTAGTGGGCTGACTTATTTGCTGGGCAATCTTCATTTCTTGGGTTGTGTGAATTCTGGACAAGTTTATGAACAACAGGGTGTCAAATTTATCACAGCCGACTGAACATTTAAATCTGCCGTTAAGAGGTTAGAAAGAAATTATTGCATCTCTGTAATTGTGAACAATAGTTCATCCTTTGTTATTCTCAGTCCCGTTGAATGAATAATAATTGTTTGGTATAATGTCTTAAGCATTTTATGAATGATTTGCAATGTTTATGTAATGCAAATACTTTGCAAATCAATTAAACATATGAGCAAACAATTACAGTAAAAAAAAAAACTTCACAGGGAATACAGATAAACTGTTTGACAAAATGTCTATCCTCTAAACATTGGGAAAAGTGCAAAAATCTGGTATAGAATTTGGGTTTAGGTCTTTACACAATTGTTAGCTATACAACTTCATTGCCAACCATACTTGGTCAACAAGGTCAACACTTCTTTCCTTTGGAAGGGGCAATTTTTACCATCTCCTCCTACTTAGTACTTGTAGGTGGTCTATGGTGTTCTTGTATTGGCTGACCTCTTATTTGGTTTCAGCTTCAACTTTGAATTTGGTTTGTCATGCTTCAGCCTTGGCTAGTGCCTTGTACTTGTGTTATTGATTTTCTAGAGGAGGCTGCCTCTTGCAGTCCTTGTCTTCTCTCAAGTTACTCTAATAGTCAAATAGACTGTTGAATACTTATGTCTACTCCCTCACGAAGTTGTCTATTTTAAATGACATTGATTCCTTCCGATTTGGTGTCTATCCTTAGAACTTTCATCTTCACAATAACCCCTTTCCTTCTACTATTGTAAGATTTGTTGTTGTAAATTGTGATCACATTTGGTATGAAGATCTTGCAATACAATGTAGTGCCTGGCAAGAAGTTTGGGCAACTGATCCAATGGTCGATCAACTTCTTTTATTACTGTCAAGTTGTTTCAAATAGAATCTTGTAGTACTTGATTTCTTTTCGATTCTTCTTTGATGTGTTCATGCATAGATAGGTCCCACATGTACTGGAATTCTCTTATGAGATGTTTGTTTTGCTTGCTTCTTCAATAGGCTAACCCATTTTATGTTGCCATCATTTTTGTGTAGTCATTAATAGGTATTATTGACTAGTGTACCCTCGAACCAAATTTCAATGAGCCAATGTTTACAAAGGCAATAATGCTAAAATGTTTGCTAATAAAATTCTACACTACTAGAGAACATCAATTGCAAGAACAATTGAATTAATTGTACAACATAAAAAATATGTAATAATCAAACTAAGTTGTCAAACTGGCCAATTTTCTTGTCGATTCCGGGTATGGTACATCTCGGAGTTGGGTATTGCATGGAATCCTTGTGGAATTGAATAGGGTTCACCATTTTAGAATTTGAAATGTTTTTAAAACTCGTTGGCTAAAGACAATTCCAAGAAGATTCTAATGTGATTTGGACGTTGGGCATAATTTTCGTGTTTTTTTCTTACTTTTTTGGATGAATAAAAGTGAAAACCCTAGACAACATTGTTTTAAGAAGCATATTGTTTTCATTTTAATGTTTCAGTGCTCCTCCACGATTGTTAATGGAATGAATGACTAAAAGTAAATGCAATTTTGAAGTAGATCAAAATGTTGTCGTTGATTCTTCGCCTTCAATGCGTCTATCCTCGACCTATAAGAATTCTTAAATTTTTTCAGTTTTCAATGTTTATTATTTGAAAAAAATTATTTGTTAGTGTTTTATAGCTGCGGGAGGTATTTCCCTAAGCAAAATTAAACAAAGGCAGGTTGGCCTAACATATTTTTTTATAAACAAATATTATATTGCTAGGTCGGCCCTAGAAGAGAGCTGGCCTAGCTTGCTATATAAAGGAGAAGGTGTCTCCACCTTAATCATCAATTCAATCCATTCCAATTTGAATTCTTCAGCAGCAGGTTCGCCCTTCAAGAGCAGCAGATTTGACTCAAGGAGAAGAGTTAAATATTTTGTGTATTCAAAGAAATCACACTACATACAAGTGCAGATCCATTGTATTGTATTCGGCCTTTCTAGGGCCTGATTTTGAGTGCTATTCTTGCACTTATTTTTCTAATTTATAAGAGAATATCTTGCTGGGTTTTTCTCCCCCGAGTAGGAGGGTTTTCCCAGGATAAAATATTGTGTTCATTGTTCTATGTGTTGTATTTTCTGCCTTTTGTTAAATCTGATCTAAAACTAACATGGTATCAGAGCCAGGTTTAGGAATATCCGATCAGATTTGACTGAGCAATTCATATGAATATCGAATAATTCTGAGGGGAGTTAAATTGTTTATCGGGAGCCTCTAAGTCAGGCATGACTTTGCACAATTAAGGAGATTGAAATTGAATTTGCTAAGCAGTGATACTCAATTTTGGTACATGTTCATATTCATGCTTTCGTGGGTGTTTGGGAAGTCGGATAGTCACAAAATCCTGTAGAAGAAAAATCTAAACCTTCATGAATTTTGCAAGCCGTAAGGAGTATGGAGCTTGGCGTAGGGGAATTGTCTTAATACCATTGCGAATTCCATGAAGGAATCTACTTGGCAGAGAAACGACATATTTGGCTTCGTATTATTCCACGGGCTTGTAGAAATTGTTTTTATTGAAGCGGCAGAATACCATATCATGGCATAATCTTTGAAGGAGTCAGAATTATGAATAGTCACGAGTTCTTTGAGAAAGATTCTTGGTGGAAAACATCTTTAATCCTATTTACTAGTGACACCACTTTCTGAAGACTGATAGCAATGAAGAATTGAGAGATTTAATAAATATTGGAGAATAATGAAGGCCTTCGTATGTCCTATTAAGAATTTGCCTTGAAATATATTAGCCGCCGCCTTTTGTAATGTTAGCCTTTGTGAGACCAGTCGGGAATGCAAACAGTTAGAGGTGAGAATGGCGATAAAGAAAGGTGTCTGCCTATTTAAAAAAAAAAACCGTCGAGCTACGCTCTTCCCAGTCGCAAGCTTATAAGTATATAGGTGATTGTGGAGTCTACGAGTCAAGGTAGGCAGTGATGTGTTTGCTTAAGCCATCAAACTTGTGAGAGTGGATGATACATGGCTACAGGGATATGCTACATCAGTCCGCCAATCTTTAATAATACTTGCGTATCCTATATATAACTATCCACAAATTGGCTAAAGAAGAAACGATATTCAATGCTCAGATTTATACTATTGTGAAAATTATAAAGGCGTCCGAGTAAAACAACTTGAAAGACAAAGAAAGTATTCACGCCAGATTGAAGGGAACATGCCTTAATTATTTGTAGAGCTGCCTTTGTGAAACTCGTGTTATTGGGAGAAATTTGGTTGCCGTGTGAAGAATGTGGATATTCAGCAAATAAATGATTTGATCAAACTCTTAAACACATATATCTAATCTTCTTTATCAGGACTTGCTTGTTGTGTATGGGAGTTCGTGAAAGCCTGAAGGCATATCTGGCACAGGACTCTTCTACAAGAGATATTTGTCTTCTAACGGTATTGTAAAAGCAAGTTAAGAGTGCAGATTCATTAGCCAAGTTGATAAGTTCAAACAGGATCGTTGGGAGGATTGTGAAGTGCATGCGCCAAGTTGGACAGGTGGGTGGTGTTAGGTCTGGTTCGGTTTGTGATGGAGGAGGTTTTGTTGAATAAACCAGTGCCAGTCTGGGTGAAGATGCAATTGTGTTTCTCATAAGCGAGTCTCTTTGGCCTACTCTGCATTTGTTATCAGTTCAATATCAAATCGAGGCTTTGCAAGATTTCTTTCTTGACTCGGGAAAGGTGATAAAGCATTTATTGGTGGCTCATCAGAGAGGAGTGTTGGAGGGGAATTACGCTGCACTCCCTAGATAGTCTTCATCTAGTTCAATTGCAGTAGAGGAAGTCATTCATGGCATTTAGTTTTCTGCTTTGGTTAATTGTAGAGGTAGCACTTTGGTTAACACAACATCAATGGTGGAACACATTGGTGGTGAGTTGGGTGGTGCTGTTGGTTTGGCTTCAAGTTGCTTGGGTGACGGTGGCTTGGATGTTGGCAGTAAGGCTGTGATGCATGCACAATGATGTTGGTTGTTGAGAATTTTCTCTCAGTTTCTTTGCTATCCCTCTATCACCAACCAACACATAGCGTCCAACTCCAAACTCTGTATGCAATCGTAAATCTCAGCATTTAGGAGCAAATCTGAAGTAGACTTTAGATGCAACATTTAAGGAGATTCTGATTCCACAAAGATAAGTTCTATTATGTATCATTCCTTTAATTGTTCTATCTAATGATATTTGCTAGATGACTACATGCTTCATTTGTATCGGGGTAGTTTGATTTTATGAACTATTATTAATCTCTCTAAAATGCAGGATGGATTGAGGAGCAAAAGGATGTTGGATTATGTGAAGATATATTGAAGACCTCATTATTTGAGGTGACGATTCTTGGAGATTAGTCAGTGAGGAGCAGGAGGCTCCTATGGATATGGATTCATCCCTCGATTACACTCCTGCCATTTAGAGGGAGTTAGATTCCGAGAATTGAAGGCACGAGTTGAGATCATGTCCGGGAAGAGGATTAAGGTTCTGAGATCAATCAATGGAGGGGAGTTCACTTCCAGAGGATTTTTTGCAATCTCTGTATTGAGGCAGGGATCAAGAGGGAGTTTTGTGTTAAGCAAAATGGAGTCCTATGTCTTGAGGAACTAGAGTGACTCACTGAGAAGAAGTGAAGGTGTTAGCTAAGTGGGTTGCAGTGTTGCAAGGCCAGGTGCTAAGTCCTTGGAAGACCTCTTCAGCTGCAGAGAACGAAATTGCACAAGGCAGCCAACCTTGATTTTGGTAGCACCGTAAACCTATTCAGAATATGGTGATCTGGGATGAGGTCGAGGAGGACAGTCCTAAACTCTCGCAAGTCAATAGTGTCGGAGGTGTGCATTGGAAACTGTTCCTCTAAGGCAAGCATTGCAGGCAATCTTGGATGAGGAGGTCAGAAGGTTGATGTGGGTACTTGGAGCTCCAGAGAGAGTCACAACATCTTGTAGATTTGTTGTAATGTATATTTCTTTGAGACGGAGAAATATGAGGTGAAAGCCCTTGTAGTGTATATTTCTCTGAGACGGAAAAATATGAGGTGAAAGCCCTTGTAGTGTATATTTCTCTAAGACGGAGAAATATGAGGTGAAAGCCCTTGAAGTTTATATTTCTCTGAGACTGAGAAATATGAGGTGAAAGCCCTTGTAGATATGAGGTGCAAGCCCTTGTACAGATCACATCTCTAAGACTGAGCTGTGTTTTCCACAATTGGGTGTAGCCATTGTGGACATCATGTTGAGAGACTCCATGACGAGGATATTTGAGAATACCTCCCTAGCTAAGAGGGAGTGTTAGTGTTTTATAGCTGCAGGAGGTATTTCCCTAAGCAAAATGAAACAAAGGTAGGTCGGCCTCACATGTTTTTTTATAAACAAATATTATATTGCTAGGTTGGCCCTAGAAGAGAGCTGGCCTAGCTTGCTATATAAAGGAGAAGGTGTCTCCACCTTAATCATCAATTCAATCCATTCCAATTCGGATTCTTCAGCAGCAGGTTCGCCCTTCAAGAGCAGTAGAGATTCGACTCAAGGAGAAGAGTTAAATATTTTGTGTATTCAAAGAAATCACACTACATACAAGTGCAGATCCATTGTATTGTATTTGGCCTTTCTAGGGCCTGATTTTGAGTGCTATTCCTGCACTTATTTTTCTGATTTATAAGAGAATATCTTGCTGGGTTTTTCTCCCTCGAGTAGGAGGGTTTTCCTGGGATAAAATACTGTGTTCATTGTTCTATGTGTTGTATTTTCTGCCTTCTGTTAAATCTGATCTAAACTAACATTATTAAACACTATAAACTATATATTTTAATATTTATAATTTTATTATTAAACTGTAAATTTATAATTTATTTTTAACAGTTTTAACTTCTAATTTTGCAAAACTATAATATATTATTTATTAAGATAATACTATATACAATATAATTTATATCTATAAATAAATATAAATATTTAATAATATTTATTAAATATAGTTTAATATTTAATTTACATTTATTATTTTATAATTTAATTAATAAATAGCAAATGTAAACGTTTAATAATAAATATTATATATGTTGTCAATAGTTTAATCATTAATACTATATTGTTATATAATATATATAATAGTTTAATTTATATTTATTATTTATTAATATAATATTAAATTGTTTGTGAAATCAGAAATAGTTTTTTAACAATAAATATTATATATGTTATATAATATATAACAGTTTAATTTATATTTATTATTTATTAATATAATAATATTAAATTGTTTGTGAAATCAGAAATAGTTTTAAATTTAAAATAGTGTAATAATTAATATTATAAAATAGTTTTAAAATTTAAGCTAGTATATTCTATATTGTATATTAAACTATGTATTACACAATAGATTAATAAAAATGTAAATTATAAATTTAAAACTTGTATATGTTGTACTCTTACAACATTTTCAAATCTTAATATATATTTTTTTTAATTTATATATCTCAAACTTAAAGCCAAAAGTCTTAAACTTAAATTGAAAATAATTAATAATATAATTACACCAATTTTTTAATAATAAAAAAATATTAAATATTAAATTTTAACTTTAAAATTTAAAAATAGTATTAAATTTAAATATTTGACATTTATTGGTCAATAATTGCTTTTCAAACTTGTGGTAGAGAGTATAATGACAAGTATTACTAGCTCCATTGATTGAATCATCTTCAAAATTGACCCAAGTTCACCTTTGTGGAGGCATGCACAAATGATAAAACAAATTTGAGGTGGTGGAACAATTGTTGGATATGAAATGTCTACAATTAGAAGTATACTAGCTCGTATAGTTAGGTTAAAGCCCTTTTTGTATCATTTCCAGCATAGGAATCAAAGCATGTCTAGGAAAGGATGGTAAAGGTGTGCCACGTTATCAAATAATGGAGTATAGTAGAAAGAAAAAGGAAACAAATGCAAAAGTTGCCTGTAGTGTAGACCATCCTTTGAGGAGAGGAAGGGGATCACAGATGGCCCTTGCTTCTTGATCTCACAATATCTTCTCTAATGTTGTAGTAGATAGTCACCCATTTTTGGGTAGGAATGAAGAAAAATATGCTAATGGACCATTAGAGAGGGTATTTGAAAATAACGTTAGAGAGATTGCAAATGAAACTGTTGCAAAATGTCTCTATGCAAATTGTTCGTCCTTCAATGTTGTTCAATCAACATATTAACAAGATATGTTGAGAAAAGTAAATGAGGCTCCACAAGGGTACACAAGGCCATGTTATGAGAAGGTGCAACACCTTACTAGCAAAGAAAGTAAAAACTATAGACATTTCATTAGCTTCCATTGGGAATTTATGGAAGCAAACAGAGGTGTCCATTGTTTACGATGGATGGAGGGATTTAAGAAATCAATTATTAATCAATGTGATTGCAGTGTCCTCTAGAGGGGAAATGTTTTTGAAAGCTGTGGATTGTGAGGGGTAGGTGGATGCACAATATATTGCTGATATCCTTATACAGTGCATTTAGGAATTGAGTCCTCAAAATGTTGTCCAAGTAGTAACGAACAATGCAAAAAATTGTAGAGTGGCGGGTATGTCAGTTGAGACACTGTTTTCACATATATTTTTGATACCTTGTGCTTTGCACATACTCAACCTCATGCTACAAAAGTTGGGCAAGAAAATAAATTGGATCAAACAAATCTGTGCTGAGGCTAAAGAGATTCAAATGTTACACACAAACCACCACATGTTGCAGGCCATTTTTTAATCCATAGTTGAAAAACTTGGACTCATTGATAACTCAACTGTCCCAAATTTTTTAAAAACTTGGGACTTGGCAAAAACTCGGGGAAAAACTCGGCAATAACTTGGCAAATTTATTGAAGATTTGAAAATACATAATTTGTTTAAAATATTCTTCAAAAACACACATATATTGAATATGTAGAACATATTACTGCCCAATGCTTGGCACCAAACACCCTTGGACACTGATTTTCAGAAGCATTGCATACTAGGACTAACTTGATTTGTACCATTAGAGCAGGAGATTAAAATCATTGCTTATTGGCCCTAACTCAAACAATGCAAGGCTTTTTGCTCACATTGAATTTCTCCATTTAAAGGTCTTAAATTTGAAATAGGCTAGGATACTATTGGTAAAGGAAACTAAAATTTAAATAAAAATGTCATTGTCAACAGTCTAGACCATCCAATTTCTGACCTAATAGACATGTTTGCATACCTACAGAATATAGGTATACTAAATAAATAGACAAACATTGCAATTCTGTGTTTTTTTTTTAAACTATTTAGAAAAGGTCCTATGAGTGACATGTTTACAGAAAAGTGTATCAGCTATGATTCCCTTGTTTGTGGCAAATGTAAATCAATATTCCAGATTTCTTTATATTCTTTATTCCCCAATTTTATTAAGGATTTTGAACCCTTTCTTTTATAATAATCTCTTGAATTTGTTATGGCAGCTTCCTTACCAATATTTATTAGCCAGTTGGCTTTGCTTGTCACTATAAGATCTGGAGTATGCCAACTTATCAAAACTATATCTTCCCCCATTGTACTAGGAATTTTGACACATAATTAACTTCCACTGGAGCTTGGCATCAGTAATGTATTTCAAATTTTATTTCCCATGCTCTACAGTTATTCTTTAACATGACCGAAACCCATGATGTTAACATATATTGAAAGGAAAAAAAAAACTTGGCAACTATTGTAGGTGAAATTATTTAATCCAAATTGATACTTTAACTCTCAGACATATATCTCAGTCATGTATCTCTTAACCTTGCAATCATATATTACTGAGCCGTGTTTGAATTGCATCCCAAATCGCCAATTGCATGAGAAAATGAAGTGAAATTTGTGTTTTTTTTAACTGCAAGCAAGAAAAGGTTGTTTATATGGAATTGGATGAGTTATTATCACAAAATTACAATTTTTCTATTGACTCGCAAGTTTACAGGTAAAATTGCTACTAGTTTTATAGGTAAAATTGCTGTGAGTTTTACAAGTAAAATCACCATGAGTTTTACAAAAACTCATCGACGATTTGTTGGGTGAGTAACTTGCTTGACAGTCTGGCTAACGAGTACTTGACAAGTTTTGCAAATATGCTTTGATCATTCTCAGAATTGGAGATTTTGAATGTAATTGAAACACTTTAATTTTTAAATTTTGCATTTAACTTTAGTAATTACCGAATTACTAATTCATTTTTTAAAATTTAAGTATGCTTTCTTCTTTGTTTTTCAATTTCAATTTTTAATTTTTGAATAGGTTGCTGATACATGATTTGCATCCAACACAACCGTTTGGAGACGACTTGTGAAGGTACATGAGCCACTTTCTAGCATGATCATTAGCCAAAGTTGGTCCCATTGGAGGCACTCCAGTAGTGAGAGGGCAACAAATGTAAAGTGGATGATCCTAGATGACACATGGTGGGATGAGGTGGAATATTTTCTTAGTTTAATTGAGCCCATCATGAGTATGATCCGTTTTACTGACAATGGCATTGACTCAATGATTGAGAAGATGAATTCCATCTTAAATGAAAAAGTGCAAGATCCTCAAGAAACTTTCTTCAAAGAGATGAAAGCAATTTTTTATGAGTGGTGGAACAAATTGACCACCTCACTACATCTTATTGCCTGTGCATTGACTCACAAATTTTATAGTGACGAGATTCTTGCTATGCCGTCAAGGGTGCTACCATACAAAGATGCAAAAGTTAGTGAAGGGTATAAAAAAGCACTTATTAAACTCTTCTCCAATTTTGAAATGGAGGATTTAGTTACAATTGAGTTTGTAGCCTCCAATGGTCAAAGTATTTTTGCTCTCTATGACAAGTATAGGAAGGATGTTCACGCTTGTTTGTACCTCAATTGCCATACACCACCACACCTCTAGACTCTTGCAATCAACATTATATCACAAATTTCTTAATTTTTATTGCACTCTAAATTTGAATTGATTATCATTGTTACAATAATAAAATTATTAATTTCAAATTTGAAGTTTGATTCAAAGTTCTATAATTGTAACTATCTTACTTTGCTTTAATAGGTTGCTAGTTCCTCTTCATCTAAGCAGAATTGGTGTACATACTCCTTCATCCACTTGATGAAATGCAACTGGTTGGTAGCAAATGTAAATTTTATGATCAGATTAAAACACAGAAAATTAATTCAAAATCAGACACAGCAACACAGCAGATACCCTGGGAAAACCCTCCTCTTGAGGGAGAAAAACCCAGTAATAAAGATCTCACTTATATATATAAATTGAGGCAACAATTCTCTTTACAATGAGGCCAGTCACAAGGCCAAACTTCAGCACCTAACACAGATGCAATGATAATCTGCACTTCACTAAACTATTTCTGACCTTGACTGAATTCGCAATCTGCTCTATAAGAAATTCGCACTCTCTATAGAATAATGTGATTTGAACTTTCTTGATCATTTACAATGAGAGAGTGATCTCTTATATATACAATATGAAGGGACGCCACCCTTAACTTGATACAAGTCGGCCAAATATAAAATATATCTCCTTTTAATTAATCGCGCCAATGAAGGAAGTCGGCCCTTAACATAAAAGACGTGTCTTTACATTTAATCATTATTTGCTTTAACAAATCGAAGTGACACCTCATCATTACGCCTCTTGAGATCTTATAAATTAAATAGCTTATAGCTATTATTTAATTTATTCGCTGTGGGAGATCTCTGGAGTATTAGATTGACGCTGAACAGATTAATATCATTAACAGCAAATAAGGTAGAAAAGCTAGTTTATGTGCATCCCAATGTGCACCTTCTTATTCATAGACAAGATGAGTACAAGGAAGGAGGCACAAAGCTGTGGGATGTAGATTCAGAGTGAACTGATTTGATTTTTTCAGCTGGCACACAATCTTCCTTTTTTTGTGGAGTCGTATACCCAACATACTTTTCGTGTAAGTGGCAATAGGATTGCATGTGTTTCTTCTAATCTACCTGCATCATCTAATGTCAATGATGATGCCGATGTTGGTCTTCATGATAATCCATTTGATGCTGATTACTAATTGTATTATTTTATTATTGAACCAATGAACAATGATGTCAAAATCTATCATGACATTCAAGTTTTGACAAATTGACATTGAATTAGTATATTGTATTTCAAATTTGTAATATTTATGGTAGTTTTGTTTAGCATATGTATAATATGTGGTATTTTGAATTTAATTTTTGTTTTTAAGCTGAAAATATGTATATATTTATAGATTTTATATTATTTTTGTACGGATGTTCTACCGGTATACTATACCCAAATACCCATACCTGATTCCGATATGGCAACTAGAATTAAAGATTTCATACTTTAGTAGTGATTGATATAGTTTGCTCAGTACAGGGAGGACCTAATATAAAACATGTCTGCCTTGACATAACACTTGCTATTTGAATGACATGACTATGGTTATTTGATAACACAACTGCGAACAACCCAAACCTCATGTTGGGACATCACTACCTAATGGCAACAAAGACTAAGATAACAACAGCGGCTTTTAAACAATCTGTTATTTATGTCAATCATCTATAGTGGGACCTACTTTTCTACATTCTCAGCCTCTAATTGTCTCTCACTTAAGGCCTAGGAAATATCTAAGTTATCAAACCCTGTAAAGGAGGAGTGCCAGTGCTGCATATGACTTAGTTTGCTGATTTCTTGGTTACCTAACTACCTGCTAAACGGTGTTTGAACTTTAGCATTATTAGTGGTTCTTTTCTCTTTCTCTTTCAGGCTACAAATCTGTACATAATCCTGCTGCATATCACAGGAAATGTGCTTGCTCTTGTATCTCTGAGCTGTTAGCTGTTTCTCCCTTGTATCATGCTGCCCCACTTGCCTATACTGGGATTTTGTAAACTAATCCTTTTGTAATATAATAGAAATTGTCTTTTATAAAAAAAAATTTGTTCACTTACGGTTATTGCTAGGGTTTTTTAGTGCACTACTTTTAGTTGATTGTGTATGTAATTTATCATTTTCTATCACTTGCAGATTAAAAGGCAAAGCAAGCCCGGGGATACAAGTAAATTTAGTGCCCAGTTGGCAGCATTAGACCTAAGAATTGTCCACATAACAGCAGATGGAAACTGTTTCTTCAGGTCTGTTGGATGTCAGCTCTGTTTGCATTTTGAATGACTAATTTTGATTCATTATTTATAATAGGTATTTTGATTTGATTTTGGAGTAATGAAGAAATATATATAGAGCTTATATTTTCTCAATTTTCCAGGGCTGTGGCAGATCAACTGGAAGGTAATGAAGAAGAGCATGCAAAGTATCGTCATATGGTGGCAGAATATATCATGGTATGTATTGTAATTGCTGTTGTCTATAGAGACATTTTTTTAGCTCTTGGATAAAAGCAGCACACTGATGTTGAAATGTGGTCAGCTTCTTGTAGTAATCATATAAATTTGTAGATGATGTTGCAATTGTACTTCTACAACAGATCATATAAGGTTGATCTGTATCTGTTATTTGTTAGCTAGGATGTAGACTCTGTTTTGCAAAGCCCTGCCATGACTGTGATGACCAATTCTTTGCATATTATTAAAGTATATTTACTTTATTTCCCTCTTGATAATGTTGTGAATGTGTTTGCAATCTTTTTTAAAGATCCTAACACAAATTTTGAAGCCAAAAACTTGCAATATTTCTGATTTTTGGTTTGTTGGCATTTTGTCAAACACTTTACATATAACTTAAAACACACAATTTCTGAAAGCAATGATTTAGGACAGCTATGGCTATGAATTAGATCATGAACCAATCATATAAACAACACAATATTCAAAGATAATCGAGGGACAGTTTTGTCAAACAGTTTGCAACCTTCAAAATGAAGAATCCAATTTGCTGTTCTAGAAATCAGAATTACAAAGATGTAGAATGCTTTAATCTCATAATCTCCAAATATGCCAAATACACTTGCAGTAGATGCCAAGATGATGTAGCAATGTGAAAAGCACTGAAAACGGCAGGTTTATTCCTCAATAGTAGTATATACTTGGAACACCTCCAAAATACTTGTCAACACTGAATAACGGTTGGACACTATTGAAGCTGATAAGAGCTTGCTATTTACTAAAATTTGACTAAGTCTGAAAAATTATAGGGTTCGCCAAAATTAGAATTTGCATTGCAACTCTCTGAGATCCGAGACCATTCTCAAACATCTTGAAACTATATGCATGAAATATAACTTAAAGTATAAAGAAGTAAATGCCCACATGTAAATGTCACTTAAATGTTTAATTCATGTACAACTTTGAATGATATGACCAACAAATAAGTAGGGATCTAGTGGGTATTGTACGAATTTGAATAATACAACCAACAAATAAGTATGGCTCCAACAGGTACATGTACAATCTTGATTGATACAACCAACAAATAAGTACGGCTCCAATGGGTACATGTACGACCCTCCTTAACTTGCAATGCCTTGCCTCAATGAATGTGGCAACCAACAAAGAACTCATCCAATCTCCCACAACTTCAAAAATGAATCTTCAATATGCTCACACCCATCAATGAAGTGCACTCAATCTCAACAAATGTCAATGTATAGTGCCCAAGAATCAATAGCTGTCAATTCACTAATGGTGGTGGCTAGTAAATATGAATTGGAAATTCCTCATGCCTAACAATGAATAATGTCTTCCTCAACCAAAAACCTCTACATGTCATTTCATATTTAGCACCTGACACTTCTTGTGGGGCGCCAAGGATTATAGCAAATGAATATATTTTCCACTCGTAAATTGGAGAACCAATAATTTATATTTGCAAACCTCCGATAAATTACTTCAACCATTATGCCCACCTGTGAATCCCATGTGAATCCACTTTTGAATCCTTACTGCACACATTGTGACTTTGAATGAATCACACAGTATTGGTTAGGGAGGAATCTTTCACCACCAAAACCAATCTTACCTTAGTGTTTCATCTAAGGCGGAGGAGATGAACTACATTCAACCTCACAGAGAAAATAGAGTAAAATGAAATATTTCGAATGAGCTTTTCCTCCTCCAATTTTCATTTTATAAGCACTTTTGAACTTTCAGGAAATAATAATTTCAATGTTACTAGATTTCCACAATCCATAATAATATCTAAAGTTGTTTCTGGATTCAATTGTGTGTAAGCTTTTTGAATCAGCATTTCGAATCACACTCCGTGATCCATCATCAGGATAGAGAGGATATGAAAAATTGGTTTGTTGCAGACCCAACAGGGATAAAAAGAGGTAGAAGAATGTTAGAGGGATAGAAGGCACAAGGCCCAAGGTATGGCAAGAAAGAAAATAATAATATTAAAATAATAATTTAATTTACTTTTTAATAATAAACCTTTAGCTCCAAATAAGTGACCTTATTTTATTATTTTCTTTTGAGCTTTAAAGTCACTTTAAAAATCACTTTTATAAATAATTAATATAAGATGTGTTTAAATTCACCTTTTGACAAATTAAATATTAATTATTTTCTCACACATCCACCCAAAGTTGCAGAAAATTATAAAATAGCCCAAAAGTGAATTCTGATTACACCAACATACTCTGAAGCTCACTGGAGATCCAACTTAATTAAAATTGATCATTCAAAAAATAGAATATTCTTCCAAGAACTGTAGAAAGCACTTAGAATGTTGAAACTGCTCCTGAAAAGAACCAACAGATTCAACTTGAACACAATGCCATTTTGAAAAGGCCAGTAGTCTCCAACAAAGTTGGAGCTTTTAGAGAGGTTGGAATGACCAAAAAATTGGGACATTACAATCCTCCCTCGGTAAAGATTGCTTGTCGTCAAGCAATGCTAACTCACTCACTGTTTGATCTTAGATTAAACCCAATAAGATTCCAAGATCCCAAATCAATCTCAGGAATACTACACCATGCTTTCACTGCACCTCTCTAATTAAAACTGGAATACCAATGCGCCAAACTTTTGTTTTCTTCTCTTGTAGCCCAACATAATAGCCAACTTGAAGAACCAAACTGAGATACTTGCAAGGTCCAGATTCTTCCTTTATAAAATATAAGAATTGAAGAAGTGAGTTCAATTAAAGATGAAAGAAGAAAACCGTAAAAGCTAGAATCTGAAATTGTTTCTCGAAGCAATTGGACAAAGTTGTGGCTTAAACAAAGGGATTTGAAGAATGGAAAGAGTGCAAAAACTTTGAACAAGATAATCAATTCTCAGAAGTCTACATTTGGTAAAAGTTGCCTTGGATATGAAGAAGGCCAAAGTTCCAAAGCAGCTAAAAAATCAAGAAAACAAATGAGGAAAAGCAAAAAAGCTATGCAGATAGTCTCAAAAGCAAAGGTAACAAGGTAAAAAGAAAGTCAGAAGGCAAGCTCATATTCTGAAGTTAGAAAGAATGTCTTTAGAAAACCTCTTCCATCCAGGCAAGCCCAAAAAACCAGGTTTCATAACACTTTTATGGCTATTGTTTTTCATGCAATCATTTTGGTCATAAGGCTATGGATTGTAGGGTACATGCAAGAAATAATTTCAGTCATAGGGCTAGGGATTATGGAGAATATCCTAGAAATAATCTTGCATGGAACAACAATAGAAATCAAAGTTTCATGAATAGGAATTTGAATTCTTTTTCCCCTTTAATGAATTTTAATGTCATATACATGCAATAATTTTGGTCATACTGCAAAGGGTTGTAGAAGTAATTTTGCAGAGCCTGCTAAATAAAATGAGAAGGAAGAGAAAAAGGCCAAGGAAAAGGAAGAAAATTCAAAAGTCCGGGGAAAGAAGAAAGCAAAAGGAAAAGAAAAATCTATGATCGTTCAAACAACCCTACATGCACAGAATGAAGGCAATCAATGGTACATTGGTAGTGGCTGCTCAAGACATATGATGGGTGACAAAAGCAAATTTCTTACCTTGAAAAGAACGAATGGTGGAACAGTAAGGTTTGGAGACAATGCTTTAGCTAAGATTTCAAGTAAAGGCACTCTTGTTCTAGATGATGGAAAAACAAGAATTGAAAATGTTTTATATGTTGAAGATTTGAAACACAATCTTTAAGTGTTAGCTAGATGTGTGACCAAGGACACACTCTTACTTTCAATTTTGAAGGATGTGAAATAAGTAAAGCAGAAGCAGAATACATTGCAATAGCGTTGTGTTGCACACAGGTTCTATGGATAAAGCAAACGTTGGGAGATGTCAAGATAGAATATGATCATCCTATCTCTATATTGTGTGAGAATACAAGTGCAATTAACATTTTCAAGAATCCAGTAATGCACTCTAGGACAAAGCACATCCCTATCAAGTATCATTTTCTAAGGGAACAAGTGGCAGATGGGCAAGTAGAGTTGGAATATGTAGAAACAAAGGAGCAATTGCAGACATTTTTACAAAGCCTCTTTCGAAAGAAACTTTTGAGTACTTATGACAAAAATTGGGAGTGATATCACTCTCCTCAAATCATTGAGAAGAAGTCTAGTTTCAAGGGAAGCTGATTATTGTCATAATAATTCAGCTCTGTGAAAAGGAAGTTCCAGAATAGCAGATAGTTCCTTTGCCATTGATGTCAAAGGGGGAGAATTAGAGCAAGGGGGAGCAATAGAAACAAGGGGAGCAATAATAAAATATTGTATTCATAGTTGGGTTGTCATCAATGATAAAGGGGGAGATTGTTGGAATAAGTTGTCATTGATGTCAAAGGCCAAAATAATCAAGACAAACACCAAGAATCAACACATGTAATAACATGCAAGCACATGCAAGCAACATGCAAACACATGCAAGCAACATGCATGCTCATGCAAGTACCTGCAACTCACATGCAAGTACATGCAACTCACATGCAACTCACATACATTCACATGTGAGCACAAGCAAGAAAATTACTCCATCATCAAGTATCAAGTGATACGATTTTATGGGGAAATATATCTTTAAGTGATACGTATTACACAAGAGGAGATTCCATTTATGATGCATTGGCCACAAAAGACGAAAAACAAGAGATGCGATTTATAATAAAATAAAATTTATGTTAAGGCAACGATTTATGTCTGGCTGGAGTTTCTGTTTTAGTGCCATGACTGGTAATTTTTCAGTTTGTTTTTAGCAACCTTCTAAAGCGTGACTAGTATGGAAAGCAATGATTGTTCTTGGAATGATTTGTTTTTAATTTTTAGCAACCTTCTAAAGCGTGACTAGTATGGAAAGCAATGATTGTTTTTTGGAATGATTTGTTTCTAATTTTAAAGAGGAAGAAGTGCGTAGCATTTTTTTGTTAAGGCCAATCAGCTATCCAAAAATTTCCATTTTCGATAGTGATGATTTTAGTATATTTTGAAATATGTGATTTATGCTAAGTGGAGCGATTAGTTTAAAGGAAAGAAATATTCCTTAAAATGTGACCAAATTTCCGTCGTGGATTGTGGTCAAATTTGTTTTAAAAATAAAGGATTTGGAAAAGGGAGAGTGAAAGTGCGATTGAAGTTTTAAGGCAGCAAGTTTTGGCAAAAAAGTAGTGCAAGAGATATGTGATTGAAGGTGATATGTGTAGAAGAAAGGTGTAGTTTGATGTGTGAAAAAAATTGTAGAATAAAGTTCAGTTTTAAAGAATAAGACTATAAGTTCAAGCTGATTTGAAGACTGGTTGGTGCCTCTCTTTTTTAGTTTTTCGTTTTGAGTTGGTGCTCAGGCGGGAGTTGGTGCTTCCAGTGAGTTGGTGCTCATTTTTGTAAAAAGAAGATTGGTGTCTTATGTGGGTTGGTGTCTGCATGTTTGTAAGAAAATTAATAAAAGCAATATTTTGGCTATGGTTTTTTCTGTAAGGGTTTACCATGTAATTCTTGTGTTCTTGCATGTATGGTTATTGATGTTTTGAAGCTATGGCTTTTAGTTTCAAAATGTTTAAAATTCATTCTTATATTGATTCAACCCCCCGCAACCCCACTCCCTCCCTCTCAGTATAAGCACATCCCTCTCAGTATAAGCATGTGCTCTTCATCTAGTTGAGAACCAAATGGGAAGATAAAAATCTTGAGAATAGACAATGCAGGAGAGTTTTGTTTAGCTGATTTTAAGATGTTTTGCAAGAAAAATGGGATAACAAGGTAAACACCTCATACATTCCTCAACAAAATGGAGTGGCTAAAAGAATGAATAAAAGTTAAAGCTTGATAGAGAAGGCTAGAAGCATGCTAAGTAGTGCTGGTCTAGAGAAAACATTTTGGGCTGAAGTGGTAAGCCCTTCTTGTTATTTCATCAATCGGTCTCCTATTTCATCACTTGTTGATAAGACTCCATATGAGGTTTGGAGAGGCAAAAACCTTTTCTTGGTCATTTAAGAATCTTTGGTTGTGATGCATATTTTCATGTACTGAAGGAGAAACGAACCAAGTTAGATAACAAAGATGAAAAATGTATTTTCATCAGTTATGGTGAAAATGTAAAGGGTTATAAGCTTTGGAATCTTGTTTCTTTGAAAATGGTTTATAGTAGGGATGTTATTTTTAGAGAAATTAGGAATTTTAATAAATGAACAGCCAAAGGAAAGTGAAAAGAAAAGTGATAAAATTGTTGAGATACAGTTTGATCCAAAAGAAGAAAAACTAGTATCTGAAAATGAATCTATTGAGGTTGGTGGACAAGGAGAAGGGGGAGATTAAGAAGGTGATTTAGATAAAGACTTTGAGGATGAAGAGTTTCATACCATAATAATGAGACTCGGACTCGGCGAGTCGGGACTCAAACTCTGCGCAAACTCGGCAAAATGATTTTTTTTTGAAAAAACCCTAGAAATTTAGAGATTTTTAAGGATTTAAAACTTGTTTCAAGCACCCTTTATTGAATACAACACAAATAAAAACAAATTTGATCACATGCACAAGTATACAACGATCACATAAGTATAAAGTACACAAATTGTAGTTGCGCTGCTGAAGGAAATAGCATACTTAGATATATAAAATTAGTCAAATGTATACAAAACTCATGGAATATGAAATCCATGACATCAAATGTTCCATACAAATATGAAATATCAAAAGTAAAACAATAGCTATAAGTCTATGACTCTATGGCATAGTGGAGCCAACATCCTTCCTACAAGGGCGTCTAAGGGTCTTGGATGATGTTGCAGCTGCAGCCATAGTCTCTGCTTGTGTCTGACTCTCCATGCCACTCTCACCAACAATAGCTATGTCTCCTCGTGCTCTAGCCTCCTCAACCATGGCTACAACCTCAGCCTCTCTCTCTGCCTGGTCCACCTAATCAAGGTCCTCGTCACTAAAGACTGCATCTGTAGCCTCAGTGATCCACTCAGACTGTGGATCAACCTCCTCTAGACTGATCGGGGTGTTGTCGTGGTCAAAAAGCTTCCTGTATCTAAGCCAAAGGTTGTAATGAACATATACCAAGTCATTTATCCTCTCCACTGTCAATCTATTGTGCTTCTTGGAGTGTATGTGCTCAAACATACTCCAGTTGCGCTCACAACCAGATGAACTGCATGGCTGGCTCAATATACGAATGGCAATGGATTGCAGGTTTGGTGTATCAGAACCAAACATCTCCCACCATCTATTTGAGATGAGAAAAGAAACAAAATCAATCTCATTTCAAGTTTCAAGTTCAAATTCAACATTTAATAATAAATTATAATATAAAAAGATGAAAATTATGCCCTTAAATATATTTTTACCTGGCAGTAATGTTGTCCTATTATCTTTGCACATTTGACGTGCAAAGAAGTCTCCTTGTGCCTTAGTGAAGGCATCTATCTCCTGCACTATTTGTGTAGTAACAATGGGCAACATCCTCTCTATCGTCGAGTAGTGCCCACTAAGAACCTCTCTATCTGCATGGAAATCACGGTTGAATTGGAAGGTCGGATTTAGGAAACATGCAGCTGCATGGATGGGCCTATGAAGTTGGTTTTGCCATCTCCTATCAATGATATCCCAAATGGGACGATACTTCTCCTCAACTCCACCATAGACTGATCTAATGGCCTCTTTGGCCCTATCCATGCCCTCATATATGTAACCCATTGCGGGTTCTCCCCATCTGCAACTCGTAGGAGAACTAGCAAGGGCTCAATAAACTGCAAAGTGCAAACATGTTTCACAAATAAGTGTGAACAAAAATAACAAATAAAGTAAGATATGATTAAAAATTAAAACATAATAAAGAATTAAATTTTACCTTCACAATCTCGTCCACTGGTGTCCAAAACCCTTGCTCATCAAAAATGCAATTAGCCACAGCAATCCCTCAGTGCTTGTAGAAAAGGATGAGGAAGACCACTCCTCACTAGTAAACATGCGCCTTAAAGCTGCCTTTGACCGAATCAAGGATTGCATCGTGATAAAATTTGTTGCAAACCTAGTGATGCCAGGACGAGACAACTCCCTCAACCCCGTGTATTGCCTCATAAGGTTAAGCACCCATGTGTGATTGTATACAAATTTGCAATGTTTTTTGCTGCATCCACACATGTTTTGATCCATGGGAGCTTGCCAAGATCCTCCAACATGAGGTCAATGCAATGGGCGGCACATGGAGTCCAAAATATAGTAGGGTGCCTCTCCATCAATAATCTACCAACAACATAATTTGCTGCATTATCTGTCACCACTTGCACTACATTCTCTTCCCCCACATCAGCTATCACCTCCTCTATAGCTTCACACAGTATGTGGCATTTTTGAATTGGGCAGAAGCATCAATGGACTTCATGAAGACGGTGTCACCTGAAAAAATAAGCAAAACCAATTATTCAATAAATTAAAAACATAAATCAGCCATATTAAATTATTAATCACTAAATCAAATTCAAATTTCAATGCATTGGGGAAGTACAATTAACTCCGAAGGAAACTAGGAAATTCAGCAGCGTCCTATTTCTCCTATCAGTCCAACCATCAGTCATGATGGTGCAACCAATCCTCCACTGCACGCGCTGCTCCTCTAATTGTGCTTTCACATCTGCCACCTTTTGAGTCAAAAGTGGGCCCTTTAATTCATCTTCACTAGGGGCTTTGAACCCCGCCCCACATATGGTTATGGCATCAATCATGTTTTTCCAAAAAGGTGACCTAAAACATGTCATAAATAAATTAATAAGTTACATAAATATTGTAAAATGAAAAGTTTGAAGTTTTTAACTTTAAATTTGAATTCGATAATGAGATACATCTAGATTCTAAAATTTAAATATAAATTTTAAAACAATTAAACGAAAAAAAATTACCTGGCTACATGGAAGGGAATGGTGCAGTAGTACCAAAAGTATGCAATTGTCTTTTTTGCTGCATCATGTGCGTCCTTGTTCTGACCCATGCTCTCAAGTGATGGTTGGGAACCAGGAGTAGTGCGTGGTACAAAATATGAGTCCACCCTAGATTTATGAATTCTAGGGCCAATGCTAATACTGCCACTACCACTAGTAGTAGCAACGCCACCAGCACCAGGAGTACGCATAGGCATAGCTGGTGCAGAAGCAAAAGCACTAGCACAAGCACTAGCACTAGGACGGTATGGAGGCATGGAAGAAGCATCTCCAACAGCACCAAGTCCTTGTCAAACTCCAACACTCGCCAACTCCTTCCTCAGTTTCTTTTCGATTTCTTTTTGCATTTCAAAAGTTTCTAATTGCACCTGCACTTCACGAACAACTTCAAGAGGTGCTACAGTGCAGCCCACTGCATCATGGATGGGTATGCGTGCAAGATGGTATTTTTATCTATTTATGCCTCCATGATATATTGTTTTGCAGTAGTTACATTTTGCTTCTCCTCTTTTCATTCCGGGAAAGATTTCAACATGTTTCCAAGCAGGGTCTTTTTTGACTGGGGTTTGAGACATTGTGAAAATAATAATATAGTTTGATTTGCAAATGAATGTGGCTGCAATAACAAGTAGGGTTTCTAAAATTATTTAAGTTGCAAGTAGGGTTTGTAAAAAAAAATGCAAACTCAAAAAAACAATGATTTTACAAATTACAATGAATTATTTGTTAAAAAAACATAAAAAAAACACAAAAAAAACCAATTAAAATCGAACTTACCTCTTAGATTTGGCTTGGAATGCAATGCAAACTCCTCCCAATCACTGGTAATGAGCTCTCAATGCACCTCCTTGCTGGTATGAAGCTTCCCAAATGATATATGACCCTGGATTTGTCTTCAACAGCTTGCTGGTTGCCCTCTCTTCTCCTCCTATTTTTCCAAATGAATGAAATGAGGTTGCTTTTAGGGTTGGGGAGATAATATAAGACAAAAAAAAAACAAATTTAAACTTAATTTTTATGTTTTTTTATTGACTTTTGCCCTTGCTGCCGCCGGCCGCGTCCAGGGATCGGGACTCGCCTGGACGTGGCGCGTCTGGCTTGGACACGGATGGACGTGGCCGCGTCTGCGCCCGCGCTCCCAGGACTCGGTTAGGGGTGCGCGGCTCGGGACTCGCCGAGTCTTGGTGAGTCCGGGCGAGTCTCGTAACTATGTAAATTCATAGACAACCCTTGAGAACGTGAACAAGAGAAAGAAAGCAACCAAAAAGGTATAGCCCTGTTGATTTCTATTGTAGTTTTTCTTTATCTACTACTAATGATGATCCTAGAACTATGCATGTGACTTTGTCATCAAATGAGAGCAAGTTTTAGAAAAGGGTCATGAATGAAGAGATGGGTGCTCTAGATAAAAATTAGATTTGGGATTTGGTGAAATTATCTCTAGGAAGGCCATTGATTGTGAATGTGTCTTCAGAAGGAAACTTAGATCAATCATCAAATGAAAAATTGGAAAATTATAAAGCAAGGTTGGTAGCAAATGGGTATTCCCAAATTGAGGAATAGATTTTGGTGAGATATTTTCTCCTATTGTTAAGTTGAATTCAATTAGATTTGTACTATGGTAATTTAGTTACCTTTGCTTTTGATTTATAAATATAATAGATGGATGCCAAAACAATATTTTTGCATGCGGATATAGATGAGGATATCTACATGGTATGGCTTGAGTGTTTTGTGGAGAAGGGCAAGGAAGATTTGGTTTGCAAATTGAAAATATCTCTTATGGTTTGAAACAGCCTCCTAGGTTGTGGTATCAAAAATTTTACACGTTATTAAGCTTGGGTTTATTCATGATAAAGTTGATCATTGATTTTATTAGAAGCATGCAGGTGATCACTTTGTTTTCATTGTTTTGTATGTGGATGACATGTTGCTTATCGGAAACAATAAGGGTTTAATTAAAAAAACTGTGTAAGAACACCCCTTTTTTTTCTTTTGAATTGATTGTTATCCAATTAAATTCCACGAAAAACTTTACCAAGATCATACCAAGACTACAATACTGCCACTAAGCTGTCATAAATGTGAAAAGAGGAGTCTGCTAATATAACATTGATTTTTTGACATATAGAATAGCACTAAAGGTGCATGAGTCAACAGATGATCATATCAAATGAACAGGTCACATTACAATGCAAAGGTCCAAACATAAGATGTAGTAAATAAATACCTCTAAGCAGAGAATTCAAGGTTGGAGTCTGTAAGGCTGATTACAAAGGCATCTGAGACTTCATCAATACCAACTACCATCAAATTATAACATTTGTGGACTTCCTAAACTCATGGAAGGTTGCTAATGCGATCATTTACCACCCTGCACCCAAAGGAAACTCCCAAACAATGTGACTTGGGTCTGCAATCTGCAACTGTGAATATTGCAGCGATCCAAGTGATTGTAGACTGTGGCTGACAGCCCTCATTCACTAGGCACCCAAATATCTATTTTTGCACACAACAATGGCACAAAACTCACAATGAATTCATCCTTCCCAAACCTTCAATAAGCCTCTACACGTTTCCAAAAAGCCACTGAATCTCTAACTTGCAGACCTGTGGTAAATTCTGCCCATCTACACAATGGTGCTGTGCTCCAATAGGGGCGATTTGCTTAGAAAAATTTATATAAATTTTCTTTGGTTTCCATAATGAGTTCTAGCTGTTGCTGAGTGTTAAATAGGTCTGGGCGCATGAAGATTCCAAGGCTCAAATACCCATAACTGTGTTGGCGTTACAATTCGCACCTCTGGAGTGCGTATTGGCAATGGATAGCTATGCACAGTTGAACTGCTCTTCAAATTAGGAGGGGAAGCTCCCTCTTTTGCTGATATGTTTAAAAAGTAAAATAATCTAATTCCTATTTTTTTGACTCAGCTAGAAGAGGCACAAGGTTAAGAAAACCAATACATTGCAGCGAAGGATTTTCTCTAGTTTTTGGAGATCTTTAACTACAACTAAGCTAATGCTAAAACTATCCTATCTCCTCTAGATAAACAAAGCAAGAGGAATTAAGAGCAGGGAATTGGTATACGATAATCTTTAAGTCAAGATTTCCAAGGAGGTGGGACACCTATCCGAGGCGTAGGCTGAAATGAAGGTTATTGGAAACAACATCAAATGGTAAGTTAGTTCTTAGGATTCCTCAGGAGGCGGGACAGCTATCCGAACTGTAGGCTGAAAGTAACTTACTGGAAACAACGCTTAAACGACAATCTCAATTTCTAAATTCCCAAGGAGGAGGGACTCCTATCCGAGGTGCAGATATGAAACAAAGATTATTAATAACATCACACGATAAACTTTATTTCTAAATTCCCAAGGAGGAGGGACTCCTATCCGAGGTGTAGATATGAAACAAGCTTATTAATCACAACAAGAATAAAACTGGGACAGCAAATTGCATAACGAGACATACACACAATGAATGATCAAACCAACATTATGTTTAACTAAGTGAACAGATACAAAATAACAATATTGCACGGCAAGGTGGCTCAGCAATTTATTATCACAACAAAAGTTCCTAATTACAATGTGAACAAATACTGAATAGCAATATTGCACGGCAAGGTGGCTCAACAATTTGCTATTACGAGCAAAAGTTAAAGTACAAATGAGCAAGAATGCTCTTATTTATAGACCTCAAAGGAGTAGGGAACCCTAAAATCTCCTTGAGTAAACATGAGTCTTGCAAGCATGCAAGATTTATTGCTAAACCTAAATGTATGCCACTATACAGTTAACTGGAAAAATTACCTCAGTTAACTGAACTAAAACTAAACTAAATGGACGTTTGCGACACGCAAGTCCTTATTGAAATGAAAGTCAATTGATAACTAACAACAACTAACTGAAACTGAAAACTACATGAGAACTCTATATGTACATAGGTAATTCGAAAATAGACATGCAATGAGATGTGGATTAGTGAGTTAACTCGAAAAGAGGCATCGAGTCAACTGCTGTGTCTAAGACTCTAATGTCTATCCTGAAAAGGTGGGACGCCCTGATTTGTAGTTCATTGGCTACTATCTTGAGCAATGAACCCCTCCACGAGGTTGTTGACTGCATCACCATCTGGGGCACTGATACTCCTCTGAAGTACTCGGTGTCTCCTTAGCATCTCTTCACCACCCGTGATCTGACTCTGCAGTTCTCCTCTAGTCTTGGCCGCCTCATCAAATAATGTTGACATGACTGTAAGTTGATCCAACTTACAACCAACGGAATCACCACTAAAAATACCGTGAATGAGCACCTGCAACTTCGACTGTACGTCGGCGAGCTCGATGTACTCACCACCCTCACACTAATACTGACAAGGGACTCGTGACATGAAAGTTCTCACGAACTTGATAGCACTTGCCACCTTTTCTCTGCTTTGGCCAACTCTGCAGAAATTGTTTCATGTATTTTTACCTTGAAGATTAATTTTTCTCTCCAAGCAAAAATAGCTTCCTTATCCTCTTTTGTAGTGATTGAATCATATGCCGTCCTTAGGTGATAGATCATGATCTCATTTTATGGTTTGTCAACTGCTGATTCTCGCTCCGAATCCTGAATTTGGGTGCGAAGTTCGTGGGCATTGTACCTCAATTGGTACAACTCTGAAAGTATGAAGTGGCCCCTTGTGACGAACTCTTCCTCCCAATCTTTAAGGCGCTTTCCGTATACAACCAACTGACCTAGCTGATTTTGCTCTACTGGTAACTCTAATATCTACGGGAGCAAGGCGGCGACATTCTCAGTGTTGTGCATAAGGTTGGAGATATACTGGCGAAGCTGCTGGATTTCAGCCTTGAGGGCTGCTTTGTCTTCTCCATCTTTTATTACTCTCTCCTTTATGCTTTTTGTTGCAACCTCGAGGAAATCAACGTTTGCCTGGCGTGTGCTTCTATCAAGGTTGACCTTTATCAAGGTGAAGTCATCAACCTCTACCTCGTCCAAGTTCTTATCCTCCGGAGGTGTAGCGGTCTCAATTATGATCTTCTTGTCAACGTTTCTTTCCACATGGACTTACTTCTTTATCTTTTTATCTAGCGTGTTGTTGGTGTTTCAATTCACACCTTTGGAATGCGAATTAGGAACAGACAGCCATGCATAGATAAACTGCTCTTCGAATTAGGAGGGGAAGCTCCCTCTTTGCTGATGTTGTTTAAAAAAGTAAATTAAAACTAATTTTCCTATCTTTTTGGTTCAGCTAAGAGCACAAGGTTATAAAACTCAAGCGCCGTAGCTGAGATTTTCTGTTTAAGGAATTTCAACTACGACTAACCTACTCTAATGACGTTTCTAATTTCTCAAGTAAACACAGAGCAAGAGAATTAGAAATGGACAAAGTTTGATTCTCTAACAAAACACTTAGATAAACTCTTCTTCCAACATACATCTACTTACTTTCAATGCAAGTTGAAATGGAGATCATATAAGCATAACACAATAAACGGAAATTTGAGACATTATATAGGGGAAAATAGGCACAAGACTTTATTTCTCAAATCTCAAGAACAAATATTACACAAGATACATGCACTGAACAAGAATTTGCAGCTAAAAGAGACTTGCAAACTTGTTCTTACACAAAGTGAACAACAACTACACAACAACAACTTGCAGGCAAAATAGGCTCAGCAATTTGTTATCACAAGTACGGTTAAGAAAAACAATGAGCAAATGCTCTTATTTATAGACAAGCAAGAGGTAGGGAACCCTACAATCCCCTTGCTTTTACAACTCAGCTAGCCAACATGCAAGCGCTTTATTTCTAAAACTAATGAAGATAAACATCTAACCACCTAAGAAAGCATGAAAACAAGAAATGCCAACTATTACAATTTTGTTTTCTTTCTCTTCTTCAAAGAGTAGATAAGAATTGAGACGAGAATAGAAAGAAAGCGGAAAGAAAGCTTCTAGATGATTGCAACTTTAAATATCGATCACATCCGCGAAAAAGCTGGAAACTATGTCTCTGTCAGGTGCATCAATACTATCTATAGCAAAGTTTCGCTTTTCTAGGATTTCTTCGCCATCTGCAATAAATCTTAGAAAATGTTCGACCTCATTGGCCACTTTCTCAAACCTCGCTGACATCATGGAAATCTTACTCATCCTACCACCAACTGAATTGCTGCCATCACTGCAATGAACAACATTCTGAAACTGGGCTTGCACTTCGTCAAGTCCAACATAGGAACCATCATCATGACTATACCGAGACGAGATCTATGCAACAAACTCACTTATGAACAAAAGAGCCTCAATCACCCTTTGTCTGTAGGCAACAAACTCCTCGGATATCCTCTTGTAGGTTCTCACCTTGAAGATGTGACGTTCTTTCCATGCAAGGATTTGTCTCTTGTGTTCTCCGGAAACCATTGAGTCATACGCTGTATCCAAATCTGCAATGATGATTTCGTGCCTAGGTTTCACCTCGGCCATTGATTGTTCAAATCCTTGAATCCCTTGGCGTAAGTCATGTGCATTATTCTTTAGCTGAAACATCTGTGCCAAGATTTCTTTTACTCTGATGATGAAATCTTTGATCCATTCTTGTGTTTGCTTCCCACATATTACCAACTGCCTCAACTGTTGATGATCAATTGGTGTCTCTAGAACCTGGGGCAGCAATTGAGTAGCCTGTGAAGTGCCATGAACAAGATTAGAAATGTATAGCCTGAGTTGCCGTATATCAGCCTTGAGGGCTGCCTTATCTTCTCCATCTTTTAGCACTCTTTCTTGAAGAGTTTCAAATGCAACTTTGAACAAACTAACATCTGCATGCTTGGTGCTTTTGCTAAGATTGGCCTTAACCATTATGAAATCATCGACATCCACTTCATCTTTGTTTCTATCTTCAGGAGGTGTAGCAGTCTCCATGATCATCTCACCATCAGGATTTCTCTCAAAGTGAATTTGTTTCTTTGCGTTCTTTGTAGGCGCCTCCTGATAAACGTTGTCAAGATCATCAAAATTCAGCTGATATGAAGGTCTTCTTCTCTTCCTTCCCGGGGAGCTCTCAAGCCAAGATGTGGTATCTCTACTAACTTCCCTAACTTCCCTGGGAGGCTCAATTGCAACTCCTTCATCTTCTTCACTTTCTAGATCAATGTGAATTGGTGAAGACCTCGGCACTGGTAGAGAATCATGTGTCAAAGGCACATCTTCTGTTTCCTTTTGAGGTACAGATTCTTCTGGAGGAGCTTCTGTTTCAACTGTTGGCTGCTCCTGTATGACTATAGTTGAGAATTCGAACCTTCTTCTTACATTCTTTGTTGATCTACTGCCCTTTACACCCTCTTGAGGCTGATTTATACCCTTCATCTTTGGCTGTGCTTTGGAAGAAGAGGGAAGTGATGACTATATTCTTGGTGGCTCTGCTGTTGGAATGGATTTCTTCCTCTTGAGGACCAAGAAAGTCTTGCTGTATTCAATGACTTGGCGTGTCCTTTCTTCCACCGAGATGTTTTCTTTGTTGGCCCAATTGACCTGTGGAAGAGGCTATTGCTCAATTTGTTTTCGAGTGTACATTGGGAGAAGTACATCTCCATCATCATTTGAAAGACCCTCGATATCCTCTGACAAGCAATCTTTCATTTGATGTAGAGTGAGTTTGCTATAACTACGCCTCTGTACCTCAAACTCATCTCTGCAGTTGGCCCAAAAATATTCAAGTGCGGGCACATGAGCATAGTTCTTCTCAAGTATGGATGCGAAGACACCATGAGGGTCATATGATCATCTCTCGCTGTATGGCTTGAGACCAAGTTTAGCCAACTCATCACCCATGGACTTGGCATCTGTTGCCAATCTGCAAGTGTAAATTCCCAACCCAAATGGAAAACTGAAGTCAGGCTTCTTTCTATTCCGTAGAACCGTGTGGACATCATATGCTTGCCTTAGGAATTCCATGAAAACAATTTCATCTGATGGGTACCTCGGCAACATGAGTGGAGCATTGGAGATGTCGTAGACTCGGATGTAGGTGAAGGTAGGAAGTTGTATAAACTAATCTGCCCACTCGCCCATTGCGGCCCTGGCAGTTAATGAAATACGAACGTGCAACTCATTATCCAAGTCTCGCACTGTATACATTAGGAAAGCCTCATTTACCCTTTTGTAATGGTGTGATGACTCTGTGAACTCTGGCTGAGGGTAGTAATTGTAGACATGTTGTACATTCAGAGACCCCACAGTGTTCAACCCTTTGAATTTGCCTTGGAAGGCCATTAGGTAGACAAGGTAGGAGACCATGTGGAACTCATGAATTTGGAAGTATTCAGTTATTTGTTGATGGAGGCTATCACTGATTAAGGTCGACCAATCATAGAATTCTGTCTTCTTCATGATATGAGGTATAATATAAAACATCTAGGGTTGGAACTTTGTAGCATCCTTTTAACCAGTGATCCTGTTGAGTTAGGTGATCATTATAGCAATTTCATCTTTGAATTCCCCTTGCTCGACGTTCTTTGGCAAGCTCTTATGTTTTTCTTTCATCCACTTCTGTGTAATCTTCTTGCTGTATTTCTCCTTATGCATGTCACATATTCTTTCACATTCTTCCTTGGAGGTAGTCACACTTTTAGGCCAAGGTGGAATTGAGAAGCATTTTTCAATCATGTCTGGTTTTAGGCTACAAATCACTCTACCATCTACTGACTGAATCTCCTAAGTCACTGAATTGTAATGCTTGATGCAAGCAATTACAAACTCCAAACTTTGCACTGAAATAGGAATGGATGTTGTTGCAAGTAGTTTGGAGTGACCAAGGTGCTTGACTGCAATGTTGCCTGCATTTTCCAATGCTTGCAAGTTGAATACTGGTTTAATGTGGTGCAAGTCAGTCTTAGCTGTTTTGATGAAATCATGATATAGTGCTGACTTGGTCTTGAACTCGAGGGGAGTGTACTTCATATTGAAAACCTTGAAGAATTACTGTAAACTCGCCTATATTCAGACAAGTTTTGCACAACTTTCTAATTTTTGCTGCTTGGTTTTTCTTCTTCAAACGGATGACTTTTTTCAAATTTTTTCAAATTTTTTCTGAGATATGGGTTTTGTTCAGAATTTTGTTACAAGAAGACCTAGATCACCTGTTTTTGAAAATTTTGAGTGTAGACTGAAAAAGCATCAAACCCTAATTTCTTCAAATTTTCTTGAAAAAAGCTGGCATCTGGGTTTTGTTCAGAAGTATGTTTTAGAAGGACCTAGATGATCAAATGTTGAAAATACTGAAGGCTGATTGAAAAAGCAACAAACCCTAGAATCTGAAATTTTTCCTGAAAAAACTGTGACCTGGGTTTTGTTCAGAAGTATGTTTTAGAAGGACCCAGATGATCAAATCTTGAAAATTTTGATGATTCCTTGGACATGCATGAAAAAAAAACAGCTGCTGCAACTTGAAAAATTTCTTTAAAAATTGTTCAGAATGATGAGCTAAGATGACTCAGATCGCTGAAAATTGAAAACCTTGACCTTCTTCTTCTTCAAAGAATTGATGTTCTGGATGAAAAAAGCATAAAAAAGCAAGCTCCTTTGTGTGCTGGTCTGAAAATTGTGAAGAACTTTGAAAAAGCACTGAATTTTGGTTCTCAAATCTGAATTGAAGAAGAACTTCTGTTTGCTGCTCCTCTTTAACTTGGACGCCACCTGCAAGAAAATGTGAAAATGAAAGACAATGATGCCTTAAATAAGTTTGAGGATGAGAAAATCTGCCTTCTTTTTAGCTTTCACTCCTTCAAACCCTATCCTGAGCTTGTGCATTGAACTTGGACGTTTTCTTCTTCATGAAATTTTGAAAATTTGAAAATTTGAAAATTTTGGCTAAGGCATGGCTTCTTGGGCGCCCTTCTTGGCTAGAGGCGCCTATCTTCTCTAGACTTAGTCATTTTTCCGAGAATTTCAACTTTTTCTTTTTTTTTAAACCCCAGCTTGAATTTGATTTCCGGCCTCCAGATTGATCCTACGGACGAGCTGAATGATTCATCGCGGAGCTTGATTGAATCGGGTGAGATTGTTGTGGAGGCAACTTTGGCTAGAAACTTCATTTTGACCTTCAAAATCATGGGCGCCCTTCTCCTCTTGGGGCGCCCAACTTTCCCAGTGTTAGCTATTTTCATGTTCACCAAGTTCTTGCTTGTTTCCCTTGATCTTTTGATGAATTCTTGATTCCGGGAGCTAGATTGATCCGATCGGCTGACTATCAGATTCACTGGATAGCTGAGAAGATTCTATGGGTGGTCTCCTAGGAGATGCATCTCTTGAAAGTTGAATTCTGGGGGTCAAAGCTTGGGCGCCCTTGGCTAGCTGGGGCGCCCAACTCCTCTAGAGTTAGTTTATTTTTTTGTGTTTTTCACCTTGCTTTTGACTTTTGTGATTTTGCTCATGTTTTTCCCTTTGTTCCGCCTTCGATATTTGATGACTGCCAACTCTGATTGACGTGTTGATGATTGTGTTGGAAAGCTTGATCAAATTTGAAGAAGTCATGCTGGAGATGTCGACTGCAAATTCATCCATTTAGGCCCTCAAAAGTTTGGGCATGTCCTTCTAGGGCGCCCAATCCCTCCAGACTTGGCCATTTTGCTTGATTTTCAACCTTCAACTTTGAATCTTCATGTTACAGCTTCAGTTTGATTTGGATTCGCTGGTGATTAACAAGTCTGATGATCTGACGGATACATCCACTACGAAGCTAGCAGGATTCTGCAGAGATTGAGCACATTTGCAAACCCTAATTGTTGGATTAGGTCTTTCAAAAGGATGGGCGCCCAGAGTTCCCAAACTTAGAATATTTTTGGACATTTTCATGGTTTGCATTCTGTCTCCTAGTTGAAACTCCTTCGATCAATCTGTGATTCAGGTTGACTGGGTGATTTGATGATTGCACTGCTGGACTCATTGCGGAGCTGAGAAGAATCTGAACAACCTTGTTTGGGAGCACAAACCCTAATTTTATCATTTGATGCCCTGAAAAGTTGGGCGCCTATCTCTTTCTGGGGCGCCCATGGCTTCCAGACTTAGTTTTTATTCTACAGATTTCAACTTCCTCCTTTGTTTGACATGCTTGCCTTTGCCTTGCTCGTCGGACATGAAATTTTTTCTAAGGCATGAGAGTTTGGGCGCCTGGAGTCTCCTATGTTAGCCAAAATTTTGCATTTTTCAACTTTCACATCTTCCTTCTTTCGTCTTTGTTCTGCATGCACATTCAGTGTTTGAATGCTTGAATCTGTCACCTGGCAGCTGACTGACCTCCATTAATGGCTTCAGAGTTCCTGAAATGCTTTTTGAAATTACAAAAAAGCAAAATAGACCCACTAGGGCAAAACTGATTCTTTTGTGATTCTGATTGCGCTAGCTTGATGAGGAAGTATTTTCGACCAATCAAAATCAATTTGAACCCTAATAGCCAAACTTTCTATTTTTAGAAAATTTTGCCAACATATATTTCAAAAGAAACCCAAAAAAACCTAGAAAAAGTTCTATTTTTAGAAAATTTCTAAAAATAGCAATTTTCCTAAAAAGTAGGGCCAAAAATTGAGATTTGGGTTTTGTAGACTTGGTCGCATTGAGTAGACTCAGATCGTTAGATTTTGAAAATTTCAAGTTTGTGCCCGTCATGCAAGACGTGCAAACCCCAATTTTGACCCTTTTTGACAAATTTGACAAGACTTTTACTCATTTATTCAAAATGCCTAAGTGTAGCAAAATTTTTAATTTGGGGTACAACACATGTCTTGGTAGACATGATCAAAATTTGAGAAGTCCAGTTTGTAGGATGGCTGCCTCCTCTTCCTACCTAGTTGATTCTCAAGCCAAGAGGAGTCTCGACTAATCTCACTGGAAGGATCGGTGCTCAACCTAGGAACTCCTGATGAGTGGGAATGTGTGGAAGCTCTGCTCCTTGGTGGTGAGTTTAGTTCCAAATTGATGTGAACTGGAACTGGAGACTGCAGTGGTGTTGGTGATGGCATGGGAGGCTCTACCTCTGTTTCTGGAATGCTTTCAATTGAATTTGTGGCAAACTCCATATGTTGTTCTTGCTGGTCCAAATCAGCAACTAGTGCTTTTCCCTTTGAATTCCCAGACATTTTGCTTCCTTTAGGAGGATTACTCCTTTTCTTTTGTTTGGGTTTTGTTTTCGACGTGGAAGGCAGTGAAGAAACCATTGGTGGTGGCTCTGTATTTGGCATGGCTGCCCTCCTCGCTTTCTTGCTATCCAAGTAGAGTATACTATTTCTGATAACCCTGCTTGACCTTTCTCGAACAGATGAGCATTCCTTGGCGAACCAATTGACGGCTGGAAGCGGTTGCGTGTCAACTTGTTCTTTGAAGAATTGAGGAAGTATATCCCTATCATCATCCGAAAACCCTCCCACATCCTCTGAAATGAAAACATAAATCTGTGAAAGGGTGAACCTGCTGTAACTGCACCGGCGCACCTCGAACTCGTCCTCGTAGTTGAACCAGTAGTCTTCCATAGAAGGCTTGTAATAAGAACGACCACCAAGGCGTGCTGAGAAGTGACCCCAAGGGTCATATGAGCATCTCTCAACGAGACACTTAAGATTAAGACTCGCTAACTCATAGCCCATAGCCTTGGCGTCAACTGCTGTCTTGCACCTGTAAATCTCCATTTGTAATGGAAAAGTAGTAGCAGGCTTGCGTTTGTTGCCCAGATAAGAGTGTATATCATACAATTGTCGTAGAAACTCCATGAACACCATCTTATCGGAAGGATAATGGGGTAGCATGGCTGGATGACTTGTGTATCTGTAGACGCGGATGTAGGTATAGGTAGGGAACTGAATGAACCAATTTGCCCATTCTACCATTGTTGCTTTGGCTTCCGTTGAAATACGTACATGTAGCTCCCGATCCAGGTTCCTCACTGTGTACATCAAAAATGCTTCTTGCACTTGCTTGAAGTGTTGCTCGGACTGTGTGAACTCAAACTGTGTGTAATACTGATGAACTTTTTGTGCGCTTAGAATCCCCACAGTGTTCAACCCTCTAAATTGGCCTTGGAAGGCTATCGGATACACAAGGTATGAACACATGTGAAACTCGCGAGCATCCAAGAAGCCAGTTATCTATCTGTGGAGAATGTTGCTAATCAAAGAGGCCCTGTCATAATGCTCCCTTCTATGAATAACCTGAGCCATGATGTAATACATCCAAGGCTGGAATTTATGTGCATCCGCTTGACCAGAAACGCGATTAAGAAGGGTAATCATAATCGCATATTCATCTTTGAACTCTCCGCGACCCACATTCTTTGGCAAGTTAACTTTCTTCTGTTTGAGCCATCTCTCTGCCATTTTCCTCTGACATTTCTCCTTATCAGCATTGAATGCCTTCTCACACTGATCCATGGTAATAACCAAACTATTCAGATTTAGATGAATACCGAAGCACTTCTTGATGTCCGTAGGCCTGATCCTGCATATCACTTGTCCATTCATTGATTGAATCTCTCGAGTAGTAGAATTGTATTGCTTTACACAAGACATCACGAATTCTATACACTATATTGAGATGGGAAGTGAAGCCGTCTCTAGCAAAGTTGCATGGACACGGATACAGATACAGATACGGATACAGTATCGGACATGGATACGGCCATTTTTTAAGACCCCCAATATGGATATGGCTGGATACGACATTCATAAAAAACACATACACGTATATTTTCTAAGTTATTAGAGGAGATTTTCTTTACTTTAAAAGAAAATAAGTAAATATAAATTAAATAATATTAAAATTTAAACATTAATAATTTAGTAAAGAATAAACAATTAAATTTATATTAATAAATTTTATTTATATTTAAAGAATAAGTTTTAATTTTTTTCAAAATTTCTAATGTTTAAACAACATAATATAAATATTAAATATAAATATAAAACTATAAACAATTAACTTTTTAAAATCTATAAAAATTAAAACGCCAAAAAAATAGTAGGATTGCACTGGAAGAAGACCTAGAAAAATGGGTCGCTGAAATAGTAAAACATTTTAATTGTCTTCCTCATTTGGTGTAGGTTTTGATTATACAAAACAAAAAGAAAATTGCATGATTGAAGTTTTTTAAGATTAAGTTTAGGAAGATTCATGTCAGATATTTCGAAAATCAAATCACAAAGTATCCGACACGGCTGGAAAATCAAGATTTTTTGGGCACGTGTGGGTATGGTATCCAACATGTATCTGCGGTGTATCCTACTTGTATCTGTATCGGATACAGGGATACGCGTGCTCGAGGAGGGGCAGGGGCTATCTGGCTACTCTGGTCTCTAGCAACCTGAATTCCTTGATGTTTTGAAGTGTGATCCACCTGGTGCAAATCTGTGTAAGCCGTTTTGATGAAATCATAAATTAAGACTGATTTGGTCTTGAATTTAGTCTGAGTGAATTGCATTATGAAAAACTAGCCTGTTGACTGTAAACATGGCTATGTTTTGACAACTTTCTTTAGAAAGCTAAAATGGCCCCTGGTGATGCTAAAAAAAATCTTGTCAACGGGCAATTTTCACGAAAAATTCCGAGACGCGGGTTTTGTAGAGAAGATGATTCTAAGTAAACCCACAACGTCAGAAATTCGAAAAAACGCAGTTTAGCTTGACATGCAAATACTTTTCAGAAGAAAGCAACAGGGGCTGTGGGGGCAAATTTTTCCGATTTTTTTTGGAATATGGGTCTTGTACAGAAAGTGATTCTAAACAAACCCAAATTCTTCGTTTCTCAAAATATTGACTTTTCCTCTACCATGCAAAGGAATCTCTGGAAAAAAAAAGCAAAGCTTCAAAAAGTGAAGCTACGAGGCAATTTTTCCTGAAAAATTCTAACACATAGGTTTTGTAGAGAACGTCGTGCACAACATACCTAGATGATCAGAATTGTGAAATACTGTCGTTTTCTTGGACATGCGAGAGAAAACCTAAGACAAGGATAAAAGAAATAAGAGAGAGAAAATAGAAGTTATATTCTGCCTCTGCCTATCCTTGAATGAAGTCCGTTGAATAATCTTGGCTTGTATCTGTGAAGAACACTGAAAAATATCACCTGTAGTGCCTTCAGATTTTGCTTGTATGAGAAAATACGTGTTTGCACTCAACCTATTGTGAAAATAATGGACGCCCAAATGCATATTTAAAGAATTTCTAAGGGTTTAGGCGTCACATGCAGGAGAAAACCCTAAATTCAGGATGCAATTATCTCATTGGACCGCACTTAGTTAACAGAAACAAACACTAAGCCTTGAAATGGGCGCCACTTTAAAAATAATGAAGAAATACGCCTTATGCAAGTAAAACTGATGTTTCAAACTGAAGTTTTAATATTTTTTAATTCAGTTAATTGACTCCACCTTTCTAGGGCGGCCAAAGCATATCTACTTCAATTTTAAAAGTAAAATTTTGACTTTTTGGGCGCCTTTACTCAAAGTTGAAGCATTTTTGCTAAGCTCTTACTTTTTAGCTTTTTGAAAATGTCATCGCAACCTCTGATGGAGCCTGATTTTCGGATGCTTGGTTGATCTTGGAGTTGAGCTGAGACATTCATTGCGTATCTGGAACAAGGTCTGATGACATGTTGCTGGGAGCTACAAGAGCTAAAAACTGAGTTTGATGCCTCATATTCAAGGGCGCCTATTTTCAAAAGGGTGCATATGACACCAGACTTAGCCATTTTCCCATTTTGACTCTCTGTGCTTTGATCTGCCACTGTAGGTGAATGATGACTCCTGTCAACTGGATGCTGGATCCATCGCGTAGCTAGAAGAATTCCGTAAAGGATGACTATATATGCAATGTCGGTAAGTTGAAATAAGGACCTCAAATGCAAGGGCGCCCTTGGCCTGTAGGGGCGCAATTGCACTTTTGAAAATGATTTTGCAATTTGTAACTTTCAACAGAATGCTCCACTTTGACTCTTGTTGCCGGGAGTTGGATTGCTCTGATGCGCGCACCGATGATTTCATTGCGGAGATGGAACAACTTGGAAGAGATGTCCCTGGGAGTGAGGAAGCGATAAAACTACTTCTAAGACCTCTAGTAGAAGGGCGCCTTTCCCAAGGAAGGTGCATTTTTCAACACTTAGCCATTTTACTGCTTGCTTTTATCCTTAAACATTTTCTGCCGATTCTTCATCTATGGGCGTCTGACAGATCTCAAGGGCTGATGGTTGGATTCATTGCGTAGTTACTAATTGGCCAAAAGGCTAGGCGCCCCTGGCCTGTAGAGGTACAATTTGGTATTTTCACTTTTATTTTCCCTCTGTTTTACGTGCTCGCTGGATCAACTGCCACGGTCACCCAACATGTCTTACGGGTTTGCGAACAGATTCATCGCGGAGATGGGTTGAATCTAAAGAGATCCCTCGAAAACGGTTTTTGCAAATTCTAACATCTGACAGGCCTAATTCAAGGGCGCCTCTGGACTATAGTGGCGCATAAACTGCATTTTGACTTCGGTCCATGATACATAAATTTTCAGTTTCTTCTGCTTCCGTTGTCGTTTGTTGGAGTTTCGCAAATCGGATGAATTCGCTTGATGACTCATTGGAAAGCTAGCAAAATTATGGAGACAATGAGTGTACTTGCAACCATTAACAACTGGACCTTAGCCTTCAAATTGAAGGGCGCCCCTGGCCTATAGGGGCGCAGATTTGCTCCAAAACTGATGATTTCCACCATTTTGTGCTTCGCGAACACCGAGACGCTTGTTGAGTTGATTGCGTTGTAGCATTACTGCTGCTGAAGCATGTACGTGACTGTATTGCACCATTTTTACGTGTACGAACACTACAAAGTTGACTTGCACGTTGATTGTGCAAGTGTCTCCCATGTAGCAAGGCATAGTGTTTCCAGACTTAGAATATTTTTTGCATTTTCCACCATTTGAAAATCCCCTCTGTCATGAAGCATCTTTTTCAACATCTTTCTCTGTAGAAACTTCTGTGATGAGTTTCAGGCTTAGATTTTGACACCTGGTATTGGCCAACTGCCATTGATGACCTCAGAGGTCCTAACTTTTCTCCTGAAAAAGTGAAAACTACTCACCAGACTTAAACTGACTTTTTCTTGATTCTGACTTCACCACTATGATCGTGATGTGAAATAAGCCAAATAAAAATAAATTTCAGCCAATTCTGACAAGATTCTATTTTTTAGGGTTTTTAGGGTTTTTTCCCAAAAATATGGGCCCAGAAACCCTAATTTTCATTTTTTTCAAATTTTATCAATATCTTCTAGACATTAAACCCTCAAAAAGCCAATGCTTGATTTGACCAAAAACTGACTTTTGACGATACTTTTACAAGATTTAGACCATTTTAATCAAAATGCCCTAATGAAGCAAAAAATTTGGTTTGGGTACAACAAACTAGAAATTGCATCCTTAAGGAAAGATGAGTACATTAGAGAGGTACAAGCTGTTCATGAAAGGTACGACCATGAACAAAAAGCATTTGCAAATCAATTTTAAACACTCCAAATCCTCAAAAAAATGAATAATAACCACACCGAAATAGAAGCTTCAATCTCAACTCTACAAACACCAAATTGCTCAACACCTTCAATGAATCCAAACTCATCCAACCAAAACCCTTATTTCATAACATGGTGTCCAGACATAACTTTCCTTGCAAACTTCGATCACAACAACAAAACTTGAAAATTATCTTTTCAAAGTCTTCATTAATTGCATAACTGTTGAAGAACAGATGCAAAATTTGAGTGACTCCGTCAATCACTAGCTAGGGAGGAATCTTTAACCACCAAAATTGATCTTCCCAAGAGGGTTTTCATCCTCCAGAGGCTAAGACGAACCAAGTTCAATCTTGAAAACCACAAAGGTTTCAATCAGAGAAATAATATAAACTCAACATACCAAATGAGCTCTCAATTCCCGTTTTTATAAGCTTTTTAGGGAACTTTCCAGAAACCCTTTTTTAAAAATCTTTTTATTAAGTTATTAAACCTTTTAACTCCAAAAAGTGATTTATTTTATTTTTAAAGCATTTTAGACATTGAAAGTCACTTTTAAGTGTCCCATCATTTAAATCTTTCCGTTCTCTTTCCAATGAGCTATAATACTAAGGCACCTGATTAATTATTTTAATTAAAATGACATTAGTAAAATTTATTAAATATAGCTCAATAATACACCCAATTAGCGACAATGGTCAAAAAGCATCGGAATTGAAGATTGACTATGTAGGAGTGATCCCGATGATGAAAGATGATAAACGAACCCTACTGGGTGACTTACTAGAAAGACTCTCCCTCCAAGAATGTTGGAGCCCAAATCGGAAGCCAAAAATAACATTTGAAAGTGTTGTACAACTCCACTAAACCATCAAAGCTCATTGGTAACATCAAAATACCCCTCTAATTAGGTTGACACAAACCCAAAAAGTCAGTGCCAACTGCACTACAAGAGAACTCGAAAATGGGGACATTACAATCCTCCCTTCCCAAAGATTGCTTGTCCTCAAGCAATGCCAACATAACCCCCAAAATCAAAAGTTTGAACCAGACTAAAACCAAGAACAACTCTAGGGTCCCATGCCAACCTAGGTGATTTGTAGTACCATCCTCTCAAGGTAGTGTCCTACAGGGTACCGACACAAGAGACCTCCAGATATCCACCTGTACAAAGAGCAATCAAATACTCCATAAACTCGGTCAACTCCTCAGAGAGTTGCTCTTTGAAAGAACCAAATTGATGCACCATAGGAGTAAACTCTAGAAAGTCAACATTGGCTCTCTCATCCCCAATAGTTGTTGATTTGCAAAACAATGTAACCCTAGGGTTCCAAGTTAGTCTCAGAAAGGAACCACCATGCTGACGCTGCACCACTATGATCATAATTGTTTGACCATCCTAGAGTGCATTCTCCTTTTTTGGAATCCCCAAAAGTTATCATCATCAAAATCCATGTTGAGATAACTGAAAGGGCTAAACCCACTACCATGAATCATATCCTGCCAAGGCATCTCAATGAAGTCGATGTCTGCAAATCCACTGCTAGACTCGATCCTGGGCATCAAAAAAGAAAATCTGCTCAACTATAAAGAATAAGTCTTAGCATATCCCCTCATGACATCCCAAAATTGAAATAGACCAATCACTTTCACAACTCCGACATTTGCCAACTAGGGAATGCCTCTACTGTTGCCAACAAAAAACATGTCATCGACACTTAATCTCCAAGTGTCAATGGAACGGTTCCGAACACACCAACACACCCAACCCACTGCAATCATTAAGGCATCATCTGAAGATATGCATACCATCTCCATGAAGTATCTGCAGTGACTGCCACTCACCCGAGTGGAAGCAACAAATAAATGAACTATGTTCGGAAACACTCTAACAACTAGCTGTTCTAAAGCCTGCCAAAGCTCAAAATCAATCTGTTCATAAAAATATTTCACCATAACCAACGTGGAAATGTAAGGGCAGCGGTAATCAATCTGAAATCCCACTAAAAACATAGGCAAGATGAGTATGGAAGTAGTTGAAGAGTCATCTCCTATGGTCAAATCACATCTACCAACCAACCTCAACCATAAAGTACTCAATTGTTGGTCTAAAGAAGCCATCCAACTCATCTGTGGGCCAAGAACTGAAGTCATGTATAGGCTGATCAGAAAGTGGACAACAATACTAACATTGGGATTTTGCCCACAACTCCAATCCTGAGACAACACCTCACAGTTAGGAATTGCACTTGGATCTCAAATTCTGTGATCGACTCCAATCTCATCATTGGAATAAAAAAGAGTTCCATCATCCAAATCAAAGAGTGGATTATCATAAGTCACCTCAAACAAAGGGTTATCAACTATCTGAAGATTATCCTCAACTCCAAAATCAGACTGATCCTCTTGCTGATCCAAACTTCTATTTTCAGATTTTTTAGGACAATGTGCAAGTTCAAACTCCTCATGAATGCAATCAAGCTCCTCCATTACCTATTTGATTTCCTTGGCCCTTTCTTTGTTCCCCCGCTCTCTGAATTGTTTGGCCTCATAGAGCTGTTCATTTGCTTCAAGAAGTGCCTCTTGGGTGAAATCTAGCAAGCTTCGTGGAATCTAGCTCAACTGTGAGCTCACTAACCTCTCCTCTTAACTGTCTAGTCATAGACAAAGTCTCATCTACCAACTTGGTGGCTACATTTCTATCATGCATCATGTGTAAGAAATCTGATTTTATTCCCTCTATAATGTTCTTCATCATGTGCAGATCAGCAAGGAGAACACTTTGCTCATGTTGGTTTCTTGGTGTCATGAGGATGAGTTTTTCAACAAGGCTTCTAATGTCATCCAATCTAGATAATGTGCACTGTGCACATCGTTTTCAATAGACACCAAAAACTGATTTTTCCAATCATGTTCAGGCAAAGATAGTAAACTGCTGCTATGATGAAAACTAGAACCAGAATCTTCGTCATACCTTTCAGTAGTGACTCCATGGCTGCCCCAAGTCTCATGAACCTCCTTTTTAAGCTTGACTCATCATCATCATTTGGTCCATGATCAACTTCAACTTCATGCATTAAATTTTCTAATTTGCATAAAAGTTTATCCCTTTCAACTTCACCTTTCTCAATGCCATTCTCTATGCATGACTCCTGAGATGAAGTAAGGACATCATTATAATCAAAAGGAAATTCCTCCCTATGTGGATCCTCATCATACTTAGTGCCGACACACTTGGATACCATGTAAAAAAGGGCTGATTGCTTTGTTCAGAGTATAAGTGTTCACTGTGCTCCTCATGAGTGGCTGCCTTTATGAAAAAGTCACTCTCCATCTTACTAGGACTGAAATCATCATAAACATTCCTCTTCGTAGGCTTGGTTTGCAAGTCAAACCCAAAGCCACTTGAGATATCGTCAATGAAATGAGATGAGTGATCATCAAAAGCTAATTTGAAGACATCATCATTTTTGCTTTCTCCATGCCCATCATCTAAAGGTACATTAGTGAACTCATCATCAATATCCACTCGACTAGAAACATCAAGGTGGTCATTAGACTTAGAGTCATCACCGGATGAATCCTAACTAGGATCCAAGGCTGCTGTTTTGTCCTTTCCTTCATGCACAACCTTATCCATAGTAGTTGCATGCGTGACCAAAAAGTCATCTTGAGGCTTCGTCTCACATTCATCATGTTTCAAAGCAATCACTGCATCAGATTTTTCTGCTATTAACTTCTCTTCAACCACCTTCTCCTCATTATCCAAGAAACATTTCAGCTTCTTCCCACATTGATTAATCACCCTATGAGCTAATTTCTCTTTAACTGATAGGATTCCATGTTTTCCCTTCTTCTTGTTAGTCAATAGGATAGAAAAAAGAGACTGAGGCACATCATCATTCTCATTAATAGTCAGTACCATAATAGTTTGCATGGATGCAATAACATCATCATGATGTTCTTCCCTGATTGTGGCAAAGAAATGGTGAAACATGTTTTAGATCAAATCATTCATTCCCAAATCCAGCATAATGTTACTTAATCTGATTTCTGGAAATGTTTCAAGTATAGCAATCCTTCTAGAATAGTGAGAACTTTTGATACCGTCAATATCCTGGAAACTATCCACCATCAATCGAATTACCTCTTTAATCGTGTTATTCTCATAAGAAACTTGAGGTGCTAATATTCTCGTGATCTTGCTCAAACATGAAGTAACCATCAATCTTTTCTCATCATCTGTATGGCTCAATCACCTGTGTTGACCCAAAGAAGTCACTGTAGGAACAAGAGCTATCTGCAATAATTTAGAAGGTGATTGCTCAACAAGGATCAAACAGTCTTGTACTTTTTTCAATGTGATCAAAGCATCATCCCTTGGTTGAGATAGAATACTGAGCTTACTACCTGATTCATAAGAGTAATCTTGCGAACCATTTTCTATCTTCTGTTGCCATGAAAGTTAATTTCCTGAATTACCCAAAGGCTGGTAGGAACTTTAGCTATTATAACACTGTAAGAACACCCCTTATTTTTTTTGTGAATTGATTGTTATCCAATTAAATTCCACGAAAAGCTTTACCAAGATCATACCAAGACTACATTACTGTCACTAAGCTGTCATAAATGTGAAAAGAGGAGTCTGCTAACATAACATTGATCTTTTGACATATAGAATGGCACTAAAGGTGCATGCATCAACAGATGATCATATTAATGAACAGGTCACATTACAATGCAAAGGTCCAAACATAAGATGTAGTAAATGAATACCTCTAATCAGAGAATTCAAGTGTTGCAGACTGTAATGCTGATTACAAGGCATCTGAGACTTCATCAATACCAACTACCATCAAGTTATAACATTTGTGGACTTCTTAAACTCATGGGAGGTTGCTAATATGATCATTTACCACCCTGCACCCAAAGGAAACTGCCGAACAATGTGACTTGGGTCTGTAATCTGCAACTGTGAATGTTACAGCGATCACAGTGACTGTAGACTCTGGCTGACAGCCCTCATTCACTAGGCACCCAAATATCTATTCGCTCACAGAACAATGGCACAAAACTCACAATGAATTCACCCTTCCCAAACCTCCAATAAGCCTCTACAGGTTTCCAAAAAACCACTGAATCTCTAACTTGTAGACCTGTGGTAAATTCTGTCCTTCTACAGGATGGTGCTGTGCACCAACAGGGGCGATTTGCTTAGAAAAATTTATATAAATTTTCTTTGGTCTCCATAATGAGTTCTAGCTGTTGCTGAGTGTTAAATAGGTCTGGGCGTATGAGGATTCCAAGGTTCAAACACCCATAACTGGAAATTGCATCCTTAAGGCAAGATGAATAGATTAGAGAGGTACAAGCTGTTCATGAAAGGTACGAACAGGAACAAAATCATTTGCAAATCAATTTTAAACACTCCAAATCCTCAAAAAACTGAATAATAACCATAGCAAAATAGAAGCTTCAATCTCAACTCTACAAATACCAAATTGCTCAACACCTTCAATGAATCCAAACTCATCCAACAAAAACCCTTATTTCATAACATGGTGTCCAAACATAACTTTCCTGGCAAACTTCGATCACAACAACAAAACCTGAAAATTATCTTTTCAAAGTCTTCATTAATTTCATACCATAACCATTGAAGTACTAATGTGAAATCTGAGTGACTCCGCCAATCACCAGCTAGGGAGGAATCTTTCACCACCAAAATTGATCTTCCCAAGAGGGTTTTCGTCCTCTAGAGGCTGAGATGAACCAAGTTCAATCTCTAGAACGACAAACGTTTCAATCAAAGAAATAAAATAAACTCAACATACCAAATGAGCTCTCAATTCCCCTTTTTATAAGCTTTTTAGGGAACTTTCTAGAAACTCTTTTTTAAAATAACTTTATTAATTTATTAAACCTTTTAACTCCAAAAAGTGATTTACCTTTTTTAAAAAACATTTCCGACAGTAAAAGTCAAATTTAAGCATCTCATCATTTAAATCTTTCCGTTCTCTTTCCAACAAGCTATAATACTCAAGCACTTGATTAAATAGTTTAATTAAAATGGCAACCTTAGTAAAATTAATTAAATATAACTCAATAATACACCCAATTAGCGACAATGATCAAAAAGCCTCAAAATCGAAGATTGATTGTGTAGGAGTGATCCTGATGATGAAAGATGATAAACAAACCCTATTGGGTGGCTTATTAAAAATAGACGTTCCCTCCAAGAATCTTGGAGCCCAAATTGGAAGCTAGAAATAACATTTGAAAGTGTTGTACAACTCCACTAAACCATTAAAGCTCATTGGTAACATCAAAATACCCTTTTGATTAGGCTGACACAAACCCAAAATGTCAGCACCAATTGCACTGCAAGAGAACTTGAAAAAGGGGACAATACAAATTGAAAACCCAACTTTCCTTTCAATTTGATATGAGGGATTTCCTGGTTGTAAAATTAATTTTGGGACTGGAAATAAAGAGGTATAGGGATTTGTTAAGTTAGAGGAGTATTTGGATTCTATGTTGCAAAATTTTAGCATGTGTGATCATTTTTCTTTTCTTGTTAGTACTGAGTACTAAGTTATCTTTGGATCAATGTCTTGTTTCTAAGAGGACATAGAAGGCATGACACATGCTCCATACAAGTGTAGTGAGTAGCCTAATGTACCCCATGGTATGCACAACACCAAATATTGTCCAATTAGTGGACTGTGTGTGTTTTGAGTAGGTTTATGTCTAACCTAGGTAAAGAACAATAGACTACAATAAAAAAGGTTTTCAGGTATCTTCATGGTTCTTTAGATTCTTCTATTTGCTATTGTGGGAGACACATAGTAGGATATTGGATAAACAGGAGTTTGTAGAAGCAAATTATGTAAGTGATATGGATACTCGGAGGCCCACCAGTGGTTACATTTTCAGCTTGTTTAGTGGGACTATCAATTGGATGAGCAAGAGACAATTAGTGGGTGCCTTTTTATTACAAATGTTGAATTTATCATAGTAACACATACTTGCAAGTAGGCAGTTTATTTTTTGATAAAGGTAAAAACAGGTTTTTGAAAGTGCCCTAACCCTTTTACAAAGCAACAGCCATCCGGGAAGAGGAATGAGTTCCATGAGATATGGAATAAACACAACTGCCAAAATCCATAGGAACAGGAAGCAAAAGAATTGTACAACAATACAATAGACAAGTAGCAGAAGAGCATCAATTACTTGATATCAACTAGTTTTTGTAGGCCAGAAGCAACTTGCCATTCTTTGGCTAAGAAATTTACCTAGTCAGCAAACGAGACCTGCAATGAATCCTCCTCAATATGAATGGTTTTAGCATTTTGAACTATAGATTTCGCCCTTGTTCTTCTAGCAAGATCCTCCATTTTAGTATTCCTTTTCTCTTTTGGAGTTCATTTTGGAGCACAAATAGGCTTGCAGTTAAGTTCTTAATTGTATTATTTCTGAAAGTAACAACTTAAGCTAAATTTTCCTTCAACTATTCTTGGTTCTTCTACATAATAAGTATTTTTTCTTCCAAATTTTCCCACCTTAAAAGTCGCAAAGAATTTGTTTAATTCATCTCATAGGTCTTTATCAAAGGGCACTCTATTCTCTTCCTTGTCAGCATTAAAAAGTTCCTTCTCAATCTCCTGCATTCTTTTTTTGGTCTTTCAGTGCTACCGAAGAAACCACTTCAGGGTGCTGTTATGAAGATTGAGGTTTTCTTCCAAAGTGTTAGTGGGGCCTTTCAAGGTGGCACAATTGAGGCAGTTAGAAATATGCATGTTACTAGGATTGCCCATGTCATTTTGCGTAGGCCCACCATCCTTAGGGTTCCTAGTTGTGTTCGTAGGAATGAGAAAAGGGGAGTTGGTATCCTTAGCAAGGTGAATAGGAGAGATGGGAAGGAAGCTTTTAGAGGGAAATCGTCAATAATTTTCTCTCTTGTCAACAGGTTGGGTTTTTTCATAGATAGGATTGGAGCTTGTGGCTTTAGTTTCCTCAAGCTGATGAACCGGGAGGAACCAAGATAGTAACCATATGGGGCTTGAGATTATCAACGATTACAACTTTAGGTCCTAGGGGAGGGAAAGATGCATTAACACCATCATGAGGGTTAGTAGTGTTAGATTTAAAGATCAGATTGACATGCACAGAAATTAATTCAAAAAACACAACACAATACACAGCAGATACCCTGGGAAAACCCTCGTCTTGAGGGAGAAAAACACAGCCAATAATATCTCTTATATTATTGATTCTTGAAGAGAACACTTTTACAAAAGAGGCCAATAAGAGAGGCCAAAATAATGTATCAACAGATGAACCAAGCACAGATTTTATCTCATGTAATCTGCTAATACAGAACTGTAGACTTTAACAATCTCACTCTGCACATACAAAGAACTCACACTGCTCCAAGATGAATTCGCACTTGAGAGAATAAATGAATCGAAATGAACACCAATGGATTACAACTGATGGTGTATATATACCAAGTAAAGGGAGAGACGTGCCTTTTCAAAGTCGCAAGTCGGCCTCAATAAGAAATATGTCTTTTATTAAACAATAAGTCGGCCACCTCAAGAAGACGTCTCTCTTTGAAATTCGCGCCACTTGAACAAGGTCGGCTATGTTAGAAAAATCGTGTCTCTTCATAAATAATTGTTTGCTTAACAAATAGAAGTGTCTCTTATAAAATCGTGCCTCTTGAGTCATCATAAATTAAATAGCTTGAAGCTATTATTTAATTTATTGCAAATCGTTGGAAGAATACTTTTGACGTTGCAAGTGAACATCAACACTCCCTCTCAACTAGGGAGTATACTTCCAGCTGCACAAGACATATCACCTCATCGTGATGTCTACCACTATGGCTACAACCATAAGTGAAAAGAAGAATATCACCTCATCGTGATATTAGATATCGCCTCAACACGATATCAACCATAATGGCTACAACCATACTATGGTGTGTACAAGTGTTCATCACTTGCGTGATGTTGTCACTTCAACATGACTTTCACCATGGCTCTCCCAGAGGGTGAAAACACAAGTACAAAATATGTCATGGAGTGACACACGACATCCACCATGACTCAGCTCAGAGGGTGGAAACAAGGGCTTTCACCTCAAATCTCAAAGAGAAATGCATTAACAAGGGCTTGCACCTCAAATTGCTCCGTCTCAGAGGAAAATGCATTAACAAGGGATTTCACCTCGAACTTCTCTCACAAAGAAGAACTCATTAAACAAGGCTCACTGATATGAGACTCTTTCTCAGTCAAGGCTGGATTCTCCACCATACCAAGCTTATCCCGAAAGTACACAAACTTTATCTTGGAGAGAGGCTTGGTGAGAATGTCTGCCGTCTGCTCATCAGTGCTGATATACCTCAACTGTATAGCCTTGCGCAGTACCATATCTCTAATATAATGGTACTTGATCTCAACATGCTTGGTTCTGTCATGGAACACTGGATTGACAGAAAGCTTCACGCAACTCTGATTATCACAATGAATGATAGTAGGTTCCATTGATTGTCCAAACAATCCTGCAAGAAGCTTACGAAGCCACACCGCTTCTCGAGCTGCCAAACGAGCTGCAATATACTCTGCCTCTGCTGTACTCAATGCTATAGATGTCTGCTTCCTACTGCACCAGGATATCATAGCAGAACCCAAACTGAAGCAACAACTAGAGGTGCTCTTCCGATCTGTGACACACCTTGCCCAATCAGAATCAGTATAACCATGTAACTCCAAGTCTGCATCTGAAGAATACCTCAACCCATATCCAACTGTACCACGCAAGTATCTCAAGATATGTTTAGCTGCAACAAGATGTATCTGTCTCGGCTCACACATGAATTGGCTAAGTGCACTCACTGCATAACAAATATCAGGTCTAGTGTTAACTAGATACATCAAGGATCCAATCAGCTGTCTGTACAATGTAGGATCCACTAGGTCTGAACTAGCTGCAGCCTCCTTCAATTTATGTAGGTTAGTCTCCATGGGTGTAGACATGGATTTTCAATCCATCATACCAAATCTCTTAAGTATATCAATGGTGTACTTTCATTGACTTAGAATCATCTCATCTGGTTTCTACCAGACTTCTAATCCAAGAAAGTAATGTATGAGCCCAAGGTCCTTCATCTCAAATTCAGAAGTCAACTCCTTCTTACACTCAAGAATCAGGTGATCTTCTTCAGTAAGAATCAAATCATCAACATATAAAACCAAAATTAATGCTTCACCATTGATTACCTTGAAATAGAGATTTGAGTCGGCATCATTTTTCAAGAAGCCCAAACTTGACAGGTACCGATCAATCCTTTCGTACCATGCACGAGGAGCCTGGTTAAGACCATACAAGGCCTTCTTCAGCTTGCAAACATGTGACTCCTTCCCATGAACCTCAAATCCATCAAGTTGCTCTATATAAACTTCTTCCTCAATCACTCCATTGAGAAAAGTTGTCTTCACGTCCATCTGATGAATCTTCCATCCTCTAGATGCAGCAATAGCAATGATGGTTCTGACAGAAGTATAGCGAGCAACAGGAGCAAATATTTCTTCATAATCAACTCCCTCTTTCTGAGAAAACCCATAAGCCACAAATCTTGCTTTGTACTTTTCAATGCTCCCATCTGCAGCATGCTTGATCTTGAAGAGCCATTTAGAAGATACCACAGACTTGCCCTCAGGTCTAGGAACAATGTCCCAAACATCATTCTTAAGAATTGACTGATACTCCTTTGCCATAACATCTCTCCAAACCTGATGACTAGATGCTTCCTCAACACAGGTAGGCTCGGATTCTATAATCTGACTCATTAAGGCAACATAATTGGAGAACTTATGTGGCCTTTTACTTTCTCTGAATGTGCCTCTAGGTGCTGCAAAACTTTCAGCCTCTTGCATAGTACGCCTGGCCCATAGAGGTCTCTTTCTCCCAATAACAATATTAGTAGGCCCATCAGTAGGTTCCAAGGGTTCAACAGGATCAATATCTTCTTTTGGTTCTGAAGTCTCCCTCTGAATCTCAGGAGTATGGTCAACTTCCATATCTTGAGGAGACTCTTCATTATCGATCTCCATATGAATGCCCCGATCTCCTGAATGCAACATCTTCCTCGAATGTGACATCCCTATGATCTCGATCAACTTCTGTCCTGGAATGTATATTCTGTAGGCTTTTGATGTCTCACTGTAGCCCACAAATATTCCCTTCTTGCCAGAAGGCTCCAACTTAGTTCTCTTTTCCTTTGGAACATGAACATAGACAGGACATCCAAAGATCCTCAAATGATTGACTTCAGGCTTCTTCCTTGTAAAGGCTTCTTCTGGAGTCATATTCTCCAAGACCTTATGAGGACTTCTGTTCTGTACATATACAGCCGTCCTGGAAGCTTCTACCCATAAGAAGGTTTGCAAATCTTGATCATGAATCATGGCCTTTGCTGCTTCCACGATCATCCTATTCTTTCTTTCCGCAACACCATTCTGTTGAGGATTATAGGGGACACAAAACTCCCTCTTAATCCTTGCATCAATACAAAAATTCCGAAAACTGCCAGAGGTGTATTCTCCACCATTATCAGATATGAGGACCTTAATTCTTTTACCAGAAAGATTTTCTACCAAGGATTTAAATTCCTTAAACCTATCTAACACTTCCTCAGACTCTTTAGTTTTCAAAAAATAAATCCAAGTCTTCCTAGAGTGGTCATCAATAAAAAGAACATAATACAAGAATCCACTCGAAGACGGAACAGACATAGGACCACATAAATCAGAATGAATAAGGTCTAAAATACACTTAGATCTATTTTCTCTACTATGAAAAGGGGCTTTTATATTCTTACCCAAAGCGCAACCCTTGCAAGTACCTTCGTGCTCCTGGTTGAACTTAGGAAGGCCCGACACCATCTTCTCCATGATAGGTAAGGCTCGGAAGTGTAGATGAGCCAATCTCCGATGCCAAAGATCACATAGACTTGAAGAATCATGAACCAAAGCTTGTAGAGGACGTGTGCAGACCTTGTAAAGGCTTTCATGTCTAACTCCAATTACTTGAGCATCCTTGAAGCTAGAGTTCTCCATCCACACTAGAACTTTGCCTTTGGAGAAGGCAACTTGATATCCTTTATCTTCCAAGGCTGAAATAGAAATAAGATTTGCGCTTGATTCCAGGAACATAAAGAACATTACTCAACTGAAGTGTGATGCCGAATCCAAATGAAGTGTAGAGGTCCCAATTCCTTTCACGGAGTAGCTAGCATCATCTCCAATGATGACTTGCTCGGAAGACTCCTTCTCCACCGAACTTGATAAGTGCTCCTTAAAACCAGTGATGTGTCGTGAAGCACCACTGTCGATCAACCAAGTGTTGGTGTCGGTAGGTACACTGCTTGACAATGCCGAGTAGAACAAATATTCACTTGAATCCTTTTGCGGAGAAGCATCATCAACATCAGCAACGGTGGCTTGTTGCTTAGGTCTAGTTGGACAATGCTTAGCGAAGTGCCCAAACTTATCACACCTAAAGCATTGAATCTTGGACATATCTCTCTTCTTCTTGAAGGGAGGTGCATCATCATTTCCCTTGTCTCGATTCCTCTTGAAGAATCCTTTCCTTCCATCTTTTCCTTTCTTCTTTGAAGCATGGGAGGCGAGAACATGAATGTCTTCATTCTTTGAACTTTGACCAACGCCTCTTGCCAACAACCTTGATTCCTCTTGAATGCGATCTGATCTTAGGCGATCAAACTTAGGCAATTTTGATCTTGCATTGATTCCCAGAATGTAAGATTCCCAAGACAAAGGTAGACCATTGAGCGCGAGCATAGTCAAGTCTTTGTCATCAACCATATGCCCTATTGTCGAGAGCTGATCTCTCAAATCTGAAATCCTCATAAAGTATGCAATCATTGATTCACCTTTCGCCATCTTCACATGATGTAGTTGTTGCTTCAATGCAAGTGCTCGGCTGGTATTGTTGATTTTGTACATCTCTTCCAATGTTTTGAACATGTCTCTTGCTGTCTTCAACTTAGAGACGATAGGAACAATATGATCCTTGACGGAATCAACCAATATCTTCATTGCTTTAATATCTTTCTTTACCCACTGCAACTTCTCTTCTTCCTCCTCAGGTTCAGGAACTCTAGACTCCACAAACTCACCCAAGTCATTTTCATGCAAGGTAAGCATGATCCTAAATCTCCATGATGTGAAGTTAGATGCTCCCTCGAGTCTATCCTCAATATTCAACCCGTTCACCATCTTGACTAATGTAGAAAATGAACAAAGAAGTATGAAGGAGAGAATAGGGTATCGCTGATTAGGAATAAATCTGATTACGATCTTCTCAAATCCGCTTTGATACCATGTTAGATTTAAAGATCAGATGGACATGCACAGAAATTAATTCAAAAAACACAACACAATACACAGCAGATACCTTGGGAAAACCCTCCTCTTGAGGGAGAAAAACCCAGCCAATAATATCTCTTATATTATTGATTCTTGAAGAGAACACTTTTACAAAAGAGGCCAATAAGAGAGGCCAAAATAATGTATCAACAGATGAACCAAGCACAGATTTTATCTCATGTAATCTGCTAATACAGAACTGTAGACTTTAACAATCTCACTCTGCACATACAAAGAACTCGCACTGCTCCAAGATGAATTCGAACTTGAGAGAATAAATGAATCAAACTGAACACCAATGGATTACAATTGATGGTGTATATATACCAAATAAAGGGAGAGACGTGCCTTTTCAAAGTAGCAAGTCGGCCTCAATAAGAAATATGTCTTTTATTAAACAATAAATCGGCCACCTCAAGAAGACGTCTCTCTTTGAAATTCGCGCCACTTGAACAAGGTCGGCTATGTTAGAAAAATCGTGTCTCTTCATAAATAATTGTTTGCTTAACAAATAGAAGTGTCTCCTATAAAATCGTGCCTCTTGAGTCATCATAAATTAAATAGCTTGAAGCTATTATTTAATTGATTGCAAATCGCTGGTAGAATACTTTTGACGCTGCAAGTGAACATCAACAAGTAGAGGCTGAGGAGGCAGAGATGGGATTATCGTTTTTCTACTTGGGTAGGATCTTGAAAGGGTTTACAACCCTAAGGAACAATGTAGGGGTGGGGGTTTTAACAAATTCAAATCTGTAAATACAGTAAATTAGGCCTTGATGTAGGGGGCAAATCCAATTTTCTCAAAAGTACATTTTGGATAGATTGTTCTAAAGAGCTTAACAAGAAAAAAGGAAATCTCATTTTTTCTTATGACAAAGATGATTGAACATGGGAAAGTGGTAAGAGTATACCCATTTGTATCTACCCTCGAGGGTTAAATCCTTGATGAAGATCTCGGCCACATCATGGTGGGGTTGCAACATGACAAAAGTAGATCACTCCTAGATGAAATTAGAGGTCACAATTTGGGTGTCATTTTCTAGGTGGACCAATTTGAGCCTTGAGAGGTGAAAGTCACTAGGGGTAGGTGAAGGATTACAAAAGTACATGATCTATCCTTGGGTGATGTGGACCCATGGGTTTCGGTTAATGGTTTTAGAAAGCATTGGTGGTTTATTGTATCAATCAAGTTTGTAAATAAAGGCTTGGAGTAGTGGTTGCATATAGGTTTGCTTTTGAAGTAAGGAGGTGTTGTCAAAATGCTGCTGGAATTTTGCTATAGTTGGAGCATAGAGTGGAGGATGATTCAGCATTCTCATCATACTGAAATCATCTTTTATTGATAATATAGTGAGTGTTATTGATTTGGTGTTGGGTTTTTTCCTGAAAAGGTTTTCTCAAGGTAAATTTGGTGAAATGTGAACTTTGTGTGGTTCTTATTTCCATTCTGATTACAAACATATTTCAGCTTTGTAGTGATCATAAGTTTGATGTAAATCTAATATAAAACAAGAAACTAACTCCTAAATTAGATTATCCATTCATTTTTTTGATTTTCTCAAAATGGAGGTAGGGTGGGTATGCCCTTGTTCAGTGCGGTTCTCATCAGCCTAAAATATTGCCTTTACCTTTGCCTTTCTGATGCCTTCCCCTAATTCGTATTTTTACATATTTATGCTCATTGAATAATTGTATAAGGAGAATAATGTCTAGATGATTGGGATTTTATGCAGAAAAATCGTGAAAGCTATGAACCTTTTGTTGAAGATGATGTACCTTTTGAAAAGTACTGTGAGAGTATGCAAGAAGATGGAACATGGGCTGGTCATATGGAGCTCCAAGCAGCATCCTTGGTAACCCAGACCAATATTTGTATTCACCGGGTATTCACATCATCTACTTGCTTCAGGTTTTTGCAGCTTTGATCTTGGTTATTATTAGCTCTTTCTGTACTAATTTCATATCAATAATATATTATTTACAGTGAAGTATTCTAACAAGATTAAAATTTTACCGGTTTGATATACTCCTTCCTACTAATTGTTAACCAAACAGTCAGGCCTGGCGGTCAATAAAATGCAGGCTACATAATACTTACTAAAGGCCTTTTATTGGATGTTTCAGCTTATGTCACCCCGATGGAACATACGCAATTTTGATAGAGTAGGTACACGTACCCTCCATTTGTGAGTATGCCTGATTCTTTTCTTCTATTTGAAGTAAACTATGGTCTCCTTTAAGGCAAAAATTGATGTTTCTTTTGCAGGACTCATTTTGACAAATGATTTGATTTTGCATTGTTTATAAAGAGCAACTGAAAGCTGCATGCAAATGGGTATAAAAAAATTAATGACCTTATGTTTCTTGCTTGTTTTTTTCTTTTTTCTTCTGATTTATGCTCTTAAGCTATTTATTTAGTGTTTTCATGCTTTCTTAGGACTCATTTGGACATATGATTTGCTTTTGCATTGTTATTAAAGGTCAACTGAAAGGGGCATGCAACTAGGCATCCATGATAAAAAAAAAAATTAATGACCATATGTTTCCTGCTTGTTTTTTTTTTCTCTCTTTTTCTCTGGTGTATGCCCTTAGGCTATTTAATGTAGTGTTTTCATGCTTTCTTCTCCTTCCAGTATGCTTTTCTTTTATGGCGTTGGATCCATTTATTTGTATGTCATCCAACATTGGTGTAAAATTGATCATAATGTCTTTAAGATTTGCATTTTTCTAAAATTTCCTCTATTTTTGATATGTTTATTGGGAAGGTACTAGGTGACATTTTATTTGGAATATGGTTTCAAATGATGCTGCACGGCTATATTAGTTTTAAGAGAATGTTCTCTGACTCTCGACCCATTTCTTTAAGGCTTTTGGCTTAAATAAAGTACAGAATATTGCAATAGTATCTACTGGTCAAGGAAGCTGTGAGGTGCAGAATAACAAATATGATGTTAAGTGATGATATATATGATTATAATTGCTACCTTTCTAGAATTTGTCAAAAGGGTTTTCTTAAGTTGGCATTATTAACTGAAAACTATTAATCAACTTAGTACATAATATTTTGAGGATCATTACAGCCTGTGCCTTTAGAATTATAGCTCGTGTATAGGTATACTTCTGGCCACAGTCAACACAATGTTGTAAGTATTTGTCTGGTCAGGAAATTGAATCAACATCGTTGCTTTAGTTGCTAAGTATTCAGCAACGAATCATATTTTATATTACCATTTTACAGAACAAATCACGCTGTTTTGTATTTATTTATAGGACCACATAATTAATTTTTCTTGTTGAACTATTGTACTATAACGCTAACTACAATTTCGTGCTAGAGAACTTTACTTTGAGTGGTAGTTTATCTCATTTCAACTTTATCCAAGGTGCAATTGAGCATGCTCAAGGAATTTTTTATGCCAATTTTCTTTAGCCATCAACTAGTAAGAATTGTAAAATGAGGAGCAGGTGGCTTTGTGGGAAGAAAATAAATTGAGCCATTATTTGCATTATTTTCATAATCTTTACTCTATCAACTCAATGATGATGATGATGATGATTGTTTGGCTTTATTGATCACTGAATGATCTGTATATTAATTGGTCTTAAGATTTAGATAGAAATTGAAACACAAAATACTGGTTTAATATATCATCATCTGACTCTTATACATCTTCCTGTCCTATGTGAAGTTTCAAATGCTAGAATTGAGATGTTTAGTAGATAACCAAGAATAAATTACATAATTCAACAATTTCCTAGATTGCAAGTGATTGATTTTATTCAAGAATGTGCTGTGTAGGCTGTAGGTGCTAATATGCCTATTTTAAGTGTATTTGATTTTTTTGTTTGGTTTTCAACATAATTTTCTTTTGACTTGTTTCATCATTTGTTGTTTTGCACTATTAGTAATGAGTAACATTCTTGTTACATTGCATAGCATTTCGAACCCCGCTGTAAAGAGGAATACAAAAAAAGTCCTTTGCAAAAAAATGTTATGTAAAATCTTAATAGAAACAACTGATTCATTGTCTGAATTCCTTACAATACTGCCATAATTCAATGTCCTCGAGTCCCAAAGACCTTTCAAAGCCTTACATAAAGAAAGTTGAATTGAGGTATTTATAATTTAGTGTTTCATGTGGATGTCCCTTATGCGGTAGAACTGCTCTTCAAATTAAAAGCGGGAAGCTCCCTTTAAACTTGTTGGCGTTTAAATTCGCACCTCTGGAATGCGTATTTGAAACGGACAGCTATGCACAGATAAACTGCTCTTCAAATTAGGAGGGGAAGCTCCCTCTTGCTGATGGTATTCAAGAAAGTAAACTAAAACTAAGTTGCCTATCTTTTTGATCAGCTTAGAGCACAAGGTTTATAAAACACAAACGCCGCAGCTGAGATTTTTTGATTTAAGAACTTCAACTACAACTAACTTAAACTAAAGACGTTTCTAACTTCTCAAGTAATAAGCAAAGCAAGAGAAACTAGAAATGAACAAGGTAGATTTTCTGACAAAATACTTCGATAAACTCTTTCTCAACGAACATCTACACACTTCAATGTAAGTTGAAATCAAGATCATAAAAGTAAAACACCAATAACGGAAATCAGAGATTTTATATCAAGGCAAAGGAGGCTCATGATTTTATTACTCGAACTTCTGGAACAAAACTCACTTCTAACATGCCTGGAATAAGAAATTGCAGCTAAAGAGGCTTGCAATCTTATTCTTACACAATAGAAACAACAATCACACTAACTCCTTGTTGGCTAAAGAGGCTCAACAATTTGCTATCACAACACAATTGAACGACACTTGAATAACAAATAGAAGGCAAAATAGGCTCAGCGTTTTGTTATCACTAGCATGGCTCCCAACACAAAGTGAACTGAAACTGAATAACAACTTGCTGCAATGCAGGCTCGCAATTTGCTAACACAATAACCGTTAAAGAAACTAAATGAGCAAAGGCTCTTATTTATAGAGAAGCAGAGGAGTCGGGAACCCTAAAATCTCCTTGCTTTCACAATCTAGGGCTCAGCAAGCAAGCTTTATTACTAAATCTAGAAAGAAGATAACATCTAAAACCCTAGAAAGCAGAAAAAGTGGGAAACGCCAACTATTACATTTTATCTTCTTTCTCTTCTCAAAGAATGGATAAGGATCATTCCAAGAATAGAAAGAAAGCGGAAAGAAAGCTTCTAGATGAAAGCCGCTTTAAAGCTCAATCATATCCGCTAAAAAGCAGAAAACTGGATCCCGGTCAGGTGCATTGATACCATCTAAGGCAATATTCTGATTCTCCAAGATCTCCTCGCCTTTTGTGATCAAACCTAGAGGATCTTTCACTTCTTCAGCTGCTTTATGAGTTTTGTTCTTGAAAAACATCGCTGCCCCAAAAGATGACTCACAAATTTGATAACTTGGCGGCTCTGCAACTTTATGCTTTTGACACTTTGCTTGATTTCCAACAGAAGAGTATTGCACAACTCTTTTCTGATACCTTTCATTTTTCTCATATCACACCTTCTCTCGTTCTTCAGCTGAGATGATGAAGTTTTGACATAGTGCTGATTTGGTCTCAAACTCGAGGGGAGTGTACTCCATATTGAAAACCTTGAAGAATGACTGTAAACTCGCCTATGTTCAGACAAGTCTTGAGCAACTTTCTATTTTTAGAATGCTGGTTTTTCGTCTTCAAACGGACAAATTTTTGGAATTTTTTCTGAGATATGGGTTTTGCTCAGAACTTCGTTGCAAGACAACCCAGATCGTCCGTTTTTGAAAATTTTGAATTTTGCCTAAAAAAGCAGCAAACCCTAATTTCTTCAATTTTTCGAAAAAAGCTGGCATCTGGGTTTTGTTCAGAACAAGATTAGAAATGGACCCAGTTGATTAGATTTGCAAAACCCTGACGTTTGATCGAAAAAGTAGCCAACCCTAGATTTTGAACTTTCTTGAAAAAAAGCTGTGATATGGGTTTTCTTCAGAAGACTGATTGGAAAGGACCCAGATGGTTGAATCTTGAATGCACTGAGGATTTCACTGACTTGCAAAATAAAAGCACTTGCTGCAACTTGATGAAGTTCTTGAAAATTTCCTTCAAAAGATTGAAGAAGAGACCCAGATGGCTGAAAATTAAAATCTTTGACCTTCCCTTTGAAAAGTTTGATCTTCTGGATGAAAAAGCTTGAAAAAGCAAGGGTTTAAGTTGCTGGTCTGAAAATTTTGATGAAAAACCAGCAAGCTATGCTCTTGAATCTTGAAAAATTTCTTCAAACTTGCTGCTCCAACTTTCTCCCTTGAAGGCTACCTGTAAAAATAATGAAAATAACATAAAAGAAAGATGTTAAACAGACTTAGGGTTTTGTCTTTGTTTTGCTTTGTTTTGCTTTTATTTCAAAACCCTAAAATCTCTGTTCAATGTATTTGGACGCCATCTTCCCTCACTTTGCAATTTTGAAACCTTTTGAAAATCTCAAAAAAATTCTCTAAGGCATGAGAAGTCGGGTGCCCTTTCTCTCCAGGGGCGCCCACTTCCTCCAGTGTTAACCAAAATTTAGACATTTTCAACTTTTCACCATTTCGACCTGCTACTTCGCCTCTGATTTCCCATTGATAGATCGACCTGACAGGCGAGCTGAAGGTTTCACGGCGGAGTTTGACTGATTCAGAGGAAGAAGTTCTGGAGGCATCTCTGGCAAAATCCTTCATTTTGACCTCCGAATTCATGGGAGCCTTTTCCTTCGAGGGGCTCCGAACTTTCACAGTGTTAGCCATTTTTCTGATCTTCAATTTCTTCATAAAACTCCTCCCTTATAGACGATCCCATCGAATCTGGAGTTTCAGGTGTCGGATCGACTGCCAGTTGAGCTCATCGCGGAGCTATTGAGGAATGAGAAGGGGTCTTCTAGAGAGATTTTTGCCAAAAAGTGGATTTTAGGGCCTCGAAAGTTTGGGCGCCCTTCTTGACCAGGGGTGCCCACTTCACCCAGACTTAGATTTTTTACCTTTTTTCTGTTTGCTTCTGAACTTGGAAATTCAGCTCTTGTCGGACCCTCCGTTGAACTTCTTGTATCCGGCGACTGCGATCTCTGATTGACGTGCGAAGTATCTCGTTGGAAAGCTGGGTCAATTGTGAAGAGATCACGTTAGATACTTGTCCGCAAATTCTTTTGTTTAGCTCCTTGAAAACTTGGGTGCCCTTCTTCACCTGGGGCGCCCAAACTCACCAGACTTAGTCATTTTTATCTGTTTTTCGACTTTGAGTTTGGAATCTTCATTCTATACCGTTGACTTCGATCTGAATTTGTAGGAGATTGAATAGTCGAATGATCTGACGGAGACAAGCACGTCCAAGCTAGCTGAGCACTGAAAAGAACAAGCATATTCTTGAACCCTAACGGCTGAATTAGGCCCTTCAAAAAGCTGGGCGCCCTTCTTCACCAGGGGCGCCCAAAATCTGAACACTTAGTCAAATTTTGATATTTTCAACTTTTCCTCGTTCTGACTTCAGTGCGGATCTCCCCTATTCGTTGCTGAATTCCGGATGACTGAGTAATCTGATAACTACACCACTGAATTCGTTGCAAAGCTGACAGAGAATTGAACATTGACTGGAGATGTAAACCCTAATTCCTTCATCTGGTGCCCTAAAAAGATGGGCGCCCTTTCTTGGCTGGGGCGCCCAAGTCTAGCAGTGTTAGAAACTTTTCAACATTTTTCACTTTCTTCCTCGTTCTTCGTGACTGCTTGCCAACTCGCCTTCTGCTGAATGCTTTGAACGTTGAATCTGACACCTGGCAGCCGGCTGACCTTCATTGATGACCTCAGAACTCCTAATATGCTTCTGAAAAAGCATAATAGACCCAGTAGGGCAAAACTGATTATTTTGAGATTCTGACTGCACTAGCCTGATATGGACGTAATTTGAGCCAATCAAAATCAGTTTGGACCCTAACGGACCAACTTTCTATTTTTAGATATTTCTAGAAAATTTTGCCGGTATCCGTTTCGAAAGAAACCCAGAAAAACCTAGAAAACGTTACTATTTCGAGAAAATTTCTAAAAATAGTAGTTTTCCTAAAATTTAGGGATGAAAAACTAAGATCTGGGTTTTGTGGATTAAGCTGCTCTGAGCAGACCCAGATCATTAGAATTTGAAAATTTTGTGTTTTAACCCCTCATGCAAGACGTGCACACCCAAAATTTGACCTTTTTGACTGATTTGACAAGACTTTTACTCATTTCTTCAAAATGTCTAAGTGTAATAAAAATTTTAATTTTGGGGTACAACAAAACTGAAAACTAATCTAAACTGCACAATATGTGCTTGCTTGTTTACAATCTTTATAGTGTTTTCTAGGGTGATTTATGTTGTGCGGGAGATGCTCTTTGAATTAGAAGAGGAAGCTCTCATTAAACTAAAAACTAACCTAAACTGCACAGTATATACTTGCATATTTACAAATTTTATAGTGTTTTCTATGGTGATTTATGTCTATCTTTTTCATTTTGCCTAGGGTAAAAGGTTAAGATGTTCTTTCAACATTGGGCAAAGGATTTTATGCTTTTTGACAAAAAAAAAATTCAACAACTACATGTTTATGCTATTCAGTTAAAAATAGAGATTGAGTAGGGTAAGTACATATGGATTGAATAGGTTAATACACAAACATGAATGCTATGTTAATTAAATGCAAGATTCCATACAAAGCCATGATCTACATCTTTAAGCTCATTCAAACTACCAAGTTTGCAAATTCACCGAAATAATTTAAACCCTTAGCACACATAACAAGGCATTTCAAAAAACATTCATCAAGATAGACATAATAAATGTTATTGAGTGAACAACAAATTCTAGATAATAATAATAACAATAACACTAAATACTTGATGAATAGCAACTCCAACAATATATAGGTGTGAGAATTACCAATCCTACTACATGCAAAATAACATTTATTTATAGTGTTTTACAAAGCTATTTCATGAAAATAAATAAAAGCTAATTGCTACTTCTACTCTTAAAAGTAACTGATTGCATGAAATGTAATTTTTGTTACAAAATCATATCAATTGATTCAAAAACTAAGATTATGCAATTTCCAATTAAGTTGTAGATTGAATCTATTACAAACTATGATGTAATGCTCACATCTTTTGAATCGCAAGAGATATAAAAATAATTGATTCTAGGCTATAAATAGTGAATGCTAAAATAGCAAAAGGCTCAAAATAGAGATTGCTAAAAATAGTAGGGCTAAACATAGACTTTTGGATAGGCGGCTTTGGATGGCTTTAATGATTTTGTAGTTTTTCCTTTGATCATGGCTAACCCTTTGAAAAACCTTGAAAATCTACTTGACATTTTGAATTCTTTGATATGCACGCACTTTTACTTTACACCAGCGCCAATGCACTAAAAAGTAGACTTTCAACATGCACATTTGATATCCTTTGTATATATGCTCACTTCATCACCGAGTGAACTCTTGATAACAAAATTTTTGAAATTTGAAAAATCCCTTTGGTTAGGTGTACACTGTGCCCCTCATGCACATGTGTACATTGGTTTGGATCTTTGCATTTAAAATGAGTTTTCCTTTATGAGGTGCACCCTTGCTCTCAAGTCCATACCTAATAATTAGGCTCTGAACATAGAATTTTTCCTTTATTGAGGTGTTCCAATTACCCTAGATGCGCATCTATACATTGAGCAATGAATTTTCAAAATGAACTTACCTCCTTTATGAGGTGTGCCCTCTAGATCAGATGTGTGTTTGACAATTGATGACAAATTTTGACAAAAAATACTCTCTTTACATTGGTGCATTCCTAACAATGAATTTTGCAAAGCAATTCTTTTTCCCCTTTATGAGGTGTGCCCTTAGTCTCGAGTGTGCGCCTTCTAACAAAAGTTTGATTTTCCTTTTGTGAGGTGTGTCTTCTTGCCTAGGCATGCACCCATCCATTGGAATGTGATAATGACTTGCACTATTTTCCTTAAGATAGACACATCCATATTTTCCAAAGCATACCTACACATTGGCCTCCTTCTAAGGTGTGAATTTGATTTTCTAAAGAAGGCGTGCCTCTACATAGAGTTGGATGTCATGAAACAAATGAAAAATGAACTGCCTTCAGAGAATGTGCTTGCATTTCCTCATGCATTTGAAAACTGACTACTTGTACAGACACATTTTGTCCCTTAGGCATGCATCCCTACACTAAAAGGTTTTGAAATTTACAACCTACTATGAGCTGTGCACTTTCCTTGAGGCACGTGCTTGTACACTCTCTAAATTTTTTCTGAAGTTTTGCCACTTATACTATGGTACACACTTCAAGCTCAAGGCACAACTGACCGTTGATTTTGATGTCATCAAAGCTGAATTGTCTTCGAAGTTGACTCCCATTCTTTTGGGCGTGCCACTAATCTTGTGCTTTGGTGAAGTGCATCATTCACTTGCCATGTGCGTTTCTGCACTAAGTTTCAATTGGGTTTTGAAGTGCAAATCCAGCCCCTTTATATGAGGTGCATGTCAATATCCAAGTGTGCTGCACAAAAGTAAGCATTTTTTTATTATTGAAAAATGGTGTTTGTTTACATTGGCACACATCTTTGATCTTGCATGGACTTGCATTATTTGTTTAGAGGCACACATCTTATCTAAAGCACATGCCTATATATTGTTAATTTTTTTGAAAATCCCTGCTCAATCTTGAGGTGCACGCTTCAAGTTCTAGGTGCACTTGTATATTCAAATTTTCCTATGTTACCGATTCGCCTGGAAAAGGCCCTGGATACGATACGATTCGTACCAGGTACAAAATACGGATTCGATACGTCTTGGATTCGACCAGGATACGTATTTTCACCTGCGGATTCAATGGGGATTCAGTGGTTGCTTGCGGATTCGACCAGGATATGGCGGAAAGAATCCAAGGCGAATCTGCAACAAATCTAGGCGTGGAAACGCCCAGTCCATGGAATAAAGTGGTTTTTTAGCATTTTTTTATCATTTTTTAACCAGATGTTGACTTCTAAATATTTTAATATTCATTGCAATCCTAATTTCAACCTCCAAACACACTAAATAGGTAAAAACAATCTCATTTAACAATTTGTGAATGAAAAACAAGTTTTTTTGCCTCCATTGCTGAACTTTCTCTCTTGCTTGCACAAGCTTGAATAGACTTGAAGGCTGATTGTTGGTTGTTCAAAGTTGATTGTTGTGCTATTCCTAAGCACTTGCAAGTGTCCGTTCGTTGCCAAGAAGATCGTACAGCAAGATTTGTTCAAAAGAGGTGGGTTTCTTTGAAGTTTTTTGATTTTTTTCTTACATTTTTTTTAACAAATGAACTATTTTGTTTTGTTTTTATCGTTTTGTAACTTTTGTTGATTGTTCTCATTCTTTTAAGTTTTTTAGTTTCAAATTTCAATACCAAAATTATTTCAATTTGTTGTGCCTTAGGTATTACAATGGCATCTGCTTCTAACTCAGGCCAATCTCGTTTCAAAATAAATGCAACCTCTCCCCTTTGGAAATATGTAGAAATGGTTCAACAATGTCCAGGTGGTGGAGTATTTATTTGGATTTGTAGTCATTGCAAAGTTCGATATACAAGCTCATATAGTCGAGTGAAAGCCCACTTGTGTAGGATCTCTGATACTGGCATCAGACCTTGTCCAGGATCTCCAGAAGGTGATGGCAAAGGCCTTCCAGATGACGTAGTGTTAAAATATATTGCTGAGCAAGAAAAAGTAGAGCAAAAAGCTGTTAGTCTTAAAACAAGCCATCCTTTGAGGAAAGGATCTCGATCCATGAAACCCCCTACACCACCTACTTATCTTCCACCTATAGAAAGCCATCCATTTATGAACATCCCTCAAGAGCAAGCCGTGCCCTCATCAAAGAAAAGATCTAAGGGACCATTGGAAGGTTTATTTCAGAATGAGGCAAGAGAGATTGTTGATCAAGACATAGCAAGATGTGTCTATGCCAATGGATTGGCATTCAATCTTGTTCGTTCACCATATTGGCAAAAAATGGTGAAATCTATTAATGAGGCTCCAAAGGGGTATAAGGGCCCAAGTTTTGAGAAGGTGCGTTGCACCTTATTGGAGAAAGAGGTGAAACATGTAGCAGACTCTTTGAAGCCCATAAGGGATTCATGGATCGAAACAGGGGTGACCATCGTTTTTGATGGATGGAGACATGCAAAAAATTGCCCATTGATCAATGTTATTGTCGTGTCCCCTAAAGGGGCAATGTTTTTGAGAGCAGTGGATTGTGAGGGACAGTTGAAAGATGGTCCATTTATTGCTAACATCCTTTGCCAAGCTATTGAAAAAGTGGGCCATCAAAATGTTGTGCAAGTTGTAACTGACAATGCCAAAAATTGTAGGGCTGCTGGGTTATTGGTTGAGAAGTATCCACACATTTTTGGGACACCTTGTGCTATCCACTCCCTCAATCTAATGCTACAAAAAATTGGATCCAAAATTGAGTGGATCAAACAGGTGTATGCTGAGGGCGAAGACATCCAAATGTTTATCACCAACCACCATATGACACAAGGAATATTTGGACAATTCTCAAAATTGGAATTGTTGAAGGTAAGTTAATTCTCAATATTTTTAAATTTTTAGTTTTCTTTTAATTTTAAATTTTGATTTTGTAAATTTAAATTACATTTTAATTTTAATTTTGATTTCCAAATAGGTTGCAGAGACCCGTTTTGACTCCAACACAATTGTGTTGAGACGACTTATAAAGGTTCGTGAGGCACTCTGTGCCATGGTAATCAGCCCTAATTGGGCCATATGGAGGCAATCTAGCAATGAAAGGGAAAATAGGGTCAGGCAAAGGATCCTAGATGAGCATTGGTGGGATCGTGTTGAGTACCTAGTCAGTTTCATTGAGCCTATACTGAGCATGATCCGTTACACAGACATGGATAGACCTTGTTTGGGAGAAGTATATAATGGTATCGACTCAATGATTGAGAAGATGAAAACCATCATCAATGCAAAAGAGGAAGATCCTGAAGAAAAGTTCTTCAAAGAGTTACAGGAAATCATTGTTGATAGATGGAACAAAATGACCACTCCATTGCATCTTCTTGCTTTTGCATTGAGTCCCAAATATTATAGTCCTGAGATTCTTTTTGCTTCATCAAGAGTTGCTCCATATAGGGATGTTGAAGTGGCTCAAGGGTACAAGGCAGCACTTCGGAGACTCTTCACTGATCGTGACCAACGTGATCAAGTGAGGGCTGAGTTCATGGCTTTTGCATGCTCCGGTAGTGTTGATCAGAATCTTGATGCTCTTCGAGACAAGTACAGGGTGGATGCTCATAGTTGGTGGTACTTCCATGGGCAAGAATACATGCACCTCCAACCAATTGCAATAAAAATCTTATCCCAAGTAAGTTTTATATTTTGTAATTTTAATTTTAATTTATAATTTTATATTAATTAATAATTTTGTTTAGTTAAATTTTGTAACTCTTAACTATTTAATTTGGTCTTAATAGGTTGCTAGTTCATCTTCTTTTGAGAGGAATTGGAGCACATACTCCTTCATCCACTCAATAAAACGCAATAGGCTGCATTCAAAAAAGGCAGAGGACTTGGTGTATGTGCTTTCAAACTTGCGCCTCCTTACACACAAGCAAAGTTCCTACAAAGAAGGAGACACAAGGAGGTGGGATATTGAGCCAGAGCAGCTTGACTTGGATGCTTCCACAAGTCACTTAGCTGCACTTGATATTGATGATGAGTATGAGCCTGAAGCAGCTACTGATCATGAGAGTGGTAGTGTCAGTGCTTGTGCGAGTGCCACTAATGCTATTTGTGGTTCTACACAAAATGTAGCATCTAATGATGCTAGTTTGTTTGATGACCCATATGATTCAGATTGATCAATGATCAATAATGGCTGTTTGTAAACGTTTGACATTTTATGTTTGAACTTTAATTTATAATTTTATATCATGACATTTGAGTAATCACTAATATTTTAATATTTGACTTAGTGACTATGAAAGTGGTGATGTATTTTTGCTATGTTATTAGACTATTAATATGGTGGTGTATTATGAACTTAATTACTGCTGCAAATATGTATATATTTCTGATTTTTATATGTTTTTTGTATTGCCGTACCCAAGCCGTACCCAACCACCAATTTTTTTTTTTGCCGAATCCCGTACCAGATTCTCATACCCGTACCCGAATCCAAAAACGAATCGGTAACTTAGAAATTTTCCTATGTAGAGGTGTGTCCAAATCCTTCTTGGCACACTTTTCTCTTTCTTGAAGTGGCCTTCATTTTTAATGTTAATTTTAAATTCTTCCCTTTGTTGAGTGCATGACTTCGTATCCTTGTGAATTTGCTTTTTGAAAGTTTGTTTCAATTGCACAATAACATGCAAACTTGGAGATGGAAAGTATTCCCCTTCATTACTTTGAACTTTGTTTTCAGTTTTTACAAACTTGTTTGAAAGCTTGATTGTTGACGTGCAAAGATACAAACAAGCAACAAGAATGACACATATGAAACAAGATAAATTTCAAAGCATGACTTGTGCTTGGGCAAAAAGATCAGAGTTTTAGCTAGAAGTTTGACAATTTTCTTTCTTATGGGTACACCATTCCTAAAGGTTTGGGTGATGTCTTGGGAACTAGGGGACTTGGAAGGGATGTCCCCTTTTTTCAGGATTGGAGAGCCTACACTATTTGATGCATAAAAATAAAATAAAAAATAATTTTCGAAGGAAAAAAATGCTCTACCCCCCTAAAAAACTAAAAGGGTGAGGATTGTCATTGCAAATTCAACACCTACTTTTTACTTTCAAAATTTTCAGCTTCTATTAGTTTGTCTGAACTATTTTAATAGCTTTCCCCCATTGTAATCAAAATTCAGGAAAAATCCTTGAAATTGTGTTCTTGTAGCCACCCTCCAAGTAACTCGGAGAAACAATGTATTTATTTCATAACAAAATATTTTTGAAGGTCTACCTTAATGAATTTTACCGAATTATTGCAGCTTTATATTGGATTGTAGGAGAAATTAAACAAACCATATAATTGGACTCAATTACAACAAAATCATTAATGTAATAAAAGAGAACAATGAACTAAGAATAAATCTGTTGTGGAAAACTTTATTATGATGTTTTTCGGGTGCAGCCTTATCAAGCAAAAAACAAATCTGGAATGCTGATCTTGACTGTGATTTGAAAAAAGATTCTATTGCCTCTTTTTCTCTTAGTGTGTAATGTACACCCCTATTTTTTGTTTTTTGATAATCTTGCAAAAAGAATCACAACATAACTTGCTAATATTGAACATAGTACTGTTCAAAAGACTCATATGAATTTTCAATGCACACAATGTTGCTGTTACAGTTGTTTTAGGTGAATATTCATTCATATGATAAAGCCACAACACGTAATAAACTCACATATGAAGTTCCAGAATAAATACCTTGGAAACTGGGTTGAAGATGATAATTACAAGTCTGATATTGCATAAATGGACATGTTTACAGCCTACTGTTCACAATCTACAGGTTATGGCAGCATTAATCATCATCAAACTTCACTCTATCTTGCATAAGGAACCAACAAACGGAACTGTGCAGCACCATGGCAGACTAAGGCTAAGCTTACACCATCATCCCAAATCTACCAAGAAAGGAAGTTTGCAGATCTGTCATGCAATTACAGTCATGCCTGGGACTGTTCAATGCCAAGAATCCACCATCCTACATGCCTTAGAGGCTAAGACACCACACATTTGCTCAGAACAGTGCCACATCCTACACAGCAGCCTCCAAAATGCTCCAACTCAATAAGGATAGCAAGGAACAGGCCTGATAATTATTTCTGAGCACTTATTAGGTCTGTCTATGGACTGTTACAGTCCCATACAGCAAAAGAACTCTCTGAAAATAATTTTTTTAGCTTGCATAAACACCCCTTCAATGGTGCAATACAACTCAGACCCTTCCATCACACTCAAAGTATCCTAAATGACAGTTTTGAAGCTTTCAGATTGCAAATTCAGATCTGAGATTCAACTCGTGCATTCCTAGCTTGAATCCATACGCTGGACACTCAGGGACGATTCATGGATCAATTATTCGCAATTAATATTTGGAGGATAGATGCCACCACTGGTAGTTATAACAGACCCAAACTCCAAGAAAACAGTCACCATTTCCTCATGCCATAGGCAAATAAGCTTGTACGGCCAGCAGATGTGTATGGCTCCTTTTAAAAAATAGACCTCAGCTTATAACACCCTAGAAAAGCTTGCATAATGATCGCTCAGCTCTCTGAAAATGAATTGTCTGATACCCATAATCCAATAACAAAGCACATGCACTGTAGCAGCGGTACAGACTACTGTAGCATGCTTTCAAAAAATCTACAAAATCTTCATAAAATAAATTCCATTTGTACCTAAATCTTTTCCACTCAACCTGTAACTCTGATGAGCCACACCGAATTAACCAGGGAAGATTTTTCACCACTAAGATTAATCTTCTCCGAGAGGGTTTTCGTCCCCAGGAAGGCTGAGATGGACCGTGTCCAAATCTCCAAAACCACGCAGGTTTTCTCAGAGAGAAATATCAGAATAATAAATTCCACATACTGAATGAGCTCTCCATCCCCCATTTTTATAAGCTTTTTAGGGAACTTTCTAGAAACTCCCTGTTAAAACCACTTTATTAATTTATTAAGCCTTTTAACTCTAAAAAGTGATTTAATTTACTTTTTAAACATTTCTGGCACTTAAAGTCACTTTTAAGTGTCTCAATTTAAAACTTTCCATTCTCTTTCCAATGAGCTATAACACTGAGGTGCTCTATAAATTATTTTAATGAAAATGACAACCTTCGTGAAATTATTTAAATATAGCTCAATAAGACATCCAATTAGTGACAATGGTCGAAATGCATTGGAATTGAAATCTGACTTTGTAGGAGTGATCCCGATGATGAAAGATGATAAACGGACCTGACTGAGTGACTTTCTAAAAATATATGCCCCCTCCAAGAATTGTGGAGCCCAAACTGAAAGCTGAAAATAACATCTAAAAGCGTCGTACAACTCTACTAAACCATTAGAGCTCATTGGTAACATCAAAATACCCCTCTAATCAGGCTAACACAAACCTAGAAAGTCAGTGCCAATTGCGTTGCAAGAGAACCCGAATATGGGGACATTACATAGTGTTGTAGAAAAATGTAAATAGAATTTAAACAAAAGAAAATATTTGCATTGATAATATTTTTCTCGATAATTGTTATCATCATAGCTTTAATGTCCCCATCTTAGTCATACGCTCTTTGGTGACAGATAGCCTCTTTCCGGAAGCCCATAGGCTCGTTGGAGGTAAAATTAGGGTTTCCTATTTTATAGGGGTGCTGAAGCTGTTTTGAAGGTTTGCATGTATGAGTTTCTGATGCATGTTTGGTGGAGTTTTCTAGGTTTTTGGAGAGCTTCAGAATGGTGTGACATGCATCTCCATCGGACAACCTTTTCCAGAACTTGCTATTTTTAGCTTGTACGTTGGAGTTTAGAGATTTGGATTGTGGATTCTTTCTGGGTTTTCAGAGAGCTTCGTAGTGATATGACATGCAAAGGCATTGGGCAACTTTTTAGAATTTACTATTTTTAGTAAGTTCTATTTCTGGCAGTGCCATCTTGAGCAGTGGCATCAACAGTCAGCTCAGTTTCCATTTCGGGCAGTGCAGTTTGGAGCATAATTGGCTTTTAGCATTTTGAGACTCATTTTGGTAAAATGATTTATTTTAAGTCATTTAATGTTTTAAATTCATTTTAGGCCCCATGGCCTAGATTAATGATTTAATGTTGTTTTAAAAGGGGGCCATTAAGGGAGGACACCTCATGAAGGGATTAATTAATATTTTATGATGTTTTAATGTGCCTTGGAGTTTGGACGCCAAAATAAAGAGGGATTAAAGTATTTTGAAAATTAAAATATTTCAAAAGGTGAATGGGTGTCCCTTTCTTGGAGGGAAAAGGTGGGAGATGAAAGGTCATCTGAGAATTCTATTTAAGAGAGTGTTTGCTCCATTTTTTGGCATCTTTGGTTTATTATATCGAAATGCTGCTGAATTGATTTCATAACCTAGCTAAGGGGAAGCTTAGCATTTTTTACACCATTCTTCGGGCCTGAAACTATGGTTCCCTAGATGGTCGATTGAGAGTGTGCTTCATTCAAAAGTACATATTGAGTTTCATTGCTGAAGATATTGAAGATTTTGATAAAAATTTCCAGATTTGTGTTTGCTGGTCATATCATGGCTGAAGGAGATTTTTAAATACAACTTTTTGTATGATTTTTATTTGCTTTTGGGTATTGAAGCAATTGATTCCTTGGATATGGGCAACCCTTCTTGCAAAAGATGGGATTTAATTTTGAAGATTGGGATTTTTAAGAAAGGCCGTACCTCTTCAAGAGTCGTAGTTTTCTCTTGGTGATTGCATTGGGAATCGAGCCCTTCTCTTGATGGCTGTTTTGCATTATTGGACACTTGTATGCTGGTTGCCTTGCATTGGAAATGATGAATCTGCAATTATATTGAAATTTGATGAAGTTTTGGTAAGAGATTTGAGCATTTTGGGTGAGTTAGACTTGCTGGTCTGATCATTTAGTTTGCTGTTTCTGTAAATCAGACCTGGGTATTCTTTCCTTATGCTATGTTTCATCTTTGCAGTTGTTTTGGAGCAGATTTTTAATGAAATTCATTGTAATAACTCATTGTAAGACTGTAAACAGTAGTAGTGTTCCAGTCATTTCAATTACTGCATTTACTTATGTTTTAAGTTCAAACATTATAACCCCTAGATGGTTTACCCCCAGTGTGGAGGAATAAACATTGTAACTTTCTTATTTTCACCCACTGAATAAGTGGAGAATTCCAACTACCTGAGTGGATGCCTGCTAATAAAAAATAAATTGCTTTTATTGTAATAGCTTCCCCCCACTGAACAAGTGGTAGTGTGGATGTTTCATGGTCGGATCACCGCCTGTTTCATTTCAGCATTGTTCTTCAATTCAGTTTAGTGGCTAACGATCCCATCGCCATATGCTATCACCTCGCCTTTTAAAGGATCTTGGTGAACATTCTTGGCGAAGGTTACATTCAGTTTGATTATCTTTTGGAAGCTAACGCTAACCATTGGTGTAGTGCTGGTTTGTGTTGTGAAAATATTGAGAAAAAAACTAAGGGGCAGATTACAAAATTTGGCTTGTGTAGATATTTAAGGTGTTTGAGCTTAGATTGAGGCATCTTTTGTCTTCTAAGGAGAATCCATGTCATAACTTAAGCACATTTTAGATGTCATGCATGCTCAAAATCTTGCTAGGTCAATGCTAATATAGTTGTTCTTTATTGAGTAAATATTGATTCTATTGCACTACTCGAGAGGTATGCATTTTAATCATACATATTTCAGAAATACTATCTTCCAAATTTTCATCTATATATATATATATCATAAGTTCTTCGTTATTGAGTAAATATTGATTCTATTGCACTACTCAAGAGGTATGCATCCTAATGATATATTTCAGAAATGCTATCTTCTAAATTATGAAAAATGGGGAAATGTAGGGGTGTATGTACATGTGAGTATATATATATATATAAACTTTAAAGACATAATAAGCTTATTGATTAGAAGCATCACAGAGGCTAGTTATGCACAATATTGCTAATTTAGCAATGTCTACTTTAAGATGTGTTCTATTTTTGGCAGATGAGGAGAGCCTATTTTAGGCTTCTTTGTCTTATTCATTGTCTAGATTAGTTTTGATTTCAAATACCTTCTTTCCTGCTTTTTGGGGATAATTAACTAGTATATTAAATCCCTGAAATTCTTATGATTTGTAACCTATGAATAAGTGCTTTGAGCACAAGACATTGTGCATGATAGTTGAAGTTATGCTTATGTTGCAGAAATTGTCATTCAAGTTTTAAATCTGAGTTTCATGTGTGTTTAGCATGTTGGATTTGTTAATTGATTTAAAAGTGAAGAAAATTGTTTAATCTTTGTATCAAAGTTGTGATTCATTTCAGTGATAACTCCATGTGCTTCTAAGTGATTCATATTCCTGAAATCTTACTTTGTATATGTATGTTAGGAGTAGTCTATTTATCCTTTTCTTGTGTATGTGGATCTGCTGGTCTCTGATTTCAGCCAACAAGAAAGCATTTGCTGATTTTAGTTTGGTTGTTTCATCTAGTTGCAAGTATCTTAAAATATAAAACCTTCTTTGTGAAAGAAGAACCATTTCAGATGTTGTACTCATTCTTGAGACAAAATAAGATAGGGCTGGCTTTAGTTCAATTAATTAATTTATCCAAATTCCCTCAGAGAAATATTGTACAGTGTTTATAATTGTATATTTTGTTCATAGCTTAGAGTGTAGGGTTAGTTTAGTTTTTCCAGGGATTTCCCTCATAATTTGAAGAGAGGTTTTACCTCACATACTGTTCCAGTTTGAGTTGTTTTGAAAGAGACAAATTAAAATGCTAACAAATAATCAAATCTCGTAGAGTGCAAAGCTGGTGAAAACTTCTCCCGTATCAGTCTCAATGCTAGAAAATAACTACTAAAACCTTTTTGTTTTGAAACATGCTCAACTATTTGTCATTTGCAATGCTTAGTGCTCCCAAAAGTGCTAAAATGGTAGATTATAACAGTAACAACTTGTTGGCTGTTAATTTTCTTTGTTATTGATGCATCAAAAAACATTGAAGTTGATGAGCTGGTCTTTAATTGCTAAAGGTCTTAATATCCAGTTGCATGGATGAGGTTGAATGGGTCCACTTAAGCAGCATGAAACACAAAATGACAACTTGGACTCCCTAGAATGTAATGGACTGTCTCATTTCTCAACTTGGGTCGAGGCTGGCATCTGTAGATGCCCTAGTACCTATGGTAGAAAATACAAGAAAAAACATAAAAATAATAAACCAGGGCCTTGTGAGTTGTTCGCAAGTTATATCCAAACTAAAAGTATTATTAGACATTTTGTAGTTTTCGGAATGTTTGTAGTTATATGTTTTAATTCTGTAAAGAAAACAATGAAATGTTTATTGCTTCTATGCTTGAATAAAAAACATTGAACATTGAATCTCAAATTTGATGCTTTATGTGAATGTCTAAACTTGAATGTTGATGTCATGTTAAACTTGTAATTTTTTTTCTCTATATAATTTTTATACTGCCATCCCTGAAATGTATCCCACGATCCCTTCCCATTCCCATCCTATAAACAACATGGAACACTTTATATCTATATTGGGGATGGTAGGGGATAGTGGGATGAAAATGTTTTTGACAACAAAGATATTGTACAACTAAAGAAATATTGTTTATTCAGGTGTTATAAGAAGAGCATCAAGGTAATAAATCAAGCAACTTGTACATTGCTAATTTATTTCCTTTTATTGAATCTTCAAAAACTTGCATTGCAACTTGTTTTCCTATGGTAAATACTCTCTGCCCTAGAAGCTTTGAGAATCCCCTAAGAGAAGGCATGCTATTGTGAGTATGAATACAAACAACCATCTAATTCTACATTTGGAAATGGCTCTAGGAAGCCTAGATATAGTGGCATAAACCCTAAAATCACATTTCCAAAATAGCCAACAATGGCAAGGGTTGGTGATGTCAAAAATATAATATGAACATGTTAATGGACAGCGATATTGGTCAGATAGGATTTACTCTCAAAAAGGCTTCAAAAGGGACCTATGGAATCCAATGAGGGCTTGTAAGTGTTAAGAGGGTTAAAATTGAGGATATTAGGCGTTGGTGCCCCTACGAAACACAAGTTTTTTACTCCCTTTTGTCAGGATTGCTGTTAGTTGATCGTCATTTGTTTATCAATCTATTTCAATTCATGGTCTCCTTGGTCAGTTTGCAAGGTCATCTTGTCATGGTTTTTTCTTCTAACGATTTTTGTAGGGTGAAGATGATCGTCCCAAGCTTGATAAGGAGCAGTTGATGATGAAATATTAGGGGTAGTAGAAGAGAAAGGAATGATGGAATAGGCAAGAGTAGAGCAGTTGAGAAAATATGGCAAAATGAGGTGGGATTTTTCCTAACCATGAAGAAAGAGAAATTGGTGCATTTTTCACTTGGCAAAGCCATTGGTTTTCTCGGCTAAAATCATGAAATATGGTCTAAGTAGAGTTGATGTGCACTTTTGATGGGAAAACCTTCAATTTTTCCACTGGCATAGAGTGCACATTTTGGATGGTTAAGCCAATTGCTTGCTCTGCCCAAATCTCTGCCAAAGAAGAAAATGGCAAATACTTCAGTGAAGCGTCCAAAGTTTGCAAGACAATCATTAGTCAAGTGTGGTGGACATTTTGTGGGGTTTAACCATTACTCTTTTTTCCAGACACATTCAAAAGATGGCAAAAGGATAAGTGATTTGTGCCAAAGAAAAGTATTGCAAAATCAGAAGACTTGAGCACACTTTTTGGTGGGTTAAACAATTAAGAAATCCTGCCAAGCAGTCATAAATTATGGCAAACTTGTGAGTGAAATCTTCCTGATCAGTTTTAGATTGTGAAAGCCTTTGTAATATGCAGCCATGTTTTGAGGTTGAACATTGAAAACAACTAAAAATGTGTGCACATATTTGATGGTTGAACCTAGGTGATTTCTGCCAAAACCTGTAAAAAGGGGCAGTAAGTGGCTGGGTGTGTACTAGGGCTGATATAGCCATGTTTGAAGCAATTAAAAGGATGGCAAATGTATAATTGATCTGCGCATTTGTTTTAGGCAAATAAAACACTAATAAATGGTACACATATGAGAAGGTTTTGCCATTAGTAAACTCTGCCCAACAGGTGAAAAATTGGCAAAAAATTAGTGATTTCTGCCTGCCTTTGCAGGCAGTGTTTATGGAGCACACAAAACCAATGGGAAAACCACTAGTATTCTCCTCCTTGGCATCTAAACATGGCTAAAGTGTTAATCATCTCTGCCTTAGGACAATGAAATCACTTAAAGGTGGTGGTTACTAATTTTAGTCAGGCATAAAGCCAAAAAATGGTTTAAAAGCATGCAAAAATTGAAATCCAAGCGCCTATATGATTGCTGTTCTCCACTGCAACTCACAAAACAGTTCGTTCTTGTTATTCACAGCACTAGCTGGGCATTCCTTCTATTTTTGCAGATGCATAAGCAGATTTGAGTCTCCTCTGACAAGGTTTCAGCATCTTCAAACAATGAACAGATCAAGGCATCTTCAAAGGCAGTATTCATAACAGTTTGGCAGGGCTGTTTGACCTATTACAGCAGGGAAAATAATTTTCCAAATTGTAAATATTAGTATTTCGGTACAGGTCTGATCAGTCATGCAGTACTCCTCTCAAGTTAAGAACACCATATAAGCTTCTAGAGCTTTTGATCATATCCATATTTAAAAGATGCAACCATTGTTCGAAGCCTTGGCAAAACCCTAAGAATATGGTTTTTCATTTTGGTGAACCGACAAACACTTAGGTTCTCAGTTTTAAGTCACCAAGTTAGGTTGGTGAAATAGGCTGGTAATATATGTGATGGATCCATGGTGTTCAAGGTTTCAGTGTTCTTCAAAAGATTCACTAGTTTTAGTGCAAAAGGTGTTCCAGAATCTCAAAGGTCATTCATGTTAAAATTACTATTTTTAGTAATAGCTTTAGTTGGCAGTGACTATTTCTGGAGTCCTTTTCTGGGCGATGGATGAGGACCTATTTTTAGGCTGCTTTATTTAGTTGTAATCTATTAGTTGTTTTGGGAGATTTTTGCTCTAAAGTTCCTTTCTTTCTACTTTTCTTGTAGCTATAGGTGAGTTTGCTCTAAATCAGTTCTTTTTGAGATATTTAATTATTATTTTCAATCCCCTAAAAGCTATATATTGTTAACCTATAGATAAGTGTCTTGGGCACAAGTTGTTCTAAATGATAGTTGAAGTTGGGCTTATGTTGCAGAAATCATTGTTCAACTGATTCACCTATGTTTGTAATTCTTTTGATTAAATTGAATTGAGTATTTTTTTTAAGCTTTGTATTGATGTTAGTTATTCACTCACTAAGTAGTGGCTTTGTATATGACTTACCAAGTTATTTACTAGAATCATGTGTTGTTCAAATTATTTCTCCAACCCTTGTTGGTAGATGAATACCGTTTTCTAATTTAGCCAATAGGAAGTTGTTATGTTGATTTATGTTTAGTAGTTTATTTCCTTAAATAACTGAAAATCTTGTTGCAAGGCTTGACTACTAATAGTTTGATGCATGTATCCAGGGAAAAAATATAGGCACTTAGTCATTTCCATTTATGCAAACTCCTTCAATGAACATTAAATCTTGTCTACAGTTTTAGTCTAGGGTTGGTTTAGTTATAGTTTGTTGTAAAAACCAATAGAACAGAAAATATTATTATTCTATTAGTTAGCAGGATAAATTATTACATTGACAAACACCTCCTTATATAGTGTTTGGAGGATGAAACTAAAAATAGTAAACTCACTTAAGTTACTAAGGTGACTTTATTACAAAGGAAGCCCCTCCGTCTAATTATCATTTGATATTATTCTAATACCCCTCTCAAGCTTACTGTAATGTCCCCATCTCAAGCCTGATCTTTTCAGTGACCGTTGGCCTATTCCGGAGACCCGTAGGCTAGTCAGAAGGTAAAATTAGGGTTTCCTATTTTGAAGGATGTTCTGGCTCAGAGTTGGTTGTTTCAATAGCGGATTCTTTCTGGGTTTTCAGAGAGCTTCGCAATGGTATGTTCTTCTTGGCATTCTGAGCATCTTCAGGAATTTACTATTTTTAGTAAATTCTATTTCTGGCAGTTTTACAGTTGGGTTCGGCATGGTTGACTTCCTACTTCAGTTTGATCAGTTGGCTTGCTCATTTTTGGCTTCAGGGCACAATTGGAGAGATAAGTTGAGCTATTTAATTAAAAGTCACGTTTTAATGTTATATTTTAATGTTGACCCCCTTAGCCTAGTCTATTGACTTCATGTTGTTTTGAAAAGTGGTCTTTTGAGGGTGGCGCCTTCATTAAAGATTATTTTATAATTTACCAAGGTCAAATCAAGCCTTAAAGTTTGGACGCATTTATTAAAGTGTTGAATTTATTTAAAAGGTCAAGATTGAGCTTTGAAGAAAGGGACGCCATCTTTTGTAAGGATTAGGGTTTGACTCTGAAGAGAAGTTTAGGGTTTTGAGAAGTCAACAGGAAATTATAAAAGGAAGACTTTGATCCTCAATTCGGTATCTTTTGTCTACAGTATTGTTATGCTGCCGGTTTGGCTCTGGAATTGCTTCGGGGAATGAAGGCCTCCTAGCTCGGGCATTGCTTCTTGCTTGCAACACAACAACTAGTGGTGAATTAGTATAGTTTGTGAGTTTCATTGGGATTTGTGCATTGTAATCAGCATTGTGGCTATTTAGTTTCTGATTTTTGCATATTAGAGGTTTTCAGTTAGTGCATTTTAGCTACAGCAGATTTGTGTTTTTATTCGTAAATCAGAAAATACAAAAATATTGCTTCTGGGTATTGCATAAATCTATGTGTTTGTAAGGGGCGCTTCATTTCTCCAGATTGTAGATTTTATTGTTGAGTATTGAATTTTTAAAAGGAAATCGCCCTTCTTGCTGGGCCGTACCATTTGATTTCCTTGGGAAATGTGCCATTAATTAATGTGAGCATTTTGAGTCCGTTTTAAGTGTTAATCTTGGGCGCCATCTTCTTGGAATCACATTGCATTTCGTTTCATGAAGATTGATTAAGTTTTGAGTGAGTTACGAATGAATTTGTGAGATACAGGGCTGCTGTTTGTGCATATGAAGATCCGGACTGTCAAAAATCAGATTATCAGGTTGGCCCTAATACTGCAGTTTCTGAGTTAATCTTCCTTATTCATTGAAAGGAATTCTATTAATATTATTGTAGTTCTATTACTCTCGATTGTATTGATAGCAAGGCATTGTCTAACATTCTGTAAGCTGGCAGTAGTACTGACAGCAGTTATAATCTTGCTTATCAAATTGTAATGCTCATCTTTACTTTCAGCATTTGCTATTGTATTTAATTTATCTCCGCCCTATGGTAGCTACTTTCCCATCTCGGGTCAGAAAGCACATTCTGGGTGTTGAGTACTTTCAGCATTTCAGTTATTTCTTTCAAGCATTGTAATTTGTAATACTCTGCCATATGGTCGCCTCAACTCCATCCTGGATTGGGTAGCACATACTTGGTGTCGAGTTCCCTTTCAGTACTTAGTGTAGAAGACCCTCTGACCATATGCTCGCCATCATCGGCGCCATTCTTGGTTAGAGTTCCTGCATAAGCATTTTGATTAAGATCCTTTGACCAATGCTCACACCTTGCCCAAATCGGGATCCTGGTGTACATTCTGGTTAGAGTTGCTTTAGCAACGTTTTGGTTTAGCTGCTAACCTTAACGGGTGCATTGGTTTGTAATTTGTAATTCGAAAAACAAAAAAAAATTTGGCTCGGAATATTTCACTTACTAAAGTGAAAACTAAAGAGAACTAACATAAGCATATCAAACAAAAAAAATTAAAAATCCTGAATCATGAGTTTGACATTCTTCATAAGATTTACATTGAAAACAAACTATCCACTAGGTAGAACTCCATCAAGCTGCCTGAAACACTCGTAAAGGTGTAGCTCCCGAGCTGAATTCCCAAGTTCCCGAATTATCACCTCCCTGAACTCCTAAATCATTGATTTCCCAAACCATTGGAGAATAATCCATTCTGAGCTACTCTCACAGAGCTCCATCAAGTTGTCTCATAACCCTCATAAGGTTATGATTCCAAAGATCCACGGATTCCCAAGCTAACTGGGCAACCATCCATTCTGAGCTTTATCTATATAGGATTCCTTTCTGTCTTCAAAGTGTGGGCTTCTTAAAATATGTGCAATTCATGATTCATCCTGGCATAGTAATCTTTCTAGGCCCTCTTGGCAATACATCGAGAGGATCTTGAACATGGTGACAAAGTGTGTCAACATTAGCTTCAAGAAGTACCTCAACACATTTTACTTCATGATACCGATAGGCAAAGTGCATGGCTGTCCAACCTTCTGAGTTTGCTCCATCTTTGTTTGTATCAAATAAGAGGACATTGAATGCAATTATTAGAGTCAATGCTGCCACTACCCTCAGTGCAAAAGTAGGACTGCTTGGATGTATCTACTTCTTTCATTCAGTTTGACTTCATTAGCCTTGTTATGCTGCATAGGCTGATTCTGCACTTTAAGCATATGCAACAAAGTGGTCTTCCCCGCATTGTCAATACCCAAGGAAAATATCATGGCCTCCTTCTGCCATAGGCCCAGTGTGGCCCAATCAAATAGAAACATCTTTGACCTCTTCCTAAACCCTAAAACATACTTCCAACAAATTGTCTTGAAATCTATGCCCTATTTGAACATTGGCACAAACCCTAGTTGCTGGTTTGGAAACCCTAGTCATGGATTCAAAACAAAACTAGTTGTGAAAAAATAGCTCAAGAAAACTTGCAAACCCTAGCTGCCGTTTTGAGTAGAAACCCTCAATTTAAGAAAAACAATTGTTGAAACCTTGATAAAAATTAGAAAAACCGTAGTTGACTACTCAAAAACATTTGTTCGCCACAGTTTTATGTGTCCTAGCCGTTCGAAAGTGCAGATATATAGAAATACTATATGCGCATGGCAAAAACCTAGTTGTTGACTGTGGAAAACAGATTCAGATAAACCTTGGTCATGGGTTACATATGCCCTAGTCTCAAAACCCTAGCCGTGGGCTATAGAAGACTAGAAAATACATGAAAATCCGTGCTAAAAATAACTCACAATTTTGATAAAATCCATAATTTATTTTTCCTTGGCTATGATTTTTCACTATAAAACCGTCGTGATTTTTAGCAGATTGGGGGCTGCGATTTTGCTTAAAACATCTGTTGCATTTTTCATACAAAATACCTCTGCGATTTTGCATTAGAAAATAGTCGTGCTTTTAACTTTCTTAGTAGTGATCAATCAACAATAGAGGCATGATTTTCATCACAAAAACCTATGTGAAAAATGTAGAATAATGGGTCATGATTTGCATAAAGAAATGATCTGCAATTTTCCTTGCAAAAATCCTAGTGATTAGTTCACGAAGAGGAAACCCTCCATGTAATTCCCTGCTTTGATACCGTTTTGTAAAAACCAATAGAACACAAAATATTATTGTTCTATTAATTATTAGGGTAAATTATTACATTGATGAACACCTCCTTAATAGAGTTTGGAGGTTGAAACTAAAAATAGTAAACTCACTTAAGTTACTAAGGTGACTTTATTACAAAAGTAAGCCTTATCTTCTAATCATCATTTAATATTATTCTAAACATGGAATCGACAATTATTTGGCTGACCAAATTTTTTTTCAAAACTTGGGACTTAGCAAAAACTTGGGAAAAACTCGGCAATAACCCAACAAATTTATCAAACATTAAAAAATACAATAATTTTTAAAAATATTTTTCAAAATCATGCATATTCTTGAATTTATGGACTATATTACTGATTCACTTCATACATAGATCAAAATTAGAGTTCAATATACTTCATAGACTAGAAACAAGCTCAAAGTTGCAATACATATGAACTTCTAGTTTCAATGTCAACAAAAATTAAAAATCAATTTTTTTTTCTACAACTAAAGCTCAGAAAATTGTTGCCATTGTGTGTGTCTCATGGAAGTGGATGGTATAGCTATAATATCCTCAATAAGAGCTTCAATAGGAGCCTCGGGCATAGGACCAAGCTGTGTATGTGGTGAATTTTCCTTTGATGGCTTGCTAAACTCACCTTCTGCCTTCTTATATGCTATCACATTTGCTTGTCATTCGACTGCATCCCTCTCCAAATCAACGATCTCATTAGTAGTAAACAATGGATCCACATTCTCAATAACCCAATTTGAATATGGATCAATGCAATTGATGTCAAGTGTACAATGTATATCCTACCCCAATATCTTCTTTCTATGCAACTAAAGGTTGTACCACTCAAAGACAAGGTCATTCAAGCACGTGTGAATCAACTTGTTGTGTTTTGTGCGAATGACCTTAAAAACACTCCAATCGTACTTATAAACAAAAGTGCTATAGTGCTGGGATAAAATGTGGATGGAAAGATCTTGATAATTAGGTGTTGTGGCACCAAAATCTTCTCACCACAAATTTGCAAAGACATCATTTGTAACTTTTGTAAGAATTTTAGTAAACTTAAAAGTTAAAATAAATTTTAAACAAAAATTAAACATATATATTTTTTACTTGGCTATAGAGTGACTCTCTTACAAATGCATAAAGTTGAAGAAAATATTTTCCTCTTTGCCCTCTTATAACTTTGCATCTCATTGTGTATGAGCTTTTGATGGTTATTGGGGACCAATTTTCCAATACACACATTGAGGCCAAGCATAACATCTGCATCTGCTCTAAATGAAGGGGAGAACTTGGGGTTCAAATAGTAGGCAGCAACATGAATACATTGGAGTTGTTGGTTCCACCTCCAATCGATAATGTGCCATATGGTTTCATATTTGGTTCTATTATGGTTTAAAAACCCTACAAGAACTCATTTGACTCATGAGTACCTGCACAAGATATTGGTAGTTGAGAAATCACTTGAAAAATTTGTGGCTGATATATTGTTAAAACACACCACAAATTTTTCTAAAAAACCACCCTAAATTGTTGTGAATTGCAGAAAATCACGATGGAAAAATATTCATCCAGAATTAGAGGTTAAAAAGTAACTTAAAATTTGTGTTTTTCATTCGTTTTTGTGTGATGAACCGCTTCGAGCAACAGACAGAAGAAGAAACTAATGGCTAGGGCACCATTTTGACTTTATCCTTTATTGTATTTGCATAGGATTAATTTTCCTTTTTCAATAACTATGAGGTTCTTCAAGTTGATGGACCAATTATTGATCATATTCAAAATTATCTCCTCTACTACCTTGAACACCATTAAGTTCCTCAATGGAAATAATGCTAGAAATTGATATAGTGATGCAGTATAGGGGTGTTAGATTTCTCAATATATCACATGACTGATCCTCAAACAATCTTTATAAGGAAGACACATTAACTCTTCATTTGTCAACATCTACTTTAGTATGCCCTTGTAGCACTCACAACCCGGTTTATGCAACTTTTCATCCAAACTTTCAAAATGACTTGCCAATTAAATGAATGATTAAGAAACCCTTTAAGGGCTTACATAACATATCTCAACTTCAACAGTGACTCTTTTGGACCAAATAGGAGAACCAATACACCTACCCTGCTCTAGGCTTCTTATTTAGCCCTCTTTTACAAAGGAAGTCCCTCCTTTTCAACTTTCTTTCACAAAAACACACCAAACAGTCATAAGACATGTGACAAAACACCAAACTTCATGATTTGTTTCCAGGTTTAAGGCTTCTTTAGTACTGTCCCAACAAACCCTCACTTTCAAGCAAAAACACAAGGGTTTTAATGAAAAACACATCAGGCTTTCCCAACCAAGCCAGTGCTCCAAACACCCCACATATCACCTGCACATACTCAATAAACCTTTACTTGGACAAATCTCTCAACATTTCATCATAACCACCACCTTACAACTCAATTTTCACATAAAACTACTCTTCCCAGCCCTAGGGCATCACTTCCCAACCATCAAACTGTCTTATTTTGACTCCTAACCTATTTAGAAACCTTACCTAACATGAATCATGCCATTCCTCCGATTAACAGATTCCACAGTAGGAGGAATGGCTAATTCTTCATTTAAAGCCTCAAATCAGACCCTTGCTGGTTTACACAGGCAGTGCCAAGAAAAATAAAGATTTCTTTCACTAAAACTAATTAAGAACCCTCAAAATGATTGAATTTACAAGCTATTACATATCAACACATTATACCACAAGTTTCAGACCAATGAGGACCAGTACGGACCCGTACACAGCAAGAAAAGATCAGAAAACTCAGGAAATTTGCTTGTAAAACGTTTTGAAATCTATTGGAATTCTTCCCAAATGTGAACAACAACTTCAATTTGAGCCTTATGAGGCCTTTTATACATTTTCAATTCAAAAACTACCTTTCCAACGTCCACAACCAACTTTTGATCTCCTTGACCTTTCATATTCTCCTAAAATTGCAAAATGACAACTTTATATTTTGTTGTTCAACTTTTACATTTAAACCCCAATGTTTTCCCACACCTAAATACATAGTAAAATGGTCTTTGAAACCTTATTTAGCATAAACAAAACACTAACACCCCCAAACTAACCTAAACACACTCGATGACCACACCTCACCAAATCACATTTTGCGTTAAGGGTGTAGGTGCTCCTGCACCGTACACCCGGCCATGAAAGCTTTCCAAGTCTCTTGGAAGTCTGCAACACCCTGACCTGCAACTGCTCCCTCTTGCCTTTATCTTCACTTTAGGCTTGGCTTTGTCCATGCAAAACAATTCTTCTCTTGACTGGTCACCTTGAATCTGCACCTTCATACTCTGTCCTATCATCCATAGCTGCATCCAATTGCCCCTAACTTGTTCCTTGGTTTCATTTGCCTCCAAACAGTCCATAATCTGCCTTTCTTCTTTCATTTTCACCCTTGGTTTGACCTCCATCAACATGATCATCAAAACAATGAAGTGATAAAGCACTTCCTTCGTTCCTTGTCTCTTAACCATCCTCTTTACCATCAGTTTTAGGTTCTCCAATCTTGGAACCACTGTCACAACTGTTAATGATAATTACAGCTTCAGGCGATCCTTCCAGCTCAGTCCGATTGGAGGAAACATAAATTAAATGATAGCCCTTCAGCTATTTAATTTATATTCAATTTTGTATTGTCTTACATTTAATGAGGAGGCGCGAATGTTATGAGGCCGACCTCATTCCTTATTTGTTCTCTCTTGGCAACATTATAATTCTGGGCCGACCTTCATTGGAAATTATAATTTATCTTGGCCGACTTGTTATTTGTTTAATCTCTTATTGAGGCCGACTTTGTTCTTGTAGAAGTGCAACCTCTCACATAGTATTGTATATATAGGAGATCAATTGACTCCCTTGGATCAATCATCTAGTGCGAATTTCTTATTAGAGATTGCGAATATCATTCAAGAGTGAATTCTATAAGTCCGAATTCTGTCAAAGTGCGAACTCCTTCAAGTGCGAACTGTGAAGTGCGATTTCAGTCAAGTGCGATCTGTGAAGTGAATTCCTTCAAGAGCTTCAATTACAGATTGCGAATTGTTCCAGTACAGATTGCGAATTGTTCAAAAGCAGACTGCGAATTCCTCTAAGGCTGAATTGAATCTGAAGGAGAGTCAGTTTGTTCTTCTGTTCTTGCATCTTGCACAGGTGCTGAATATTGGCTTTGTGTTAGGCCTCATTGTAAAGAGAACTGTTGCCACTGTTATAAATATAAGAGAGATCTTTGTTGCTGGGTTTTTCTCCCTCAAGAGGAGGGTTTTCCTAGGGTATCTGCTGTGTTATTGTTTCTGTTTTTGAATTATTTTTCTGTGCATATAATCTGTTCATTAAAATTTACAACAACATCATACATCTGCCACCTCATCAATCTTGTCTTCCAAGGACAATCCACTGCCCTACTCTCATCACTGTCTCTCTTCTCCATCTTATTTGGAACCTCTACCAACTCACCATCATCAGTCCCTTCCATCTTTGGGACTTTTGGCAAACTCTTTGCCTTTCCAACTTCACCTTTCATGGTGACCACACTTCCCTCAACCTCTTTCGCTGCCTTTTGTCATTGCTCTTGGCATGCTGTCTTTTCTAACATCTTGTCTTGACATTCTTCCTGTCTGTCCACTCTTTGTATCCAATTTTCAGTCTCTAGGACCTCTGTCCTATCTTGTTTAGGAACATTCTTCAACTGCCCATCATCATCTTCTCTCAACATCATACATTCAATCTGCTTCTCTACAACTTCTTTCTCATGCTTTTGCCACTTTTCTTGGCTCACTTTGTTTTCAGACCTCTTGTTCTCGACTGAATTCTTTCTTATCTCTGTATTTTCAGATCCATTGTCTTCTTCTCCTTCAAATGGACAATTCTCCACTCTTACCATGCTCTTCCTGAGCTTGTCTTCACTTTCCACTGTCATACCTTCTTTCCCTAGCCTTTTGTCTTGGCTATCTGCAACTCTTATCTTCATAACCTGTGTCATACTCTCTGTCTCCTTGATCTTTATGTCTTCTGTCCTATATGCCTCTGTTGCAGCAGTATTTGGCTGCTCCTTGTTCCTTTTCTTTTCCAAAAGACACATCAATGTACCTGCTCTGATTTCTTCATTCTCTACAAGCCTTACATGGCTTTCTTCAATCCGTCTACTCTCTCTTATTTCCACATCCATTCTTTTTACTCCCAAGACCTCCTTGCCACTAGGTCTTTTGTCATCCTCTTGCTGATGCTCTCTATCTCTTTGTCCTTTCATTGGACAATCCATCTTTTCCACCATGACTTTATTACGCCATTCTTGCCTCTTCTCTGTCCTGTCTCCACTTATCTTGCCTTTTCCCTTCATTAGGGTCTCTGCCCTAAGATTCTTCATTTCACAATCCTTCATACCTGATCTGCATACCTCTGTTATGACAGTATGTGACTGTACTACCCTTGCTTCTGCCTTTACTTGATTGAAATCAGTCCCTTTGTTGTCTTCATCTTGCTTGACAAACTTGTCTTGATCCTTCATAGGGAATTCCTTTCTTCTCATCACCAACTCTTCACCTTTTTTCCTTTATAATATTGCTCCTTTGTCTACTTTTACTGCCTCAACTTTTTCCTCTATGTGAGTGGCTGCACCTTCACTATGTTTGTCTTCCTCATGCTTGAGGAACTCCTTCCTTCCCATCATCACTATCCTTGCCATTTTGTTTTGTTCTCTGTCATCTCCCTACAATTGGGTTAGCTTGAACTTGATTCCATCCTGCACAATATCATACACATTTATCCTACCATCATGTAAGGCATACCTATCAAACTGCCACTGCCTTCCTAGTAACAAATGACAATAACTCATTGGCAAAACATCACACCAAATGCTATCCTTATATGCACCAATCTGAAACTCCACTAGGGCTTGCTCATTCACCACAATTGACTGATCACAATTCAACCAAAATGCTTTATATGGCCTTTCATGTGGGATCCTTTCTAAGTGTAATTTATCTACCATCTCAACTGATACAATGTTATCGAGAGTACCTGAATGACCATAGTTGGCATACTCGCAAAGAACTCGGCGAGTCTTAAAAAACTCGCGAGTTTTTTTTCAAAACGAGTTTTTGAAGAGTTAACTCGCCAAACTTGAAAATCGAGTTTTTGCAAAAACTCGCGAGTTTTTAGTGGCGAGTAAACTCGCCTGCACAGGAATAAAGGCTGAAGATGTCTTTTATTATGTTCATTTCATTTCAAAATCACTTGATACTTTGTGTGAGGAGCTAAACCCCCCCCCCCAAGCAAGGAGATATCATTTCCAACGATTTTCCATCGAGGAGAGCGGATTCAAATGCCATTTTGTGTGGATTTTGAAGGGAAATTCGATTCACAGGTAGGGTTTTTGTTTTTGTTTTTTGTTTTTGATTAATTATTTTCTTTCATTCTTCTTGCAAAATACTCATTCCAAATTGAAAAAAAGACATGATAGAGCACAAAGAAACAATTTTTTTGCATTTAGAATCCAAAAAACAAGATTCATCACAATCTTTTGTTGATTTTTGCTGATTTTTTTCATTTTTTTCACTGTTTTTTGAAATTTTCAGACCTAGGTTCATTTTTTTTGTAGAATGATAAGATTAGTTAATAATGTTAATTGATAATTCATTTAAACACATTTGTATCAATTTAAATCAAATTTAGCTCTAGATTTTTGAAGTTTTAATGATTTTAGGTTGTTTTTTAAATTTTTTTGTATTAAAAAACTAATATGTAGTACATATTTTTGAATGTGTAGATTGATCATTGATCAGTGAATACACATTACACACTATAATGGCTTCTGGCTCTGGTTCAGGCTCAGCATCAGGTTCCACCCCCGCCCCATCAAGTTCCACCCCTCGCACACCATCATCATGGGTTCCAGGCACTCGTCCTGCAGGGGCTAGAGACCCTACATGGAAATATGGTGTCAGAGGGCCAGTGCCTGGAACAGTTGTTTGCGGTGAATGCAAAAAAGCATATCATGGAGGCATAAATCGCCTCAAATACCATCTAGCAGGCATTCCTCAACGTGATTCCAAGGTTTGTGAGAAGCCCAAAGAAGAGATTAGAAGAGAGATGCTTGCCCTACTTTCACTTGCTGAGGAAAAAAAAATGCAAAGGGAGAGGGCTAAAAAAGCCATAGCAGCATCCATAGCCAGTGCTAGTGGACATGCGCATGCCCATGGGACTCAGGAGCACGGGGTCGAGCACATGGAGATAGAGTCAGATGAGGATGCAGATATTATTGGCATTGTGGGCTCTCTTCATGGTCCACGGATTCGCATTCATGGCACATCCTCCACAGCCACATCGGCTAGGCCCCCCTTGTCCTCTAGTTCGACTAGAGTGCCAATGCCACCACCACCTTCATCTTCACGCAACCCACAAAGTTTTTTTGTGCCAAGAAACACACCAGGAGCACAGGGATCATTGGAGGCTACAGGGTGGAACAAGGAGGTGCATGAACATGCCAAAATGGCATGTGCTGATTTTTGGTATTTCAATAACATACCATTCAATGTGGCGAGTAGTCCCTATTGGCACAATATGGTCACTTCATTGACAGTTGCGGGAAAAGGCTTCAAGCCACCTTCTCGCAAAGATTTGAGTGGGAGGTAAGTGACAAGTCAACTTAAATTTTATGTTCTTTAATTTAAAATTTAAATTACTTTATTATTTATGTTGAATTCAAGCTATTTTTTGTTTAAAACTTACAATTTTGTACTTATTTAATTATTTTACTTTGTACTTGCAGTTTGCTCACAAATGCAACCGAAAGGGCAATGCATGTGGTGGAAGAGCAAAAAACTAAATGGAAGAAATTTGGCTGCTCAATTCTTTCTGATGGGTGGACGGATGGGAGAAACCGCACCATCCTTAATTTTTTGGTTGCTTCCAAAGGTGAAGTTGTGTTTTGGAAGTCGGTGGATGCTTCCAACAGGATAAAAACTGCAGATACATTGTGTACGTTGTTGGATGAAGTTGTGATGGAGGTGGGGATTGCTAATGTGGTGCAAGTCATCACAGATAATGCAGCAGCGTATGTGGCAGCTGGAAGGATGCTTGAGAGTAGACATCCATCACTCTTTTGGTCACCTTGTGCGGCTCATTGCCTTGACCTTCTTTTGGAGGACATAGGCAAACTTGTTTGGGTGGCACCGATTGTAGATGATGCAAGGAGCATCACAAAATATATCTACAATCACCCTTGGGTTCTTAATTTGATGAGAGAGCATACGCAAGGGAAGGAGTTGGTGAGATCGGGTGCCACAAGGTTTGCAACAATTTTCCTAACGTTGCAAAGCATTTTGGATTCTTTGGGCTCTCTAAAACAAATGTTCGTGAGTCAAGCATGGAATGACTCCTCATATTCAAAGAAGGCCGAAGGAGATAGAATTTCTGCAATAGTCTTCGACCCCTTGTTTGCACAAAAAGCTACAGAGATCGTGAGGGTAACTTCAAAACTTTGATTTTAATTTTAATCTCAAGTTGAATATAAATATATATTTTTTAATTTAACTTTAAGCCTTTCATTATAAATTTCTAACTTTGATCTTTTTGTATTTTTAATCTAGGTGTCGGAGCCCTTGGTTAGAGTCCTCCGCTTGGTAGATGGGGATGAAAACCCAATGGGATACATTTATGAGGCCATGGATAGGGCCAAGGAGGCCATCAAAAGTTATTACATGGGGGACAGCCTCAAATTTGATCCCATATGGGAGATTGTTGATAGGAGGTGGAACAATCAACTCCACCAACCCATCCATGCAGCAGGGTACTTCCTCAACCCTTCTTTTCTCTTCTCAGAGAGCTTCTCTGATCCTAATGGAGAGGTTATGGAGGGGCTCACAACATGCATTCAGAGGATGGAACCTGAGGTTGCAGTGAGAGACCTCATCGTCAAGGAGATGGATATATATAGGGAGGCAACTGGTAATCTCTTTTCTTCAGAGTTGGCTGTTAGAGGAAGAACCACTCTGCCACCAGGTATAAAATTCAGAGTCTTTAAATTTTAAGTTTATTTCACATGCATCTTAGAATTTGATAAAATGTGTTTTGACTTTTGACTTTTGAGTCTTTGACTTTGTTTTCTAACTCTTCAATTTTGTTTTTGTTTTTTGCAGATGTTTGGTGGAAAAATTGGGGTGGAAAAACCCCAAATCTACAAAAAATTGCCCTCCGTATTCTATGTCAGCCTTGTAGTGCATCCAATTGTGAGCGCAATTGGAGCTTGTTCGAGTCCATTCACACGAAAAAGAGGAACAAGTTAACACAAAAGCGCCTCAATGACTTGGTCTTTGTGCAATACAACCTTCGGTTGCGCATAAAGAGAGTTGAAGAAAAATCACAGGATCCTATTGACTTAGATGAGATAGATCCTTATAGTGATTGGACAGGGCGAGAGGAGCAGCCTCCATTGTTTAGCACAGATGAAATCCTTGACTTTGAGAGAGAGGCAATGGAGGATGTGGGTGCATCAGGAGTCGGAGATATAGGGTTGGATGAGATCCAGCCAGAGCCAGAGCCAGAGCCAGAGCCAGCAGCAGTAGCACCGCAGCCACCACCACTAGCACCACACACACGCGGCAGGACTAGAGGACCCACCCCTTCTTCCCTAGCTGTTGCTAGACTAGGGAAGAGGAAAGCCTAGCATGTTGTATTTAGTTGTTGTTTAGTATTTGCTTTCTAGTTCTAGTTTTATTGTTTTCATGTATCAGACTTTCAGGCTTTTAGCCATCGGGATTCTGCATGAGAATGTGATTTTGTAATCAATTTACATTAAAGTCAATCAAAATTAATAGAAAACACTTTTGTACTCATTTATGGATTCATTGGATTCATCTTGTCATTGAATTTTGCAAAAAAAATGTGTTTTTAATGAAAATTAAGTAATTTTTTCGTTTCCCGAGTTTTTTGCCGAGTTTTTTCCGAGTTTTTGGCGAGTTTTGAAAAACTCTCCAATTTTTCCCTTGGCGAGTTTTTTGTTGGGGCGAGTTTTCCAACTATGCCTGAATCTATCACCACATTGCATACCTTGTTCTTGCATTTGCATCTGGTTCTGAATAACGCTTTCCTCTGTGTCATCTCTTTCATCTTGGCATATCTCTCCTGGAATTCTTTGATCTCCTTTGCCATATTGTCTTCTAGAGGCATGGTGTCTTTTCAACTTCTCACTTGCCTGCAAAATACAACCAAAGGTCTACTCCCTGTTGCTCTGATACCACTTTGATGCAGTATAGGGGGGTTAGATTTCTCAATATACTACATGACTGATCCTCAAACAATCTTTATAAGGAAGAAACATTAACTCTTCATTTGTCCACATCTACTTTAGTCTGCCCTTGTAGTGCTCACAACCCGGTTTATGCAACTTTTCATCCAAACTTTCAAAATGACTTGCCAATTAAATGAATGATTAAGAAACCCTTTAAGGGCTTACATAACATATCTCAACTTCAACAGTGACTCTTTTGGACCAAATAGGAGAACCAATACACCTACCCTGCTCTAGGCTTCTCATTTAGCCCTCTTTTACAAAGGAAATCCCTCCTTTTCAACTTTCTTTCACAAAAACACACCAAACAGTCATAAGACATGTGACAAAACACCAAACTTCATGATTTGTTTCCAGGTTTAAGGCTTCTTTAGTACTGTCCCAACAAACCCTCACTTTCAAGCAAAAACACAAGGGTTTTAATGAAAAACACAACTATCAGGATTTCCCAACCAAGCCAGTGCTCCAAACACCCCACATATAACCTGCACATACTCAATAAACCTTTACTTGGACAAATCTCTCAACATTTCATCATAACCACCACCTTACAACTCAATTTTCACATAAAACTACTCTGCCCAGCCCTAGGGCATCACTTCCCAACCATCAAACTGTCTTATTTTGACTCCTAACCTATTTAGACACCTTACCTAACATGAATCATGCCATTCCTCCGAGTAACAGATTCCACAGTAGGAGGAATGGCTAATTCTTCATTTAAAGCCTCAAATCAGACCCTTGCTGGTTTACACAGGCAGTGCCAAGAAAAATAAAGATTTCTTTCACTAAAACTAATTAAGAACCCTCAAAATGATTGAATTTACAAGCTATTACATATCAACACATTATACCACAAGTTTCAGACCAATGAGGACCAGTACGGACCCGTACACAGCAAGAAAAGATCAGAAAACTCAGGAAATTTGCTTGTAAAACGTTTTGAAATCTATTGGAATTCTTCCCAAATGTGAACAACTTCTTCAATTCGAGCCTTATGAGGCCTTTTATACATTTGCAATTCAAAACTACCTTTCCAACGTCCACAACCAACTTTTGATCTCCTTGACCCTTCATATTCTCCTAAAATTGCAAAATGACAACTTCATATTTTGTTGTGCAACTTTTACATTTGAACCCCAATGTTTTCCCACACACCTAAATACATAGTAAAATGGTCTTTGAAACCTTATTTAGCATAAACAAAACACTAACACCCCCAAACTAACCTAAACACACTCTATGACCACACTTCACCAAATCACATTTTGCATTAAGGGTGTAGGTGCTCCTGCACCATATAGAAATCACAATTCAACAAAGTCTCAAGTCATGTTGGCATCCACAACACTCTTGCAGTTAGTAGTACTTTCATTGGACTAATTTTCATGCTAAGGATACCAAATAGAGTAGTTGTCTAGCATGTGCCATTGTTAGATTGTCTAATAGAAAGCAAGGGATTTACACCCTATATATTAGGCAATAATGATAGGTATTTTTTTTTCCTATGGACTTAATATAAAGCCCACCTCTTGTATTAAGCACAATTTTGATAACTTTGTGGTGGTTCATTGTTTTTAGAGATAATTATTCTTGTGCCATGATAAAAGAATGTCTTTAAGCAATGTCTATGTCATTATTTCCTAGAGACATCATTCCAATCAGAGTTCCATATTTCTAACTACATTTTGCAAGACACTTTGGTCCCTCGTAGATACAAAATTTACCATGTTTATGAGTTTTTCATCCACAAATTGTAGTAAAAATGCAGTGCCACTCTTTTAAATCTTTGAAGAGTATTGAACTCTAATTTATATCTATATATGAAGGAAATTGGTAATATGGCTCATAAGCACATTTTTAAAAATTAATATATTTTTTAATGTTTAATAAATTTTTGAGTTGTTGCCGAGTTCTTAAATTTTTTGGGTCAACTGAGTAATTGGGAAGTCTGAGTTTTTAAACTATGGTTTTATTTGGTCCCTACAAATGTTCAATTGCTTCATTGGCCCTATTAATGGCCTCGTCTAGATAACCCGTGAGGTCTTTATCCCCATCCATTAACTACAAAACCCTAACCAATGGTTTTAACACTTAAAACAAGAGAGTGAATGAAAAGGAAATTAGAGAATTGAATTAAATAAAAAAATTAAAATCAGCAAATTAAAATATCAGAATTTTACAAAAACTTAAACATTGTAATTTTTTTATTGAAAGGAAAATTTGATTAAAAAAACATTTTAATGATCTCGTCCATGGTCTTGGAAAATATATCGCCAAAAATGGTCTTCATGACCTTTTCTGCTTTAACCTTCCCATAGTGAGGACTATCCAACCATGTTTTGCTCACAAAAATGCGCTTAAAGTTGGGCAATTGAGTTACGATACTTTGCAAGGTGAGAAAATTAGTGGCAAAGCATGGGACTCCTATATGCATGAGCTCCTTGCCATTAGTGCGCTCTCATGAGATTTAGGTCCCATGTGTGATTGTAGATTTAATTGATAATATTCCTTGCATCTTCTTTCACATTCTTCACCCAACTTAATTGTCCTTTTCCCTCAAGGAGAAGGTCAATGCAATGGGTGACAAAAAATATTCAAAACAATGTAGGGTGCCTCACGTCTAGTAGTCTACCAACTGCCACATATGCAGATGCATTGTCTGGTACTTGCAACTATTGTAATAACCATTCCCTTTTCTAGACCTTCTATCCCATGTTTCCAACAAGAGTTCTTAGGCTTGCCATTTTTCCTACTTGTAGTCATGGATGCCATATTCTTTTCATAAAATGGAAATAAACCCTAGGAGATGGGAAAAATCAAAAAACAAAAATTATTATTGTAGCTAAAAAAACTCGTCATTAATAGGATATACAAATTATGATGTTTTAAATTTTTTTAAGGTGTCATTGTATAATTTTAATATTTTTTAGCTATATAGCAGTGATGCTAGATAGCCCATGACAGCCATTAAAAATTAAAATTTTAAAGTTGAAACTTAAAATAATGTAGCTAGTTTTTTTTTTTTTGAAGCATCATAATACATACTCACACAAAACAATGAATGGAAGAAATTAGAATGAATGTATGAGTTATGATACTTACTTGAATTTTCAAAAGTTTGCAGACTCGAATAGCCTTGAAAATCTAAACACAACCTGCAAAAATACACACACAGTGCTAGAAACTGTGCCCTAGCAATTTGAAATCATGCCCTAGGTCTTGACATCCTTCATGTTGAAGAAGAGATCCCATTCATCAATTGTCACAAAAAATGAATGAATTTTTTTTGCATCACTTTAACTCAAAATGTCTAGGTGAGTTTTTCTGCATCGTGAGTTTTGGCTTTCTTTTTTTCTTCTGGAAAAACCGCCATGATTTTTCCCAAAAAATGTGATGCCGAGTTTTCAATGCAATTACTCAGCAGCAATATCTTTAGATGAGTAGTCACTGAGTTTTTAAACATTGAGGTTTAGTTAGATCTTAGGGAGCTTCCCTTCATAATTTGAAGAATGGCTCTACCATACACACTCTTTTGTTTTATGTTATCTCACAAGAGACAAATTAAAAAGCTAATAAGAGATTACCAAAGGGGGTGTTGGGCTGTATGAAGGTAAAATGAAGGATGCTAAGAGGAAGGCAACCAAGTAAAGATAGTGACCTACAACCCATCTCTCCACAAATACTTAATCTGGTCCACCCTAGTCTCAAATTTGGGAGGTCAATGTGCCCAAAAATATCAATGAAACAAATGTTAGGAAGGTCAGTTTCAGGTGTATACAGTCTGCTCTTGGTCATTGATTGGCTCCTCATTTTCTTCATTTGATTCTTGAATGACCTCATTTTCTATGAGCATGAAGCGTTTCATAACATACCTATGTCCACTGGAATATTTGTCTCAAGTGTAGCAGAAACCATTTTACTTCCTTTTTTTTCTTGTTGTAAGTGTAAAATGGGAACTTGTTGAGCATTCTTAGTGTTGCTGGTACTTCTGTCTCTCAATCCATATTTACGTTGAGAAGTTCTTTGATTGGTTATAATTTTCTTCACCAAGTCTATTGCTATCTGCATGTTATCTTTACAGTGATGGGTATGTGAACTTAGAGTTTGTGTCAAATTTTGGTTTTACATTGTTGATGACCTCAGATGTTGAGAGTTACATTTTGCTACAAATCCTGTTTGCATTTATTTGGATAGTTTGTTTGAAGCAGTCATTGTATTGCTTCAAGCATAATTACAATATTAATTCTTTTTTGGTTTGTATTGGAGAGGGAAAGGGTTCTAAATATATTCGTTCTTGGAGACTTGGAATATGAGTATGAGAATGCCATATTGAAGTAGTGTATTTAAGTCTATGTAAAAGAGATGTCATTTATTAATCTTCTTGTAGGAGGCTCAGGCAGAGTTCTTATTGGAGTTGCAGATATTCCCTCTTGCAGGTAGTTGTGTACATAGGATTCCAGAGTTTGGGGTTCATCTCAAGGGTTATGAATTGTTGAGTTCAAAATGACAAGACAGTTCAAATGAGATAGGGCTTTCATAAGGGTTGGTTGTGACCTGAAACAGTGAGGTGTGCTCATGATGGTGGTTACCTACAAACAATACAGTTGCAATCATTTTGCTGAGACAAAACATATGTAGCTAGAGTACCCTGGTGCAGTCAAAACTCCAAAATATGGCCAAATAGAGCTTTTTAACCTTGGGTTCCATTAATGTGACCCTGAACAAACAAATACGGCCAAACCAAGGGAATCTAGACACAGAAGTGAAGAATTTTGAAAAACAGACTATCAGGTAAGGTAAGCTGTCAAAATAGACTTTAGAGGGAAAAAATTCAAAAAAGGTTTACTTGAAATATTGTTGCAGCCATTGAAGATTGTCCTTGCTTCCATTCTTCATTCACATTGCAGACCTTGTGTTTGAATCGTCCCTTAAATACCACAATAACAAAGTTCGCAGTTGTAATCCACTCAATGCTCTAGCCAAATGAAGGTAGAAAGCTGCTTCAAGGGCGGTAAATTCCAGATGTAATCTACCAACAAAATGAAGATAAACAGGAAAAAACACCAGCCCAAAAAGAAAAAATGAAAAAAGATGTCATGGTCTGCAGTGGGTTCACTCTGGGCACAGATTTTGGGCCTCAGATTTGCTTCGGGTAAATCTATGAATATATCTGGGCGAATCTGGAATCCAAAATTTGCACCTTCTCTGCACCCACAGCAGACCAGACTCCAAATCCAGAGAACGAACTGGACCTGGACCCGACACTTTTTCTAAGTGAACTGGTAATATAGTTTCAAGGAAATAAGCTCCTTATCTCTTGCATTATAATGGAAAGTTGGAATGCTATATTTTCTCAATTAACATTTTGTTTGAATATTATTCATGACCATCTTCTTACTAATGCAAAATCTGACGCTTAGAATTAGATCCCTTGTATTCTTTGGTAGCCTTGTTGTTACCATGGCTTTTTCTTGCTTTAGGATGGTAAATAAGCATGAAGGTGCATGTGAGTGGCCTTGCACTCTGCTTGATCATGCTATTTGTGAAGAGAGCCTATTCTTTGTTATGAGGCTTCATTGACAGTTATTGATTGTTGATGACTTCATACTCAAACCTTATTGTTTGTGGCCCTGTTGACAGATCATATCACGATGGGGAACACTACAATAGTGTGCGATTGAAGAATGATGATGGTTCTGGGCCGGCCAAACCAATTGTGATTGAGGTTGGCATGATTTCTTTGCTTGATATGTGGCTCTTTATATCTTGTGTTTCTTGCCATCATTTGTAAGTTTGTTTTTGATGACTAGACTATTGCAATTCTGAGTGGTGTTTCTGTGATGAGTGCACTTATATACCAAATTTATACTCTTTTGTTTTGAGGAGGACGATCATTGTTTGCCATCTTGTTCTGTGAAAGAGAAATACAAGAGTTCAAGTACGACATCTGAAAAAAGGGTGTATAATCAAGAGTCGGTAAAATTAGTTTTGTCTGGAACAGGATGTACAGATGTTACTCGAGTTCATGATGTGAGTGTTTTCTTTCATTTACATGGCATGCTTCTGAAAACATTGATAGTTCTTTTGTACATTTTGATAAATGCTCTGCAGTCTGAATTATTTTATTGATATACCTAAAATCGAACCTAATTTTATTCAAGCCTGACCATGTTGACTCAACAGGTGCTGCAAGAGGTGCATGGGGATACAGATGCTGCAATAGAGTTTTTAATAGCCGAGCAAGCTGCCAGTATGCAGGATGAAGTCGAGTCTTGTGCAGACGCAGAAATAGATGCTAATGGTAAAACTGTAATACTTGATGTATCTTATCTTTTCACGATTGGCATGATATTTGCACATGTTACAACTTACAGCATGACTTTGAAAAATTGACACTATTGGCAGGAGGTGATGAAGAACAGCTAATTGGAAGTCCACCCGACCTAAACCATGCTTCTGAAAAAATTTCCATCAACGTACAGTCATCTTTATCTGAAGCTGAGAAGGATAAACATGAAGGAACAAAAGAGACTGATAGGTATCAGGTAAGTTGGATTTCTATATGTGCAGTATCTATTCTACTGGATTTCCAAATAAAGTACGTCGTAGTTTACAATCAGACATACTTTGATGTTTGTCTTGTTTCCATACTCCAGAAAAATTCTAGAAACAAGCCCTGTTCATGTGGATCAAAAAAGAAGCATAAGGCTTACTGCAAGGCGGGGAGGCAGAAATTTGATGCTAAGTCAATGTATTCCTCGTTCCCTGCCACTAATCTTTTTCTATCCTGTTAGCTTCTTGCTATTTTCATTCTAAAGATAATGTTATTCATCACTGGATTGGCTTTTCATTATTCATGTATACTAATGTGATATCATCATATCAGTGACAAGTAACATTATTTTTTATAATTTTTTTATCAAAATAGTTATTCTTATGATAGCAAAATTTCGTGCACTAGTTCTCAGGAAGCCTTAACAAACAAGATCAGGAAGATGAAACTCAGAAGTTCCAAGTCTGAAACGCAATCAACTCAATCATGTGGGACAGCCGCCATGGGACCTCCAGATCTAGGAGCACTCTACATCTGATACTAAAATCATAGTGGTTGCTTGATATCTGATTTTCCTTCCTAAAGCCATATCTGGGGACTTTTGTGTGATGCTGCCAACCTAGACGAAACTGGTGAGAGTATCAAAAATGTTCATCAATAACAAAAGAGGAAAAAAAACATTCTTTGAAATTAGAGATATTCGAAAAATTCTTGCATCTTTTGTCATCAAAATGAGCTTGGAATATTGTTCCAAACAAAAGTTTGCGAAAAGAAAGAAGACAGACGTATGAGAAATTGTCTGCTGTAAAAGTATGTGTTAGCAATATCAAAATTACATATTCAGAGCAGGATCTGTAAGATTCATGCTTAAAAGAGGCGATGTAATTATCTGAAAAAATTTAGTCAATAAAATATGTATGAAAGTCTGAACATCATATGAGGAAAGCACAAATTATTGAATTAACTATAATTTTATGCCGCAAATATCTGAACCAAGATTCATGGCAATGACTGCAGAAATATATTTCCTTTTTCTTTCATGAGTTGAGATATACATCTTCAATGAGAAGGGCCTCAATAAGGGAGTTCAAGATGGGATAGAAATTATATAAGAACTGTCTGCTGCAATCAGGTAGTCTGCAGATGCTGATTAATTGTTTGCAGTACAGTTTACTTGTGCGTGTGATCTTAATGCTGAAACTATTGCATTTATGATTTCAAGGAAAACAACTCATTATCAAATGCAGAAATGTTTGTGATGGTCTAAATAACCTGATCTTGAAATTGGTTAACAGTGACAAAACTATCCAAGAAATGACGTTCATCACAGATAGCAGAAAAACGAAAATCAGGATGATAGTTGCCTTCTCATCATCAGGTGACAGGGTTGAGTCAACGCAGGAAATGGATGTTATTTGCATATCTGAATTCTGGTAATTATTCTCAGGTTATGAGGGGCTGAGTGAATGAGGCAGGGGAATATCATGGGCTATATAAAAGGATGGGCTAAGGAAAATTGCCGGCTGTATAAGAACTGCCTAGTCTAATCAAGCAGCTGTTATAGTCAGCAGAGTTTTGGCAGGTGTATATCCATGATTAGTGTGCAGTTTTCACTGCCTTATTTTCATCATCAGTTATAAACTGGAAATATCGCCACTAAATTTTCTTTTTTAATTTTTTGTTAGATTTCCACGCATATCCCAACTTGTCATGCTCATCCTTAACGGCAATTTTGCATGAGGATCCTTGCAGAATGGTCAGGATTTCTCGATTACACGTATCTTGATATTGCTATGCAGGAAATGTATTATTCGGTCACTTTTATCATGCAAAAAAGAGCGGCATGTTTGGTAGCACTGTAGAAGACTGAAGTTCAAAGTAGACCACGAAGAAGAGATCAACATTGTAGCATGCATTAACTTTGTCAAGGACATATTACCCTTATCATGTTTGGTAGCACTGTAGAAGACTGAAGTTCAAAGTAGACCACGAAGAAGAGATCAACATTGTAGCATGCATTAACTTTGTCAAGGACATATTACCCTATTATAAGTATGAAATTTATGTCATTACTTGAAGGTTTTCGTCCTTTGTAGGATAGCTAAAAATTCTAATTCAACTCTTAAAATTTGCTCTCTGAATTGTGGATTGAACATCTGCTTTAGGCCTACTGGTGTATACTATCCGTCTAAAACAATGTCTATTATTTGTGTGGCATCATATTTAAAACCTATGACAATATCTGAGTAGAATTGAGCTTGAAAACCATTAGACAATAATATAGTAGGATAAACAATAATATGAAGTACATAGGGAAAAATGAGCAAGGAAGTAGAGATGTGAAATATGCTTCTTACACCATCTATGAGGGGTATATGTAAAAATAATTAATTTTTATTAAAATAAAAAAGAATATATAGATAACATACTGTAACAATGATTTATGTGGGGAAAACCCTTTGGGAGAGCTGTACAATCCAAAGCACAAACCAATTGTATTATCAACAACAAATGGTATAGTACAATATTTAGGGACATGCCTTTACAAGAGTATCACTCACATGTAGATTTAGAACAATTTTGATAGCATAACATTAGTGAAAAACTTGCTATGCATATTTCAACTCAAGCACCCAATAAATAAATGGGGCACAAATAGAAAATCACCAAAATGGTTTTGGAAAACCATGAGCAAACCCATGAGTAGGGTGTCCAAATCCATAGGACAAATTCAAACACACAAATTCAAACACTCCCTTGGTCTGGTTGGTTTTAGATTATTATTACACTTTGCTATATTGCTATAACTTGTCATATTTAACCACTCAACTTAGGTGCCTAGTTTGGCCTCATTATGCATTCAAAGATGTTTTGCATCATGCATAATAAATTGTCATAATGCTAGTTGAGATTCATATGTAACTCTTTTATAATCATGTTTTTACATGTCATAGAATTTGTTATAAATTATTCCTATATTACAAAGTCATAAGATGTTATTACACATCATAATGACATTAGATGTTCTTACAATTTTTTACAAATTTTATAAAATATTTGACATGTGACCAATAATGCCATCATAAAGTGGGACGTTCTCGTTCAAGTAAAGACAAAATAATAAATAAATAAAAATAATTAATAAATATAGGCATTAAGATGCAAGGTTGAGACACATTTCCCAACATTCTTTCACTTGTCAAATACCTTGCAATGGAGCAAGAGGAGATTTCAACATTGAAATATAATTGCCAGCGGCGAGACCTATAGACTCATTGCACCACCTAAATTACTTTGTGCTTGCTAGCATTGTCAATGCATCTTCAACATTATGTAAAGTGCCAACCTTTTTCAACATCACTTTCCTATCCTCTACAATGTCTTGAACAAAGTGGGAGAAGACATCTAGGTGCATTTGCAACAATTTGCAAAGCGTTTGACTATCCCAAAGAACTCTAACAATTCCCTCACTTAGCCCCATGTTTGAACACAATCTCTTAAGTTAGGTGGCCTCCTCATAGGCACAAATAGTTGTCATTTATTTAACACTTGTAGTGAACAAAATAACCACAACTTGCCACTTATACATCCAATTGATATTGTGATGAGACTTTTTCCTCGAAGTGAAAAATAACTTTTTTTTACAAAAATGAATATGTTTTTTAATAAAAAAATGTTTTTATTATATACAAAAAATATTACAAGAGGGATGCTAGATTTCAATAGGAAATTACAGAATGCTGAAATGTCCTATACACAAGAAAGCACTTATAAAACTAATAGAGTTTGTTTGCAAGAAAAAAATCCAACAAATGACAAGAACCAAATTAGGTGGGAGCAAGATGAAGTTCTATAGAGCTTTTCTAGATATAAAGGAATCCAACTTGAAGGGTAGCATTGACATTTGAGAACTTGTTTGTTTCAACATTATGTTTCCTTTGAATATGTTTGAAATCCACACTACAGAAGCATTTTGTTAGAGTTTAAATAAAATGCATGTATTCCATGTTGACATATTTATATTGATTATTTGTAACAACATTTATAGTTATATGAGAGTTTCTAAAGATTTGGAGGTGTTCAATTCCTTCCTCTTTGACCAAGAATAGTCTAGTTTTGAGAATTTGGATCTATGCAAAATTGTTCGTATTTGGACCCAACTCAACAACACACTTGAGGTAATTTTTGTTGTTCAAGAGAATTATTCCACCACCCTCTAAACACAGGTTATCCTTGAGGCCCCATCGAAGAAAAAATAAAATCTAGGTAAGGAGGGGGAGAGTTATTGTTCTTTTTCTTTTTCTTGTTGATTTTGAAGTTTATGAATTTAGTCTCCTTGATTAAGAATTGAACAATAGAAGTAACCTAGGTAGGAATATAATGATCCTTGAAGATGAGAAAGCTTCTTGCCTTAATATTCCCCAAATAAAATATAGTAAGACATAAGATTTTTGATATTGGAATACCATTGAATTTTTGAGCTTCCTTGTTTTCTTCTATTGCTTTACATAAATCACAATAGTTAAGGCCTAAAATACCTCTTTGCTTCAAGTTGTCAAGGGTGACTTTTTATTTTATTTTGGGGAACAACCTAGAAGAAAAAAATTAATTTGGGGATGTTTTATGTGTTCCATATGTGTGTGCATCTATATATGGGAGAAGTGCCATGAAGAGCCTTGTATTATTTGTTTAAGAATAAGCTCTAGAATCATTTATGCTACCCAAAATAACTTTGTCTTTTTTATTAGGATCAAAAGGAAATTTCCTTCTATATATGGGAGAAGTGCCATGAAGAGCCTTGTATTATTTGTTTAAGAATAAGCTCTAGAATCATTTATGCTACCCAAAATAACTTTGTCTTTTTTATTAGGATCAAAAGGAAATTTCCTTCCGAAGAGGAAGCTAAGGTGAGCCAATCCTTCTCTAAGTTTTGAGGGATATTGAGGTCTTGAGAAAATTTGAGTTAGGGAATATATCAGAAGTCCATCACTTTGTTAAGAGATAAGATTTTGATCAAGGAGCCACTCATTTAACTTGGTGGAGAGTGAAGGATTGGTTTTGTGGACTTTTTGACCATTTCCAAGCATCCAAGATATTGGTTAGAGATTATCAACATAGCCTTTTCCATGTTTTTCCAAATAAGAGTTTTCTCCTCAATTGGGGTGGTATGAAGGCAACAACTAGAAATGTGATAATTATATTTTTTCCATAAAGATGCACACCATTTGTCTTTATCTTTTTTCATTCTTCAAAGAATTTTGGCTGCCAAAGCTTTTTGATGATCTCAAAGACTTCTCAAACCAAGTCTTCCTTCTTTCGTTTGATGATTTGATTCCACTTAACTAGACAATTTCTTTTTGTTGCCATGTTTCCCCCCCTTCCCATATAAGTTTTTTGATCAGTTGTTCCATTTTGTTCATAATACTCACTGGAGCACTTATGATTACTAGTATGATATAAGGGTAAAAAACAAAGGAATAAATTTACAAGGTGAACTAAAGTAGAGGGTTTAACCACACATTGGCTCACTGATTGATCTTAGCTTTCATTTTGTAAATAATTTTCTACTAGTGTTTAGCATTGGGAAGATGAAAGGAAGTATGACCTCCCACATAAAAGAAAGGTTGTTCAAGGTTTTTTAGAGTTGCTCTTGAAATCCAAATTTCTAGAAATATTAGCAACATCCACCACATAGGCCCACTACTTGATCTTAGCTTTCATTTTTCAAAGAATTTTCTCGTAGTGTTTATATTTGGGAATATGAAAGGAAATAGGAACTCCCAAGTAAAAGAAGGATTTTTTAGAGTTGATCTTGAAGCTCAACTTTCTAGAGATATTAGTAACATCCCTAATGTAGGTGAGAAAAATAACTGATAGATTTTTTAGTATTCACCAAGCAACTAGTAGCAATGGAGTAAGAATTAAGGATAGAAGCAAATCTCAAGCAATTTGAGGGTGGCTCCTCCTAACAGGATGATATCATTTGAAATTGGGCATGATTGAGCTCTTTTCCATCTTAGAAGGTGGGAATACCAAGAAGTTTTTGTTGCTGATTTAGTTTAAGCATTTTTTTAAGAAGTTCAACAAATAAAATATATAAGTAGGATGCGAGAGGGAAACCTTGTCTCAACCCTCTAGATAGCTTGAAGAAATTAGTGGATCTACCAATAGCCAATGGGGTAATCCATGGCTTGCTAATTTCCTTTATCCACCCTACAATTTATCATCAAATCCAATTTGTTAAGGGTGCTAAAAATCGCTTTATGATTTATCCCATCAAAAGCATTTGACACATCTAAAATTATAGCCATAGTATTTCTATTATCCTATTTGTTGGAGTGGATAGCTTCTTGAGTGAGGACAATGTCTTTTGATACACATCTAAAAGGAACAAAGCTCATTTGTTCTTTAGAGATCATCGAGAGAATACATTTAGGTAGCTTTTTGGAGATAATTTTGGTAACAATTTTATAAGAGGTGTTGCATAAGGAAATTGGCCTAAATTTGTTAATGCTCACAAATTGAGCTTCTTTACAAATTACAACTAAACAAGTGGAGTTGATACCTTCATGAAGTCTTTGGCATTGCCTAAAGTCTTCCATCATTTCCAAAGGCTCAAACTTCATCACTTCCTAGAAGTCTTGGTAAAGGTTAGCATGGAATCCATCTAGGCCTTAGGCTTTGACTCTACTCATCTTCAAAGTTGCTATTTCTAACTCTTCTAGTGTTGCCTCCTTTAACATTTGTTGTTTTGATCCCAAGAGATAAGATGGGGAATATTCTCAAGGAATTTGTTTCACTTAAACTCATAGTTAATATTGTCTTTTGTTAAGAGTTATTTGAAGTGCATAAGAATATGCTCTTTGATATTTGTCATTGATTCTATATTATGACCTTCATTCAATTGTAGTTTTGCTACAATATTGACATTTCTTTTTTGTTGGGTTTTCTTGAAGAAGTATTTGGTATTACAATCTCCTTCTATGAACCAAGGCATTCAAGATTTTAGTCTCCAAGAGTTCTCTTCTTTGTGGAGAAGATTGATCAATTGAATAAAACATTTTTGTTGTTGAGAGAGATTTTTCAAGAGACCTTTGAATTAGTTTTGGATTTCCTTAAGTTGAAGCTTAAGAGAGATTATACTCTGAGTTTTTCAAGAGATTTCAACCAATGTCTAATACATTCCTTTGTGTGGTAGATTTTTTATCCATTGTTGGCCTAAGAAAGGATGTTGAGGTTCCATCCAGGCTTGTCTAACCATATGTTCAATGCATTTCTCTTTGCACTAAATAGAAGAATATTTGAAAGGAATTTGTCTCCACTTGATCTTTTGCTTAAGAATAAAATTGTTAGTCTTATAATATGAAAGTTTGGAATAATTTTAAAGTGTGTGAATGGGAATATTTATAGAAGACTCCCCAAAATTGAGAATTTGTCAAGTCTAGCAACTATAAAAGATAATCTAGTCATCTTGTTGGACTAATATATTTTCACATTCTAGGTTTGGTGTCCTCCAAGCCATGATTGCTAATAATGTTTTCCACATTTCTTTGTCTCTATCCCAAACAAGAAATTTTCTTTTCTTTTCTTGTTGATTAAGCACTGGGCTAAGATCCCCTCCAAGGATCCAATTTGAGGGAATATTTTAGAGTGCATTTTCATTTATAGTGGCCCATTAGTAAGTTTTGTCCAATGAGTGATTTGGAGAATAGACATTTGTGAAGGTGAACAACTTATAAAATTCTTATCCCTTAGAGAGACTCTAATCTAGTGAGCATTTAAGATATGATCTTCTAGTTGCAAGTTGGAGGATCAAATTGTTAGGACTCCTCCTGAGGTACTAGAGGAGGAAGCGAGAAGGGAATCACTTGAAGGCCACATTTTTTTATGGTGTTTACTATATTTTTGATTTCATTTCTTGAATGAAATAACATTTGGTTTTCTATTTTGCAAAAGATCGTTAAGAATATTTTTTAGTTTCATTTCTCATACCTCTAACATTCCATGAAAGCATTAAGATTTCTTACTTGTTTTGTTTTTGGTTTTGAAGATCTAGTTTATTGTGGTCTAAGTGCTTGCTGCAATATTTTCCTCTCCTTTTGTTTGCACTTTGTTGTTTTGTTCCCTACCTTTGATGGATTTCTGGCTATAAGAAGGGACAAAGGATGGCTCCTTTTCTTCATGGACTCTCTTGCTCATTTGAATTGGAATTTCATAGACTTCTAGCTAAAGGGGAATGATGGATTTCTTGTTGTTTTTCAACATTGTTTAGTTGATGCTTCTCTTCCTTTGATTCTTGTATTTCTTCTTCTTCGTTTGTGGTATTTAAGACCCTAAAGGGATTAGATGAGAGGGGTTTCATGTTCAATTGCTCTTATTTTTGTGGGTCTTTGTTATTTCTTTGTCACACATGTTGAAATCCTTCATTTGAACCATCTTGAGGTTTATGGGAAGTCTCTAAAAAAATTGTGTTAATGGGACATTGTATTTGAATGGGTTTTGGTTGTAGTCTAGCATTTGGGAGATAGTAAGATCACCCATCTTCAAATTTATAGCTTCTGGGAGTTGTTTGAGAAGATCTACTTCCACATAGATCCTTGCAACCAAAAAAAATATTTCTTTGGGATTTTCCCACATTTTGTAAACTCCAACCATGTTACCAATAGCCTAAAAAGCATCTTCATGCCATAGGTGAAAAGAAAGCAATGGGGGAAGAAATTGTACTGAGATCTTGGAAGGGGTTTCTTCTAGTGGATTGAAGTTAGGGATCTAGTTGTTCAAATAAAGGTAACAAGGTCCTAGGTACCATGGGCTACTTCTAAAAATTAGATCTTTATCTTCCTTTAGATAAAAATAAGAAATAAGAAAAACCTCTACCAGATAGAGCTATTTCAATGTTAACAATTTTTAGTCTCCACTCTAGTTCAACCCAATGCTTTAGTGATTTGGATAAGGGCCACGGTCCTAAAAAATTGCCTTCCAAAGAATTTCTAGTAAGTTCGATAAGTTTTTATTTAATATTTTCATAGGATATTCCACTATATGGACTTTACCCCATCTTTTAACTATTTGAAGGTTAGATATATCTCTCTTAGTGGCTTCCTATTGGACATAACCTTGCTAACCATTTTTTTAAGGACCACAACATGATCCACAAAGGAGCAAGGCTGCAAAACCTTGTCTTTGAATGAGGGAAGAGCCATAGGTTCAATGGTAGGGAGAGGGGAGTGGCTACAAAAGCATAAGCGATGGCAACCTTAACACAATGCTCATGGGCTAGATTGTATTTTCGATGTTAGAAATATTATAAACACAATCTAGATAAAATAAGTTATATGTAATTACCTAGAATTAAAACAAAGATAAAAATAATTATTATGTAATTATCTTTAGAAAATATATTTAAATAATTTATTATTGGGTAAAAAACAACTTTAATCTTGAGAAAAAAATGACAAAATAATGTCAATTTTTTTATGAGAGACAATGATGGTTTAGAAACCACTAGTTGGAATATTATATAAATGATTTATAAGAGTCTTGGAAGATGGCAGAAGAGAACACAGGTTACCATGGGGGATAGTGATAGGTAGGGCATGGGCATTAAATAAGCAACCCACAAAGAGTGTAGTTTGGGGTACAAAGTACACCTAGGATTGTCCTGGCCAAAGATTTGTGTTGCGTGTTTTCTCTATTTTGCATAGGCATATGTTGTGTTTATTAAAACCAACTCCTCCTATATTGTGAGCATAATTTAAGGGCTCTATTCATTAGATTCTTCTAGGGGTGATTTGTCATTCTAGAGAATTTGGATAAATATTGGTTCTATTGTTGTTTGAATAAACCAAAAATATAAATATATTATAAAATTATTATTTGATTCAATGGTTTCTATAATTTAATATTTATTTTAATGTTAATAAGAATGTGAAGTATAAAAATGAATCTCTAAACTTTTTTATTATATAAAAAATAAAATAAATTATTGACCTATTACATTTGGTATCAAAGTCAAATTCATGTAACATATGTTGCTTTGTAAATATTTTTGGAGTCATCTATAAAATACCTTATTCTCTTTGTTATATATATGTCTATTTGCATGGTATAATCCCTTTTACATTTATCTCTATTAAGTTCTATTTTAATAAAAATGCCATAAAACTTTTATTCCTTGAGAAAGCATTACTTATTGTAGACACATAAAAATGACCTAGGCCTGCTAACTCTATTTTACCACTTTCGTCCTAGCATAATTATGACATCTTAATTATGTGCTTGGTTTGCTTCTGACTATTAATTAAATAATTCATTATTATTTAATTAATTCATGTCTCTTACGTTCTGCATGATTATTAATAAATAAATTTTATTTATTTATTCAATATGTCACTAAGGGTTTAGCTGGTATTGGCATGGTGTGATGGTTTATAGGTGGCATTGTTGTTCTTTCCACCAAGGTTCAAACCCCGTTGGGGTGGTATTGTTGAATGGTTGTATCCGGTTCATAGCTCCGGTCAAAAGTGTTTACCCCTTGAATAAAAAAAAAAACGTCACTAAGGGTTTATGGTCCTCTTACAATTAAATAAATGTCCTAATTTATTTAATTACCTTTATTCATTTATTCTTCCTGATTATTAAATGAATGAATTATATTTATTTAATATGTCACTAATTCTTATAATTAAATGAATTTATTAATTAATTTAATTATTGATCATATCCTCTAAATTAAATAATTATCTTTAATTATTTAATTGCCAAATTTAACATTTCCCTCATTTTAAATAAATAAATTATTTAAAATGATCTCACATTCTTGACTGTCAGTTCATTTTAGTAAATAACCTGAAAAATGATTATTTATTATCACACAAAATTCATATTTTGAATTAATTTAATTCAAAATGGTAATCTTCTTCCAAAATATAATTCAATATAAATACAAAATATCTATAGAGGGAGGAGGTTTGATATAGTGCAATCAGTTTGTAAGTGAATGTATATTAATAACTCACTAGGAATTCTCTTACAAAAGAGAGTATCTTCGAAAAATTAAAGCTTACATCTAGAAATTAGAAATGTAATATGATCTAACATCTAACTAGTGTAATGTTTCTATAGAGCTTTTAATATTATCATCATGCTGAAAAATAAAACTAAAAGTTACATACAAAAAATAAAACAATGTATCACCAAAATATAGCTTTTCAAAATAAAAAATAATGCTTAAATACAAATAAAAATTTGTGTTCATGTATGTATGCCAATAAATAAATAACTCTTAATATATTTTTATTAGTATTATTATATAAGATTTATAATTTTATAGTTATAATCTATACATATTTTGATAAAGGGTAAAAGGAAGGTTTTTGAAACTTGGGCCTCAACCCTTGAACAAGACAAACCAAAAAAAACTACATCATCACAACTAGCTATAACTATACAACAACACAATTGTAAAATTATAGCCAAAACAAGGTCACAAAGACCAAAGGAAATAGAGACAACTAAAACAAGATCACACAACACAAACTTCAAGGTAATTAGAGCTTGTTGAGAGCAATAGTAGCATCTCGCTTCTCTTGGACCACTCAATGTGCTCACCCATCGTAGTAATGCTAAATTTTTCATCCTTATGTATCACCTTAGCCTTGCTCCCCCTAGTTCTCATTTTGGGTCATGCCTAGACTTGTGTGGAGTTTCAAATTTTCTCTTAGCACTTGAATACTTTTGAAAAGTTTTTGATGGTGACTGTTGAAATCCACCACCTTCCTTAAATTGGTTTTGTTTCCCCTAAGGTCCTTCTCAAGGTTTTTAATTCTTTCATCTCGTTTAGAAATTTCCCCTTTTAGTTTTCCAATCTTCTTGACAACATCCCATTTTGTCATTAATGATGTCTTCAACTTTAATTTACTGATCTCAATAAAGAACCATTTAAAAATCATGTGGTGTATGTTGACCTATTTACTTAATTTATTGGATTTGTTAACAATAGAGATTACAACTTCAAAAGATGAAGAAGGGCATGAAACATTAGTTGGAAAATTAGGACTAAGATAAACGCCCTTGACCTCTAGGATATCAATTCCCACACCAAGATCTTCCATCTCATCCATTTTCTCTTGGACTTTTTAGGATATATCCTACACTTTTAGGTAGATTATGAACTTTAATATAATTTTGATGTTAACATTTGAATATGAATGGTACTTATTTAATGATAATAGTTATAAACTATGTAATTTATTTATTTAACAAGAATTATTTTATTAAGATTTTAGGTGCTCTCAATATTGAATAAAAGGATAAAAGTATAAGATAATTTATAAATTGAAATATAAATTGAAATGAATTCATTATTGAGCTATAAATATTTAGTCGCTATCAATAGAGAATTACAAGTAAAATATAAGAGGATTAAAACACAATAAATATAAGTAATACAACCATATTGTTTTTGATTGATTAAGCAAGAAAAGGGCCTTGATCCCTTGCAGAAGCAACAAAATAGACCAGTGAAACAACATCCAGACAGAATGACAGATTAGAGGAAAAAGTAGAACCAAAAGGAGAACCACTTCCCCTCACCCACCTGACCAAAAAACACACATCAACCTATACCAGCTGAATCAAAAGATATAATCCTATCCAGGATCCAATAGAGTTTTAACCAGACCATATTATCATCTATCCAAAAAATAAGGTTATATAGGTATAACCTAATTAAAGTACCCAACAAGTTCTTGATGTTCAAATTAGAAATAAAACTTAAATACAAATGGTTTAGGCTTATCGAGCCTCTGCAACAAAAAAACCTAACTAAAGAGACAAAACACCTATTAACAACAAACATCCGTTAGCAAAGCCAAACAAGAAAGGAGGATTAAACATCCTCCATAAGGCTCCAAGCCTTCTTTAGGTCCTCCACAGTATCCTCGAGGTTGTCCTTGATTTCCATCTTCCCGGACCAATCAACTTCTTCTTTATTCCCTTTTTTCTTCTACTGTTTTTTGATTTTACCCTGTCCCAAGATAGTAGCCATCATCGCTTTTTTCATCACCCCATCCACAACCTTGCAAACATTTAGCATAGCATTCTCAATAACCTGGAATCTATTAGAGTTGTCTTCTTTTTGCATCATTTTCTCAAGAAGCTCCATTCTTTCTTTCAACATTTCCATTCTTGTTTTCTCCATTTCCGCTTGCTTATCTTTCAAGCAGTCTTCATTACCAGTGGTACCCATGTTAACATCCGTAACCACCAAGTCAATAGGATTTTCAGTAGCCTTTCCTTTTTCTTCGACCATTCCAGTATCCTCCTCCACATCATGCTCTTCCTCCTGTTGATTTATTCCTTTTTCCTCCTCTTGACTCAAATCTTCAACATCATCGGATCCCAACACCTCTTCCTCAGAAAGCCCAACATCTCCCAAACTATTAGGCACATACTCTTCAAAGGAGGAAGCTTTTCCTCCCTAACAACCTTCTTCCCTTTTTTATTTTCTAAAGGCTCCTCCATGTTCTTATCATCATAACTTCTAGATTTTTTGCTATTATCTGACCCCTTGGATGTTGTTAGAGATAGACAAGTAGACCTATGACCTATAGGGGTAGTAGACCCACATTCGGGGCTATTATCCTGATCATCTGGGATAGTTATAGTGTGAGGGTCTGAGCCCAATTCTCTTATTAGTAGTTTTCTTTTCTTATTGACAACAAAGAGAGTGGAGCAACACAACATTTTTTAGAGGTTATTTTGAGGAGCACCGACCATGAGGGGTCCACAATTTTAGGGGAAGGGTTCAAAGTATCTTTGATAGGGGAGTGGGGTCGGATTTCAAGCAGTTCTTTTTGACATAACTTTTGGGGGTGGGGTTCTCAATCAGGTTATGGAAAGCATTCCTTTGCGGGGTGGTGGAAAGGATGTACTTGTAGATGGCTCTAATCAACCCTTGATGCAAGGGATGATTAGCACCATTAGTTATACTCTATTTCAAAGAAGAGAGGAGGAAAAAGGGTAAGTTGATTTTCTCTAGGTGCCTAATATGGTTAAGGATGGGGAAATGATACCCATGCATCAACTGAAAATGACCCTCTAATGTAAAATATTTCATGATAAAATTACATTATGATAAGGGGGTGGGAGCAACAACCTAGAATAGCCGTTCTGAAACATTTGGGCCTTCTCCTTGGCTTCAAAAAAAAATTCAATATAAGTTTGATAGTTTCTTGTGCTTACCTTGGCAATCTTCTTTCCTTCATAAGCAAGACTCATAGCATTTGCTATCAGCTTAGCATCCACAGTAAAACAAAGATCACCCAACTTGAATTCTCCATCCTTCCATGCATTGACAAACTTGTAGCTGAGATGTTCACTTTAACCCTCCATGGTCGCGAAGTATGGGATAAAACCAACACATTCAAACAGGCCCCATAACTCCACATTCTTCCTTAGAGAATCAAATTTGCTTGGCTTCATCCTCTTTCTAGGGCCTCCCATAGTTTCTTCTTTTGTAAGATAATCCTTTGAAGAAGTAAATACTACACACTAAGGCCTTCCTCATTCATAACAAAAGCCACATGCAATTCAAAATTTTTAGGTTTAATGGAAACTTGGTGGCTTTTCATTTGAAAAGACGATGGCTCGAACCTTCTGGTAATATATTTAAAATGATCGTGCTATTTACAAGGCCTAACCTCATGTCTTCCAAACTTACCTTTATTGGAAAAGACATCTCCACCACCTTTAAGACACATGATTACACTTTTTTTATTATACTCCTTGTCATCAACGATAACACGAGCTAAAATGTCTTGTCACAAATGCTTCATAAGATTTTTTGGAATGTGGGCAAGCTTCATCATTACCAACTTCTTTCTTTTTTCATTATCACACGAGGCTTCAAAACAAACCGATCCTTTCATCTCATTTCTTTTAATTTTTTTGAGATTTAATGTACCACTACCATAAATAAAGTACATAAAATTCCTTCCTTTCAACTTACCCAACTTCCACATGAGAAGGAAAGTGATTATCATGACAGCTAGACATCTCTGCTGATACTCCATCGCTATTAAGTTCTTTCTATCCATGTTGAATTAATTAAATGCCCCATTTTTTCTTTAAATATTATTTCCTTAATTTGATTTAACAATTGGGCTAAGTCCCAATATTCCCATTCTGATTGTTGTAGGCTAAAATTTTCCATGGCATCAGCGACCCTGTTGCCCTCCCTATAAATATGACTAATTTTGCTATGCTTAAAGGATTGAATCATTTGTTTACAATAATCCGAGATGTCTTTAACTTCCCATGAAGCATCAACCCTATTGTTCAAATAGTCAATAATTAGCTTGGAATCACCTTCCACCATAACTTTAGTGTAGCCTTTATCTTTTAAATAACTTATTCCCGCTCACATTGCATAAGCCTCAGCCAAGTTGTAAGTTGCTGTTCCTAGGCCTCTATTGTAACTAGCGACAAAATTACCATGATGATCTCTGACTACTCCTCCCGCCCCCACCAAGCCAAGGTTAATAATTAATGTAATAATAATTAAATATAATAGATAATGTGTTGGATATATTATTAATAATGTGCTGGATATATTATCTCTGACTCCGACCATATTGTTAATAATGTAATAATAATTAATATAATAGATAATGTGTTGGATATATTATAATTAAAAAATTATATTTATTATTATATGGGTTGTGAAAATAGACTTACTGAAGAAGTGAAAATTATGAATTAATTTTTTTTTTCTTTTTACATACCATATGTTTATCCATTAATTTAATTTAGATGATATTATAAGCTATTTCTCTTTATTTATGTATATATTATAAATGAATATATATTTTATCTAAATATTTTAGAATAAAATTTATATATAGATTTTTTTTTAATAAATATACAATATAAACATATATCTCATATAATATGACAATATATATTTATAATAATGTTATAATTATGAAATGCTATTGAATAAAATGTAAATAAATATGATTAATAATATATTAATTTATGTAGTAAAGATATCATAATATATATGTCTAAAATGATTTTTTTTGATTCGTAAGATAAAGTTTTATATTAATATATCAAAAAATATTACATATTGTCCACCATAGCAGGATATGTTGAACACCACCCAACCAGACACAAGAACCAATATCGACCACGTATGGTCTATAGACATAGGGAAATCAAAATGTGGGAGACCATATAACAAAATTCCCACCAACCCGAGGCCATAGCCTATAGCTAACTATACCAAGCTGAGAATATACAAAAAAAAAACAGTGTTGAGAGGCCTGAACCATCCTACCCCAGGAAGCCGTTAGCAGCAACAAATGCTCAGAAATCCTTTATCGCCTATTGTTAGTTGGTAGTGACCTCTGGCCCATCCACATAAAATGTGGGGAGGGCACTCGCCCAACTGCCCAATCTAAAACGATTTATTTTATTTTCTTTTACTTAAGAGTTGTTTTATTTATTATATTTACTTAAATTTATTTCAATTTTATTTTAAATATTTATTTTTGTTTAAATAATTATTTAATAGTTTTACTTATTATCTGAATTCTTAAGAATTATTTTATCTATGTAAAAAAGGAAAATGATTTGAGAATGCAATTTCATCATTATAAATATTATATCATTTTATAACTTTAGTTGTATATTTCAAGTAATTATTTTATATTATAATAATATGAATATGAATTTAAAGTTGAGAAATTATTTTTTATATTATTAAAATGGATATGAATATAAAGTTTTGCATAGATTGATATATTATATTGAGTATTTTCTTACTTGTTTAATAGCATAGTATAATTGGAAAAATATTTAATCTTAATTGAGGAGATTACTGAATGATTTTAAATATGTCTAGTCGATGACTAAAATTGTGTGTTAAAATTTAGTATAACTCAATGCATGATAAAAGCTTGTAAGCCTATAAGTTACATTGTGTGTCTATAATTGAGTAGGTTCTCTTAAGCTTAGGCATAAACATGTCAAATTTTACAAAGGAAAAGATGATATCTAAAAATTAAAACGATTTTTGAACTATAAAATTTGTGATATGAAATTTTAACAAGAACTAAATATTAATATAATTCTATTATGCATGAATTCAATGATATTTAAAAAAAATGATTCGACTATCATAACCAATATCCATTCCTGAATCAAATTGAAAACTCACTTAACCCAATTACTTAAAGAAATAAATATTAAACCTAGTGTTTCTCTATGAAGTGTTCTATGGGTGGTAATAGTGTCTTGATTTTTTACTACTTAAGATGCCCTATAAGATTCTTTGTATCATCTTTGTTTTATTGTTTTTCATAATTGGACCTAATCAACCCAATAACATTGTACATGTGTTTTATGAAATATTGTATAGAACTACTATAATTGGAATTCTATTTCATATCATTAATTACCCATGAGTCTATAACAAGGTGATGTATGCTAGATTTTTATGTATCAATAGTTTAAGTATTACAAGAAACCTATTAATATCATTGAATTGATGTAAGAAATAAAATTTTTCTTATTATATTGAATCCCTATTGGATTCACACTTATCCCAAATCCTTGCTTGAATTATTGTGTGAAATAATGTGAACTTTGTTTAGGGGTGATTATGTACTTGTTACCATCCAAGAGAGAATATTTTCAACCAAGTCAAATACAATGTGACATGAATTACCCCTTTGATATAAGCCTCTTTAAAATCTATAGATGAAGCTCAATGTTTGAAGAAAAAATGGTTTTAAAATAATACTATTTGTTAGAGTAAGCTTTTGGATTCAACTATGTATGTTTTTTTATCAATATATATGAAGATTATGATTTTTCTTAAAATTATTTATTCAACTTGAGAAAAGGGTAAATTTTCTTATCAAATTGAATAAGACTATAATTTGAATGCAAAAAAAATTGAAGGGCAAAATCACACAACACACAATCACACAAATTTCTCGCATGAAGATATGAACTCTTTTATTGATTTAGACCCTTATTAAATTATATAAATGAGAAAATAAAATAGAGGGTGAAATCCTCACAGGCTGTAACATAATAACAACTTCCTTTCCCTTGTTTTTGGAGCCTTTTGTCTTCTATTTCTTCAAATCCATCTTCAAAACCTATTTTCCTTCCTTCCTCATGACTTACCACCTTACCATAATTACACCACTACTAAAAAATTCTTGAACAATGGTCATAAATAGCCCTTTGGCACTCACAAGATTTTTTTGAAACTTATAACTCCTGCCCAAAAATAGCCCAACTTTCAAGAGCCATAACTTTTGATTTGGGCACCTAATTAAGCCATTTTTAAAAAAAATGTAGAGCTCAGAGTGCTCTATGGAATAGTTGTTCTAGATTGAGAATCAATCATTTTTTCCCCCCAAAATCCTTCATTTAAGGGTCCAAAATACAAGTTGAATATATTTTATAAGATTTTCAAACCTTGAAACTTTAATATCTCACTATTTGCAATTGATCTTGGTTAATATTTTAATCATAGGCTATTTTTACAATTTTGAAGCTCCAGGTAAAATTTTAGGTCCATATGTGCTCAAATACAAACTTTCTAAAAATAGAAACCATGCTATTTTTAGCCATCTTTGAAAATTGAAAGTTCTAAATTGTTCTCCAGGATTTTAAGGGAAATAAGCCTCATGAATATTTTCCAAAGCAAATAGAAATCAAAAGAAAATATTTTTTGGGTGATGCAAGATTTCCCTTACACTTTGGATGCTCTTGCATAAAAAATAGAGGAAACAAATAAATGCATTAAAAAAAGATTTCAAAACACAATTACTCTATCCAAGAAAAACTTTTAGTCAACGTCATGTAGAGATGTGCTCAAAATGCATTGATATGTGGGTGCTTGTTTCATCAACATAACCTTGGTATTCCCTCAATTATAAAATTGATAGAACAATGTTGCATTAAAGATTATAAATGAAATGATGAATACTAGGTTGAATTTCTAGAACTTCAAGAATAAAAATGGATGGGTGATATTAATTTGGGTCATGAGAATGATCCAAGATTGGTGGAGTTGATGAGGAGAGATAGAAACCTTAGGTGGGATACAAATTATTGTAATTTTTAATTAAAATAATGTTATTTTTTAACTCAAATTGATTGTTTTTTAGTAAGATTGATTGGTGAGTTAATTGTTTACATGAAGCAATTAAGTGAATGGATGGAGAAAGTTAAGAGTTATAAAATATTTAACTAAGTGCATGGGTGAGTCAATCGATTGCATGGATGAGTGAAGTGAATAAATTGATTATTAGACTAAGTGCTTGACTAAGTGGGTTGAATAGATTGGGTAATTAGATAAAGTGGAATTTGAGTATTTAATTATATGTTTAATAGATCATTGATGCATATAAGGTGAAATCTAGGAATTTTATTTCTTTGATGAACAAGGTGGATATCAATTCATTTTAATTAAATAATTGGAATTCTTTAATTATATGATTATGAACTAAAGATAATGAGTAATAATGGATGCTAATGATAATAGTGGAGGAAAAATTATTTCAGTGTCCATATTTTTCCCCTCTGAGATGATGTTCAAAGTAAAATTGTTTTAAATAAAAGAAAAGTAGATAGGAAGAATGGATTAGATGAGATGAATAAAATGATGGTATGATCCAATCAAGGGGAAGAAGTAATGAAAGGTTGAATGGTGAGTGTTGGAATTAAGGTGCCATCAACCTTATAAATGCTATGTATTTAATTACTCTTAATATTGTTTGTGAATCATTCATAAGGGATGAGGGATTCATCAACAATAGTAATTAATTTTACCATTATGGTTTTAGTGTATGATAATAATTTTTTATCAGGGGTTAGTAATTGATTTCTAACTAGCAAGAAGTTACTATTTATTGAATAAACATCTTGAAGGTTATGTTGGTTTAGGGAACCCAACTTTCCATGAGGTTGTTATGACACCTTAAATGACTATTATGAAGCTAAAAACATCTTGAGGAAAAAAAACCACATAGGAACTAACAACAAACCAAGCCCAAATATGGTAGGTTAATAATTGGTTGCAACCTACATTATCCTATGTCATTAATACTTTATTTTTTCATGGAGGAGCATTGGGATATGATAACCAAACCAAAGGTCCCATTTAGGAGGTGAAAATTCTATATAAGAAGGGATTAAGGTGGTAGTAATGTAATTTACTTAACAAGTAAGAAACTTCTATTTACACAAGTGCTAAAGGATTGAAGATAAAAGAGGAGAAAAGAAGGATTGTATGTAATCTTTATTTCAAAAGATAATACAAACTTGGGTCTCTCTTCTTGGTGGATTTTTTTCTTGAAATGGTTTCTCCACATAAACACTAAGTTATGTGTTTATTTATTCTATTCCAAATTTCCTTGAGTTGATTTATTTTATTGCAATATCCATTTGGTTATGTACAAGTTAAAATAAAATATATAGCTAAAATTATATATATTTTTATAGTTTCTCACGTTCATTTCTAACATTTGGTATCAAAGCTTGATCATATTTTCTTCTTAGATGGAAGTGTGAAGGTTTTTTGAGTTATAGTGGGAGTTTTGGTTGAATGTGTTTTGTAGATTTGTGTATAAGCCATACATACATCCTTATCTTAGTTGGATATTCAACATTTTCAATGTAACCAACTACGAGTTATGGAAGCTAAAAATGGAGGATCTACTTGAAGGGAGGGATCAATTTTTGGTAACAAAAAAGGAAAAACTAGACAAGATAAATTAGGATGAGTGGGATAATATGGATAATAAAGCTTAGGGAACTATATGGCTTTGTCTTGTAGACTATGTCCTACTAAATGTTTCTAAAGAGAAAAACACATATTATCTAAGGAAACATTTTGGTTAGATTTACCAAGCCAAGATTATAGTAAATAAGTTGTATTTAAAAAGAAAAATATTCTCTTAAAATTATGGAGGGTGATTCGATCAGAGAGCATTTAAATACATTTAATTTGATTTTGAGTTAGCTTCTGTTGATGTTAAGATTGGTGAAGAATCTAAGTGTATTATGTTACTTTATTCTTTTCCTAAGTCATGAGAGATTTTATCCTTGCCATTAGTGCTAATATCAAAGAACCCAAGATGGATGCTCTTATTGCAACAATATTGTCATAGGAAATGAAATAAATCTATGGATATCTCATCATATGCTCTTCATGTTAGGGGAAGGTCTAAGTAAAGAAGTTGATTTGAAGGAGATCAAAAGGGACCTAATGATAAGTCCAACAAAATATCCAAGAATCTACGTGAAAAAATAGAGTGAAGTGTTGGAACTATAAAAAAGGGGGCCTATGAAGAAGGAATGCAAAAACAAAAAGAAATAATGAGATTCTCCCACATATAATTCCTCTGATTTAGGTGATGAAACTTTTCTTTCTTTATGTAATATTATATCTAATACAAATTGGTTGATTGATTGATGATGCTCCTCTCATATGAATCCTCATAAGGAATAGTTTAATACATATGAAGAATATAATGGAGGATAAGTATACCTTGGAGACAAAAGTTCATATACCATTGTTAGCCAAGGACATGTACGAATGTGTTTCAATGATGAAAGGTCAAAAACCCTCCTTGGTGTTTTGCATATTCTTGGATTAGTTAGAAATTTAGTTTCAATTTCTAAGACATGTAACATTTGATAAGCATGGTTGAAAATTGGCGAGAGGAAGTTTGGTGATAGAGAGAGTGAAAAGGATGGAAACTTTTTTTAGACTATTATTGGGCCACATAAGTGAGTCTAGTTTAAAAACTATCTTAAATAAGAAGTTAGATAATTTTTCATATTCTAAATAATTTTGATTTTTGTGAACATTGTGTGTTTGGTAAAAAAAATAGAGCATCATTTCCTTTATACACTAATAATGCTAAGATTAAATTAGAGATGATTCATTCAAATGTTTTTGGTCCTATGTATATGGAATCTATTAGAAAAAATATATATATTTTTAGTTTTTCATTGATGATATTTCATGATTTATGTAGATTTATTTTATGAGACAATTCCATTTTTTTAAATAAGCTTAAGGAATTTAAAGCCTTAGTTGGAAAACAATTAGATTGTAAGATAAAGGTTTTGAGATACCAATGGAGGAGAATATTGTTCTAAGGAATTTGATGAGTTTTGTATGCATGTAGATATTGTGAGGAAAAATAATGCTTTGTACATTCCTCAACAAAATGGGTTGAGATAAAGGATGAATTGAACAATTATGGAAAAAGCTATAAGTATGCTAATTGGTTCACATTTGGATACATGTTTTTGGGTAGAATTTGTGAGTATTTCTTGTTAATTAACAAATATATCTCCTTGTAAGGCTCTCAACTCAACACCTTATGAAGTGTGGACAAGTAAGAAACCATCTATTACACATTTAAGGTTTTTGGCTTTGAGGCTTATATTCATATACATAAAGATAAGTGATCTAAGATGGACGTAAAAGATGAAAAGCATATTTTCATTGGATATGGTGATAATGTTAAAGGTTATAATATTTGGAATCCACTTACCAAGATAAAAAGATGTGATTTTTAGGGAACTTAGAAATATCTTGACCTTGAATAGCCAAAAGATAAAGACAAGGAAAGGAGAGTGCACTTTGTGACTAAGCAAGAAGATGAACCTTGGGAAGAAAAAAAGAGATGGACTTGGGGATGGGAAGGAAGAAGAATAAGAAGGTTTAGATGAATATTCTAAGAAAAGTGAAGAATTTAGGGAATATAACCAAAAATAAGGTAAGAAAAATAAAAAATAAGAGGAGCTACCTAATCCTGTTCTTAGGAGACCCACAAAATAAAAAAACTAGTTTTTAGGTGTTACTTAGATTTTGGGTCTCTCTTAAAATTGGCATCCCCATGTCAAAATTTTGGTTAAGTCTTAAGTCGGGTGGTGTTTTATTAAGTGTCCCTAACTTGGGCGATGTTTTCACTAGTTCGTCTAAGTTCCCATCTTACCGCTTATGTCTTTTACTTCTCAATTTTCTTAAGTCGAGAAGTGTTTTAGGGTATTGTCGTAACTTCCTAGATACTCTAAGTTATTCTCTCGAAAGGTTAGCGGTCTGTACTTAAGGTTCATGAACTTGTTGAAAATACTGTCAATGATAAGTTTCAAAGTCTTTCGAGCTAGGCTAGAATTGAAGCAATTTCTAAAACACCAGCGGTGATTTGTTTGGTCTTGCAAATTGTAATGTCCCCTTCCAGTTGACATCTCTCATTTCTTGAGATTAGCCTATTATGTGGCCCTCGTAGGCTGATAGGGTGGATAGAGGGTCTTGTTGAGGCATGGCTTGGCTTCAGTTATCAGAATCAATCAGTTTGGCTTTTGTTTGGGGTCTTTCGGACATCATTTGCTTGACTTACTATTTTTAGTAAGTGGAGACACTCAGCGGAGCACCCCTGCTATTTTTAGCAGTATGGTCTGGTCATATGCAGATTCAGTCACTTATCATCCGGATTTAGATGGTTTATCTTTTGGATTGATATTGAGAGAGATATTAATATTTATGTGTTAAAATAAATATTAATTATTTGGAGCTTATATTATTAAGTTATGATATAATTAAATATTATAACTTAAGTGACTTTATGGAAGGGGTCGACCATCATGGAAAGGGGGCCAAGTTCAATTAATAATTATAATTATTTTGGGCACCCAAACTATGGAACTATTAAAAGTGAAATTCAACTTTTATTTAAATGGTGCTTTTTGAGGGAATTCGACCCTCTTGAAAGAATATAAGGTTTTCACTTGTGAAAACTTCATTATGAATTGCATATAATATTGATTTTCAGAATTCTTCTTAAAGAGAACGAAGCCTAGGGTTTACCATTTTCTTCTACATTGGAGAACGAGCCATCTAAGGTGTTTGCAGTTCAGAGGCTGTGAAATATCAGCTGATTTATTGCATAAAGTTGAATAACTTCATTCATACATCTGGCACATTTCCCAAGGTGGTACAGATTTGCTCATTGCTAATCTAGGGCTGTACTTCACAGCTGCAAGGGCGTTTTCTTCACAACCATCAAAGCACCTTATTTTTGGGTTGCCTTTTTAGTCTCCAGTGGACGCCTTGGACTCTTGAGGGTTTAGCAGCCCTTGTCCAGTGGGAGAACTGCCTTAAACAAGATGGTCATACCTTTCATGATCTTCTACAGGCGGCTGCAAATTAGAAATCAGGTTCCTTAGATATTGTCTATTTAATTGAATTTTGTATGCATGCTATCAGTTCAATTTTTGTAAACATTCAGTATTCCAAACACAGATTCATCGGCCTTCATTAGAATAGTGCTTTAAGTATTTGTAAGTTTATGCATTTATTTTGTTCTGGCATCCTTTCTTCAAAAAATGTCAAAACCCTTATTGCACAAAAAAATACAAAAAAACACAAAATACACAAAAGAATTAGTTTAAGCAATAGAGGTTGAAAGTTGAACCAGCAGGGTTCTTCACAGTGGTATCAGAGCGGTTTCCTGCCATCCTAAGGATTTGGGATTCATATGCAGCCACATGAGGTTGGGCCTCACAGATATTACACTTGCAGGAGAGCTTTGTTTGACAGGGAACGAGAATTGAATAGGCAACCGGGTACCATGGCTGACAGGAAAGAGGTTCCTTGTGATCCTCGGGATGACGATGCAAAGGTTAGATAGACTCTTAGAGATTTACGGATAGGTCAGCAGTAGGTAGCTGATGTATTACAACAGTTGACCATGGTGATACAGAGGATAGGTTCACCTAGGAGACTGTCACCACGGCGTGATGAGGACAGGAGTGATGCAGGCTCATGGAGGATACCCAGGGCTGTCTCACGGAAAACAGATAGGCCTACCCGCCCTACTTTTGTGAGGCAGGAGCCTAATGGGGCTATGGTAGATGAGGAGCCTGAGGAGGTGTTCTCTGATATTCTTATGGCAGCGAACGATGAGTGGGAGTTATTGACCCAGAGGTCAGAGAGAATTACTTTTGACAGGTTTCTCACACAAAGGAGAGAGCATTATAGGAACAGGCAGGATAGGAGGCCTAGACATCAGAATAGTGACCTGAAGCATGCCACAAACAAGCTCACCTTAGCTATGTTTGATGGCAGCAGCAAGGTTACAACATAGACTTGGATCAATAAGCTGGATACTTTCCTTGCATTGCGTCCCATGGCAGAGGAGGATGTTATTAGATATGCTACTTTACATCTTGAGGGGGAAGCTTATGACTGGTGGCATCATGGGATGGTGACACTTTAGCATGACCATATCACCACTTACTAGGAGTTTTTGGATAGATTGGTGGAACGGTTTGACAAGAAGGATCCTGAGACTTACTTCAGAGATTTAGCCCAGTTGAGACAGGTTGGTAGCTTGGAGGCTTACATAGGAAACTTCCAACGATTATCAGTGATGGTTCCCAACATATCAGAGAGGCATCTGGTTGTACTCTTCGTGGAGGGATTGTTGGAGCCAATGAGAGGATGGATCAAAGCATTTGATGCTTTTTCATTATAGGAAGCGATGAAGAAGGAATATAGCATGGAACTTGCAGCTCCTTCAAGAAAGTTCAATTCCAGGAATACTTCTTCATTCAAGGACAACAAGGGATTCAATAAAAATAAGGATAAATCTGATTTTAAGAGTGATTCAAAGGGGAAATCAGCAGCACCCTTGGATCGTGAGACTCTTAACGATTTGCACAGGAAGAAGCTTTGCTTCTACTGCAAGGGTCCCTACGATGCTAACCATGATTGTCCTTTGCGGCCTAAGGGTAAGGCCAATAGAGTTATGTGGGCTTATTATGAGGATTCAGAATCTGAGAACTCCGAACAATAGGAGAGTTCTGAGGAGTCAGAATTAGAGGCTTCAGAGCCTAAGGTGGGGGTAGAGTCAGAGCTCCAACTCCAGGAAGCACGGTTGTCTAGCATTCAGCAGGAAGGATCCTTCAGACTTCGTGTAGTTTTGGCTGGTCAAAAGGTTATTACCTTTTTAGACATAGGTGCCACCCATAATTTTATCGATACCATATTTGTGGAGAAGCATGGACTCATAACCGAAGAGTTTGAGGGAATTCGGGTTAAGGTGGTTGATGGTTACACTCTCAGGTGTGACCGTATGATTAAGGATCTTCTTTTACGCCTAAAAAATTATGAATTCAAGGATGATTACTATGTGGTGAATATGGGAAATATTGATTTAGTTTTGGGCATGAAGTGGCTTCATTCCCTTGAGGAAGTTACACTTCATCTAAAAGATATGGAGATCCGGTTTGAGGTGGATGGGAAGACTCATATACTGAAGGCCATCCGAGACAGTAACGTCAGGACTATTTCCTTCCGACGGATGGAGAGACTTATGCGTCATGACATGGTTGAGTGGGTTGCTGAGTGCACTTTGACACCTACACAGGAGGGACAACATAAGATCGAATATCAGCTTGACATTCAACAGTTGAGAGTTAAGCATGGGAAGGTTTTCAGTGACATTCCACTAGGGAGACCTCCGGACAGGGGTATTGAGCACATCATAGAGCTTAAGGAGGGAACCAATCCCATCATGATTGCTCCTTACAAACACCCAAAGCAGCTTAAGGCTGAGATAGAAAAGACTATCAAAGAGCTTCTTGCTATGGGTCACATTCGACTGAGTAAATCACCATTTACTTCTTCAGTTGTTCTAGTGAAGAACAAAGATGGTACTCTTCGTATGTGCATAGATTATAGAGTCTTGAATAAGAGGACTATTAAGAACAAATATCCCATACCACGTATAGATGAGCTTATTGATGAGCTCCATGGTGCCTGTTACTTCTCGAAGATAGACTTGAGATCGGGATATCACCAGATTAGAGTTCGTGAGCAGGATGTCGAGAAGACCACTTTTCACCGTCATTGTGGACACTTTGAGTTTGTGGTTATGCCATTTGGGCTAACCAATGCTCCAGTGACATTCCAATCCACCATGAATAGGGTCTTCCACTCACACTTAAGGAGATATGTACTTGTCTTCTTCGATCATATTTTGGTCTATAGCAGGACATGGCAGGAGCACTTGGCTCATTTGGATACAATACTTAGCATTCTAGAGAGGGAGACCTTGTATGCCAAGGAATCCAAGTGTGATTTAGGGATGACTGAGTTGTTATAATTAGGCCATATTATCAGTGTAGAGGGAGTGCAGATGGATCCTGAGAAGATCCGTGCTATCATAGATTGGCCTACTCTAGTGAACCTTACACAACTGTGAGGATTCCTGGGGTTATGTGGTTTCTATTGCAGATTTTTCAGTGGATATTCATGCCATGCATCACCTATGATGGATTTGTTGAAAAAAGGTGCATTCTTTTGGACTCCTGAGGCATAGGAGTGTTTTTTGAGGTTCAAGGAGCTTATGACTACATGTCCAGTGTTGGCACTGCCAGATTTTATGAAGCCTTTTGAGCTTCAGTGTGATGCTTCTGGTGAGAGCATTGGATTGGTGCTTATGCAGGAAAAGCACCCGATTGTCTATGAGAACAGGAAGCTCAGAGGACCGGAGAGGGTTTGCAGTAGATATGATAAGGAAATGCTGGCCATAATGCATGCCTTGGCCAAATTCAGGCAATATTTAGTGGGCAGTAAGTTTTGTATTAAAACTGATCATAATAGCTTGAGGCATTTCCTAGCACAACGAGATTTGAATGACCATCAGCAGAAGTGGGTGAGTAAGTTACAGACATATGACTTTGATATCACCTATATCAAAGGTACACAAAATGTTGTTGCTGACGCTCTTTCACACTGGCCTTATCTGAGTTCTATGGTATAGATTGCAGAGGACTGGAGGCACTTGATTGTGGTAGAGTATGCCAAGGATACATGGGCATCTGGTATTGTTGAGGGGTATATTGCGGACACCAGGTACACACTTGTAAATGACTTGATCATTTACAAGAACATAATTTTCTTGATCCCAGGGTCAGAGGTGAAGAACACCATTCTGTGGGATTTCCATGATTTACCTACATCAGGGCATCCCAGGTACTTTAAGACATATAGATAGGTTTGAGAGAGATTACATGGAAGGGACTTAAGGCAGATGTTCTTCAGTATGTGCGTGAGTGCCCTGTTTGTTAGCAGAACAAGCAGGAGAACACGTATCCGACAGGGTTGTTGCAGCCACTTTCGATTCCTGACAGGAAGTGGGAATGCCTGTCGATGGATTTTATTATAGGCTTGCCTAAAGCCTAAGGACGGGATTTCATATATGTAGTTGTGGATTGGCTGACGAAGTATGCCCACTTCTTTCCGATCACCACTACTTACACAGCTACACAAGTAGCAGAGGTATTTTTTCATGAGGCTTTCAGATTGCATGGGTTGCCTCAGAGCATAGTTAGTGACAAGGATAGTCGGTTCCTTAGTCACTTATGGCAAGAGGTGTTCAAAATTTGTGGAACCGAGCTTACACTGAGCACCAGTTACCACCCGCAGACCGATGGTCAGACGAAGATAGTGAACAAATGGGTGGAAGGCTACCTCAAGAATTACATTGCAGGGCAGCAAAAGGCGTGGATCAAGTGGGTATATTTATGTGAGTATTGTTACAATACCAACTACCACATGACCATTCAAATGTCCCCATTCATGGCGTTGTATGGGTATGAGGCGCCTAGTTTTCTTGATTTGCTACTGAGTGACAGTAGAGTGCCTAGTGCGGGAGACTTATTGCAGGAGAGCCAGGACATTATGAGGGCTCTTAAGGAGAATATTACTAAGGCACAAAATCAGCAGAAGTAGTATGCAGATCAGAAGAGGACCGAGAGATCTTTTGAGGTGGGAGACATGGTATATCTTATGCTGTAGCCCTACCATCAGTTTACTCTTAGGAAGAGTGGATCTGAGAAGCTCAAGCCACAGTATTATGGTCCTTTCAGGATTGTGAGGCGTGTTGGTGAGGTGGCTTATGAGTTAGAGCTTCTAGTGGATAGTAAGGTCCACAATGTTTTTCATGTGTCATGTCTCAAGAAGGCGTTAGGACATCATGTGGTACCTTCCACAGTATTGCCTCCCTTAGATGATGAGGGAAAGTTGATTTTAGTAGCTGAGTCTATCCTGGAATATAGGGAAAGGTAGCTACGTAGGAGGACTATCAGGGAATACCTGGTGAAGTGGAGAGATTTACCAGTGGAGGATGTTACGTGGGAGAGTGAGGAGATTTTGTAGCATCCTGAGTTGAGATTGATTGAGGACAAGCAATTTCATGAGGGGCGGACTGTAATTTCCCCTTGCAGTTGACATCTCTTAGTTCTTGAGATTAGCCAATTATGTGGCCCTTGTAGGCTGATAGGGTGGATAGAGGGTCTTGTTGAGGCATGGCTTGGCTTCAGTTATCAGAATTAGTCAGTTTGGCTTTCGTTCGGGGTCTTTTGGACATCATTTGCTTGACTTACTATTTTTAGTAAGTGGAGACACTTAGCGGAGCACCCCTACTATTTTTAGCAGTATGGTTTAGTCATATGCAGATTCAATCACTTATCATGCGACTTCAGACGGTTTATCTTTTGGATTGATATTGAGAGAGATATTAATATTTGTGTTAAAATAAATATTAATTATTTGGAGCTTATATTATTAAGTTATGATATAATTAAATATTATAGCTTAAGTGACTTTATGGAAGGGGTCGACCATCATGGAAAGTGGGCCAAGTTCAATTAATAATTATAATTATTTTGGGCGCCCAAACTATGGAACTATTAAAAGTGAAATTCAACTTTTATTTAAATGGTGCTTTTTGAGGGAAGTCGACCCTTTTGAAAGAATATAAGGTTTTCACTTGTGAAAAATTCATTATGAATTGCATATGATATTGATTTTCAAAATTCTTCTTCCAGAGAATGAAGCCTAGGGTTTATCATTTTCTTTTGCATTGGAGAATGAGCCATCTTTAGTGTTTGCAGTTCAGAGGCTGTGAAATATCAGTTGATTTATTGCCTGTAGTTGAATAACTTCATTCAAAGGTTATTACATATCTTACTGTGAGTTTCTTTATATTCAGTGATTGGACCGATTTCTTTCCAGAGGAGGATCTTTCCATTTTCCATCAGTTATTATACATATGGCACACTTCCCTAGGTGGTACAAATTTTCTTATTGCTGATCTAGGGTGTAGATATTTACCAGTGGAGGATGGTACATGGGAGAGTGAGGAGATTTTGCAGCATCCTGAGTTGAGATTGCTTGAGGACAAGCAATTTCAGGAGGGGCGAACTGTAATGTCCCCTTCCAGGTGACATCTCTACGTTCTTGAGATTAGCCTATTATGTGTCCCTCGTAGGCTGATAGGGTGGATAGAGGGTCTTGTTGAGGCATGGCTTGGCTTCAGTTATCAGAATCAGTCAGTTTGGCTTTCGTTTGGGGTCTTTCAGACATCATTTGCTTGAATTACTATTTTTAGTAAGTGGAGAGACTCTGCGGAGCACCCCTACTATTTTTAGCAGTATGGTCTGGTCATATGCAGATTTAGTCACTTATCATTCGGCTTCAGACGGTTTATCTTTTGGATTGATATTGAGAGAGATGTTAATATTTATGTGTTAAAATAAATATTAATTATTTGGAGCTTATATTATTAAGTTATGATATAATTAAATATTATAACTTAAGTGACATTATGTAAGGGTTCGACCATCATGGAAAGGGGGCCAAGTTCAATTAATAATTATAATTATTTTGGCCGCCCAAACTATGGAACTATTAAAAGTGAAATTCAACTTTTATTTAAATGGTGCTTTTTGAGGGAAGTCGACACTCTTGAAAGAATATAAGGTTTTCACTTGTGAAAACTTCATTATGAATTGCATATGATATTGATTTTTAGAATTTCTTCTTCTAGAGAACGAAGCCTAGGGTTTACCATTTTCTTCTACATTGGAGAACGATCCATCTTCAGTGTTTGTAGTTCAAAGGCTGTGAAATATCAACTGATTTATTGCTTGCAGTTGAATAACTTCATTCAAAGGTTATTACAGATCTTACTGTGAGTTTCTTTATATTCAGTGATTGAACCGATTTCTTTCCAGAGGAGAAGCTTTCCATTTTCCATCAGTTATCAGACATCTGGCGCACTTCCCAAGGTGGTACAAATTTTCTCATTGCTGATCTAGGGCCGTACTTCACAGTTGCAAGGGCGTTTTCTTCACAACCATCAAAGCACCTTGTTTTTGGGTTGTCTTTTCAGTCTCTAGTGGACGCCTTGGACTCCTGAGGGTTTAGCAACCCTTGTACAGTGGGAGAACTTCCTTAAACAAGATGGTCATACCTTTCATGATCTTCTACAGGCGGCTGCAAATCAGAAATCAGGTTCCTTAGATATTGTTTATTTAATTGCCTTTTGTATGCATGCTATCAGTTCAGTATTCCAAATAAAGATTCATCGACCTTCATTAGTCAATAGTGCTTTAAGTATTTGTAAGTTTATGCATTTATTTTTTTTCTGGCATCCTTTCTTCAAAAAACGTCAAAACCCTTATTGCACAGAAAAATACAAAAAAACACAAAATACACAAAAGAATCAGTTTAAGCAACAAAGGTTGAAAGTTGAACCAGCAGGGTTCTTCACAGTGGTATCAGAGCGGTTTCCTTCCATCTTGAGGGTTTGGGATTCATATGCAACCATAGGAGGTTGGGCCTCATAGATATTACACTCGCAGAAGAGCTTTGTTTGACAGGGAACGATAATTGAATAGGGAGCCAGGTACCATGGCTGACAGGACAGAGGTTCCTCATGATCCTTGGGATGACGATGCAGAGGTCAGAAAGACTCTTAGAGATTTACAGACATGTTAGCAAGAGGTAGTTGATGTATTACAACAGTTGACCACGGTGATACAAAGGATAGGTTCACCTAGAAGACCGTCACCACGGCGTGATGAGGACAAGAGTGATACAACCTCACGGAGGATACCCAAGACTGTCTAACGGACAACAGATAGGCCTACCCACCCTACTTTTGTGAGGCAGGAGCCTGATGGGGCTATGGAAGATGAGGATCCTGAGGAGGAATTCTCTGATATTCTTATGGCAATGAACGATGAATGAGAGTTATTGACCCCAGAGGTTAGAGAGAGAATTACTTTTGACAGGTTTCTCACACAGAGGAGAGCATTACAAGAACAAACAGGATAGGATGCCTAGACATCATAATAGTGACCTAAAGCATGCCACAAACAAGCTCACCTTAGCTATGTTTGACAACAATGATAAGGTTACATCACAGACTTGGATTAGTAAGCTGGATACTTTCCTTGCATTGCGTCCCATGGCAGAGGAGGATGCTACTAGATATGCTACTTCACATCTTGAGGGGGCAGCTTATGACTGGTGGCATCATGGGATGGTGACACTTCAGTATGACCGTATCACCACTTACCAGGAGTTTTTGGATAGATTGGTGGAACGGTTTGACAAGAAGGATCCTGAGACTTACTTCAGAGATTTGGCCCAATTGAGACAGGTTGGTAGCATGGAGGCTTACATAGGAGACTTCCAATGATTATTAGTGATGGTTCCCAACATATCAGAGAGGCGTCTGGTTGTAATCTTCCTGGAGGGATTGTTGGAGCCAATGAGAGGATGGATCCAAGCATTTGATCCTCTTTCATTACAGGAAGTGATGGAGAAGGCATGCAACATGGAGCTTGTAGCTCCTTCTAGCAAGTTCAATTCCATAAATACTTCTTCATTCAGGGACAACAAGGGATTCAATAAAAATAAGGAGAAATCTGATTTTAAGAGTGACTCAAAGGGGAAATCAGTAGCACCCTTGGATCGTGAGACTCTTAACGATTTGCACAGGAAGAAGCTTTGCTTCTATTGCAAGGGTCCCTACGACGCTAACCATGATTGTCCTTTGTGGCCTAAGGGTAAGGGCAATAGAGTCATGTGGGCTTATTATGAGGATTCAGAATCTGAGAACTTCGAACAATAGGAGAGTTCTGAGGAGTCAGAATTAGAGGCTTCAGAGCCTAAGGTGGGGGTAGAGTCAGAGCTCCAACTCCAGGAAGCACGGTTGTCTAGCATTCAGCAGGAAGGATCCTTCAGACTTCGTGTAGTTTTGGCTGGTCAAAAGGTTATTACCCTTTTAGACACAGGTGCCACCCATAATTTTATCGATGCCAGATTTGTGGAGAAGCATGGACTCATAACCGAAGAGTTTGAGGGCATTCGGGTTAAGGTGGTTGATGGTTACACTCTCAGGTGTGACCGTTTGATTAAGGATATTCCTTTACACCTGAATAATTATGAATTCAAGGTTGATTACTATGTGGTGAATATGGGCGATATTGATTTAGTTTTTGGCATGAAGTGGCTTCATTCCCTTGAGGAAGTTATACTTCGACTCAAAGATATGGAGATCCGGTTTGAGGTGGATGGGAAGACTCATATACTGAAGGCCATTCGAGACAGTAACGTTAGGACTATTTCCTTCCGATGGATGGAGAGACTTATGCATTGTGACATGGTTGAGTGGGCTGCTAAGTGCACTTTGACACCTACACAAGAGGGACAGCGTAAGACCGAATATCAGCCTGTCATTCAACAGTTGAGAGTTAAGCATGGGAAGGTTTTCAGTGACATTCCACGAGGGAGACCTCCAGACAGGGGTATTGAGCACATCATAGAGCTTGAGGAGGGCGCCAAGCCCATCATGATTACTTGTTATAGACACCCAAAAAGGCTTAAGGATGAGATAGAAAAGTCTATCAAAGAGCTTCTTGCTATGGGTCACATTCGACCAAGTAAATCACCATTTGCTTCTTCAGTTGTTCTAGTGAAGAAGAAAGATGGTACTCTTCGTATGTGCATAGATTATAGAGTCCTGAATAAGAGGAATCTTAAGAACATATATCCCATACCCCATATAGATTAGCTTATTGATGATCTCCATGGTGCCTGTTACTTCTCGAAGATAGACTTGAGATCAGGATATCACTAGATTAGAGTTCATGAGCAGGATGTCGAGAAGACCGCTTCTCGCTGTCATTGTGGACACTTTGAGTTTGTGGTTATGCCATTTGGGCTAACCAATGCTCCAGTGACATTCCAATCCACCATGAATAGGGTCTTCCACTCACACTTGAGGAGATATGTACTTGTCTTCTTCGATGATATTTTGGTCTATAGCAGGACATGGCAGGAGCACTTGGCTCATTTGGATACAATACTCAACATTTTGGAGAGGGAGTCCTTGTATGCCAAGGAATCCAAGTGTGATTTAGGGATGACTGAGTTGTTATACTTAGGCCATATTATCAGTGTAGAGGGAGTGCAGATGGATCCTGAGAAGATCCATGCTATCGTAGATTGGCCTACTGCAGCGAACCTTACACAACTGCGAGGATTCCTGGGGTTATGTGGTTTCTATCACAGATTTTTCAGTGGATATTCATGCCATGCAACACCTATGACGGATTTTTTGAAAAAAGGTGCATTCTTTTGGACTCCTGAGGCATAGGAGTGTTTTGTGAGGTTCAAGGAGCTTATGACTACATGTCTAGTGTTGGCACTGTCAGATTTTACGAAGCCTTTTGAGCTTCAGTGTGATGCTTCTGGTGAGGGTGTTAGAGTGGTGCTTATGCAGGACAAGCACCCGATTGTCTATGAGAGCAGGAAGCTCAGAGGACCGAAGAGGGTTTACAGTATATATGATAAGGAAATGCTGGCCATAATGCATGCCTTGGCCAAATTCAGACAATATTTAGTGGGCAGTAAGTTTTTCATTAAAACTGATCATAATAGCTTGAGGCATTTCCTAGGACAGTGAGATTTGAATGACCGTCAGCATAAGTGGGTGAGTAAGTTTCAGGCATATGACTTTGATATCACCTATATCAAAGGTACACAGAATGTTGTTGTTGACACTCTTTCATGCCAGCCTTATTTGAGTTCTATGGTATAGATTGTAGAGGACTTGAGGAACTTGATTGTGGCAAAGTATGCCAAGGATACATGGGCATCTGGTATTATTGAGGGATCTATTGTGGACACTAGGTACACACTTGTAAATGACTTGATCATTTACAAGAATAGGATTTTCTTTATCCCAAGGTCAGAGGTTAAGAACACCATTCTGCGGGCTTTCCATGATGTACCTATAGTAGGGCATCTCGGGTACTTTAAGACATACAAATAGTTTCGGGAGAGATTTACGTGGAAGGGTCTTAAGGCAGATGTTCTTCAGTATGTGCGTGAGTGCCCTGTTTGTCAGCAGAACAAGCAGGAGAACACGTATTCGACAGGGTTGTTGTAGCCACTTCCGATTCCTGATAGGAAGTGGGAATCCCTGTCGATGGATTTTATTAGGAGCTTGCCTAAAGCCCAAGGATGGGATTGCATATATGTAGTTGTGGATCGGCTGACGAAGTATGCCCACTTCTTTCTGATCACCACTACTTACATAGCTACACAAGTAGCAGAGGTATTTTTTCGTGAGGTTTTCAGTTTGCATGGGTTGCCTCAGAGCATAGTTAGTGATAGGGATAGTTGGTTCCTGAGTCACTTCTAGCAGGAGGTGTTCAGAATTTGTGGAACTGAGCTTACACCGAGCACCAGTTACCACCCACAGACCGATGGTCATACAGAGATAGTGAACAAATGGGTGGAAGGCTACCTCAGGAATTACATTGCAAGGCAGCAAAAGGTGTGGGTCAAGTGGATATATTTATGTGAGTATTCTTACAATACCACCTACCACATGACCATTCAGATGTCCCCATTCATGGTGTTGTACGAGTATGAGGCGCCTAGTTTTCTTGATTTGCTACTGAGTGATAGTAGAGTTCCTAGTGCGGGAGACTTATTGTAGGAGATCTAGGACATTATGAGGGCTCTTAAGGAGAATATTGCTAAGGCACAAAATCAGCAGAAGCAGTATGCAGATCAGAAGAGGACCGAGAGATCTTTTGAGGTGGGAGACATGGTATATCTCATGCTGCAGCCCTACCGTCAGTCTACTCTCAGGAAGAGTGAATCTGAGAAGCTCAAGCCATGGTATTATGGTCCTTTCAGGATTATGAGGTGTGTTGGGTAGGTGGCTTATGAGCTAGAGCTTCCAGCGGATAGTAAGGTCCACAATGTTTTTCATGTGTCACGTCTCAAGAAGGCGTTAGGACATCGTGTGGTAACTTCAACAGTATTTCCTCCCTTAGATGATGAGGGAAAGTTGATTTTAGTAGCTGAGTCTATCCTGGAATATAGGGAAAGGCAGCTACAGAGGAGGACTATCAGGGAATACCTGGTGAAGTGGAGAGATTTACCAGTGGAGGATGCTACATGGGAGAGTGAGGAGATTTTGTAGCATCCTGAGTTGAGATTGCTTGAGGACAAGCAATTTTAAGAGGGGTGGACTGTAATGTCCCCTTGTAGTTGACATCTCTTAGTTCTTGAGATTAGCCTATTATGTGGCCCTCGTAGGCTGATAAGGTGGATAGAGGGTCTCGTTGAGGCATTGCTTGGCTTCAGTTATCAGAATCAGTCAGTTTGGCTTTCGTTTGGGGTCTTTTAGACATCATTTGCTTGAATTACTATTTTTAGTAAGTAGAGACACTCAGCGGAGCACCCCTACTATTTTTAGCAGTATGGTCTGGTCATATGCAGATTCAGTCACTTATCATCCGGCTTCAAACCGTTTATCTTTTGGATTGATATTGAGAGAGATATTAATATTTGTGTTAAAATAAATATTAATTATTTGGAGCTTATATTATTAAGTTATGATATAATTAAATATTATAACTTAGGTGACATTATGGAAGGGTTCGACCATCATGGAAAGGGGGCCAAGTTCAATTAATAATTATAATTATTTTGGGCGCCCAAACTATGGAACTATTAAAAGTGAAATTCAACTTTTATTTAAATGGTGCTTTTTGAGGGAAGTCGACCCTCTTGAAAGAATATAAGGTTTTCACTTGTGAAAACTTCATTATGAATTGCATATGATATTGATTTTTAGAATTCTTCTTCTAGAGAATGAAGCCTAGGGTTTACCATTTTCTTCTGCATTGGAGAACGATCCATCTTCAGTGTTTGCAGTTAAGAGGATATGAAATATCAACTAATTTATTGCCTCCAGTTGAATAACTTCATTCATAGGTTATTACAGATCTTACTGTGGGTTTCTTTATATTCAGTGATTGGACCGATTTCTTTCCAGAGGAGAATCTTTCCATTTTCCATCAGTTATCAGACATCTGACGCACTTCCCAAGGTGGTACAGATTTGCTCATTGCTGATGTACGGCCGTACTTCACAGCTGCAAGGGCATTTTTTTCATAACCATCAAAGCGCCTTGTTTTTGGGTTTCCGTTTTAGTCTCTAGTGGACGCCTTGGACTCCTAAGGGTTTACTAACCTTTGTCCAGTGGGAGAACTGCCTTAAACAAGATGGTCATACCTTTCATGATCTTCTACAGGCGGCTGCAAATCAGAAATCAAGTTCCTTAGATATTATTTATTTAATTGCCTTTTGTATGCATGCTATTAGTTTAGTATTTGTAAACATTCAATATTCCAAATAAAGATTCATCAACCTTCATTAGTCAATAGTGCTTTAAGAATTTGTAAGTTTATGCATTTATTTTGTTCTGGCATCCTTTCTTCAAAAAATGTCAAAACCCTTATTGCACAAAAAAATACAAAAAATACAAAATACACAAAAGAATCAGTTTAAGCAACAGAGGTTGAAAGTTGAACCAGCAGGGTTCTTCACACAAACTCCCCATATTATTGTCAAAGTACAATTTTAAAGGAACTAAAGAAGTCATAGTGTAGTTTATTTTATTTAGGTCCATTCTAGATAAATGACAACCATTTGTGCAAAAATGAATAAATAGATGTCATTCAAATACAACGAATGAAACCAAAATCAAGGACACAATTGTTAAAAAAAAAGAGAGAGGTGACACCAGAGAAACAAAATGATATATTTTATTATATATATATATTGATGGAAATACAAATTCTTTGTCAGTTACAAAAAGGGGCTAGATAGTATCAACAAGATGATTTCTTCGTGCACAAGGGGAAAATATTAGAACACAAATCACCTCCACCACCACCTGAAGGCGCTCTATCTAGGCAGGTGATATCAGGTTCTCATGAGACCATAGAAATTGGGAAAATAGCCCCATATTGTTCCTCACCAGCCCCGTACAAAGACGGATCATTGCTTCTTCGGTGGCTTTATTTTGGGTCATAGTCACAATGCAAATGGCATCGCCCACCAGTCTACTTTGTGGGTAGTTGTTGAGGCCAACAATGACTACATTCATTCAGTGGAGAAACTCAGGTCGAACCAGTCATTCCACTGCCCTCATTCCCTAGTCATGATTCTCAGAGGTGTGGATTATAGTGTACATAAAATGCTCCAGGAGTGTTGTGTTGTGTACATGCACCTAGTTCAGAAATTCCTCTCCCATTATGTCATGCAACACCTCCTCTTCAATTCCACCTTGGACAATGAAGACCTCTTTCAACTGGTTAGATAAATGCCTGAAGAGGGGGCTGCATTTGATCTCCTCAATGAAAATGAAGCCATTTGTGGACACTCCGTCGCTCTGAGTACTTGCCATGTTTGACACTTTAGGTTGGCGAAGTGAGGTGGTGCTTGTTGAATTTATAGAAGGTTGGAAAGACATTCAGGGAAAAATTTAGTGGTGAATCTTCGCCAATTGGCGAATTCTAGGAATTCACCAAGTTGAAATTGGCGAATTTCTCACACCCAACAGGGTGTCAAAATTGCTTGGATTTTACGAACTATAGGTCCAATGCATGTCCATTCGCCAATGAGTTTTTTTATGAGGCATATTTAAGCAATAAATTCGCCATTGTCAAACTACGTGTTTCAATTGGACCGACTAATATTTTCTCCTGGAATCTTGAAAGAATTTAATAAAACACCTACATATTCGCCAATACTATTAAACCAACATTGTATCAGAACCCATTTTGCCAATTAAAATTTACAAATAGTTGCTTGTAAAGACCCATTTCACCAATTAAAATTTATAAATTTTTGCTTATGAGGACCTATTTCGCTAATAACATTAAAAACATAATTACATTTGAGGACACATTTTTCCTTGAAAATTACAACGTATCGTTGTATAAGCACACGAGATTCACCAAATTTTTAATATACCATTTAAAAATCCCTCGAAATTTTCCAAATATGTAATCATGGATTGATATACATACAATCGAAAGTGTCATTTATTCTTACACATTTTGTTCATTTTTGAGGTTCTACTTCTTGATTTAGAAGTCAACGAAAGTCGAAAACGTAGACTTAAAGGTGAGTGATCATTTCTTCATAGTGTTATTATTTATAATAATAAGCTTTCTTTATCTCTTTTCCATTCTTGCTTCAGTATTAAAGATGATATTGAGTAGGGAATGGGATCTATATTATTATTCTCTGTCCTTAAACAAGAAGACATTTTTTTCTAGTTTTTATTTGAAGTGAGATGAATATGTCAAGTGAATCAGAGATCAATATGTCGAGTGAATTGAGCAGCAAGGGTAATGTTCCTGCCACTCCTCAGGGTGGTGAAGAGACTCCTGCCACTCCTCAAACTCCTGCCGCTCCTTAGGGTGGGTGGTAAGGCTCCTACCACTCCTCAGACTCCTGCCGCTCCTCAGGATCCTCAAGGTGGTGAAGAGACTCTTGTCGCTCCTCAGGGTGGTGAAGAGACTAGGAGGCCATCAAAATTCCAAAAACTTAGATGTACCATACAGTCTTACTTTGGAATTTCCAAAGCTTCTAATCCATCAGGTCAAGATGGAGCTACATCAACTCTTCCACCAAATATTGGTAGCATTCACAATACCTCACCGCCAGCGGAAGGTCAATTTGAGATTGTCATTGATTTAAATCAAAATGTATCAAATCAGGATGGCAATACCATAGAAGATGTTCCAAGGGATACCCTAGGACCGATTAGCCAGAATGAGATAATTGACTTGGATGAAGATGATGATGTTGGTAGCAAGAAAAGAAGAAGCAAATAAAAAATGAGGCGCGAGTGGGAAATGACAAGGAATTTTCAACTTTCTTGGTTGTCAAAGTACCCATTCATGGTACCAGTGGGGATTGACAATGCAAACGATAATGAAAAGGAAACATTGGCCAAATGTATGACTTGTAGTTGGAAATGTGGAAGAGCCAAGACGTTGCAGCTAAAAATTGACACTATAGAAAAGCATATCGGTAAAGTTTATGAAAAAAAATCATAGACGAAAAGGAACAATTAGTCATACGATGGAAATCAAAGGAAGAATGTCTTCATGTTAGGTATGTCGCGGATTATGAAGAGCATGAAAAAAGAACTTCAAACATTGCTGCATGTAAAGGTACACTTGAGGCTCAATTTGGAAAAGCAATGGAAGCAACAAATATGTCAAAAACTGTTCAGATGAGTGTTGTTTTTCATATTTTTTCCAAAGGGTGTCGTATGACAGACTACCCAGAATATTCTGGTTTATTATCTTTTTTGAATGTTCCTCACTATCCCTTGTCACATTGGTCAGTAAATGCTGGATGTGAACGGGAAAACTGTCTTGCTGCAATTGAAAAGGAAGATTTAAAGGAGAAAGTAAAAGAGTGAAATTTCATTGCATTATCTTTAGATGAAGTTACTACGGTAGACAATACTTCTTGGGTCTATATGCATTTGTATACTGTAGAATGACATGTTCGCCAAGCTCATCTTCTCTGTGTTCATAAAATGAAGGACAGTTCAACATCAGAAAACATATTTGAACTAGTCAAGAAATCTTTGAATGTTGCAAATATGGATGAGTTGAAAATTGCCAAAAAGTTGGTGTGTGTAGGAGCTGATGGAGCTGTAGTGATGCAAGCTCAAAGGACCGGTGTTTGCACAAAGTTACAAACTACTTGTGCACCATACATGCTTGGTATTCATTGCATGGCCCACATAATGAATTTAGCATTCAAAATTGTAAGCAAGTTTCCTACATGATCAAAAGTTGAAAATCTAGTTCGTGAGATCCACGCATACTTCTGCCGAAGTCCCAAATGTTTCACAAAATTTCAAAATTTTGCTGAGGGAATAACACCAGGAAACAAGCTTCTCAAGGATGTCGATCCAAATGGATCTCTCTGCATGGACCAACACAACGAGTTCTTTCAGAATATCAATCCTTGATTGGAGTGATGTACGAGCATCACAACACAGTAGAAAAATCTCCTGACCTCTTACATAGGTTAAGTGATATAGAGACACTCTTGACTTTAGCTAGTCTTCTCCCCATGCTAGATGAGATGAAAAATCTTATGAAGAAAGCCCAAGACAAAACTATGTATATTAATGAATATGCCAATCTATGTAAACATACATTCTTGGCCCTCAATCATCTATATCTAGGTCTAACACAAGATGGCCCAAATTATTTCATGTGGCAGAAAATTACTGATTTGAAGAATCCTGATAATTATTTACAGTTTAATGCAAGCAGACACTTATGTATTTGTGTACGTGGATATGAGATACCAATGTACCATTGTAAGACAGCCAGGTGCTCTAGAAAAGAAGTAGTTGTTAAGGAGGAAGATTTTAAAGGCATTGTTAAATCTGTTGGTGATAATTTGAAGGAAATTGCAAAATCTCTTTCCTTAGAGATATGTGAAAGATTCCCTCGACATGAATTACTTGAAGCCATGGGTATTGTGTATCCTCAATTTTGGGAAAACCGAGAGAACCCAAAATATTTTCATGAGCAAGTAAAAATATTAATCGAACAATTTTTGAAAAGTGTAACATATGATGAGCAGAAAATAAAAGGAATTTTAAATGAAGTTAAGCTTAGAAAACAATCTGGGAGATTTGCAACAACTATGAGGGACCAGTATAAATCCATGGGAAAGGAGAAGGTCTTTGAACTAGGATCAATAAAAAATGTTTGGACAAACTTCGGTCAGAGTGAAATATTGCGTGGTTCAATATCAAAATATTTTAAATTTGTTGATTTATGTCAAACAATGATATTGGGGTTGGTGGAGGATGAGAGAGTTTTCAGTACATTGGGATTTTTGAAATCAAATTTAAGAAACAAACTAGACAAGAATTTGGAAAATTGCTTGAGGTTGAAAGGAACTATGTATAATGTCTTTAATTTTCCTTTTGAAAGGGCACTCACAATCTGGAGGTCCACATGTGAAAGAAGAAGGACCGGGTTGTGCAACACTCCAATTCCAAATGCTGGTATTGGTGGCAGTGGCAGTGGCAATGCAACTAGGACATATGAAATTGACACAAATCACACAATGAATGTTGAATTTGAGACACAGGCCGAAGAAAATGAAGAGCAAACTTGGAATCAAATTCAAGATGACTCTTTTACTTTATCTAATGATGAACACCAGTTTGAGGACCCTAACTCTGTTTGATAAATGGAAGAGAATTAGCAACTTTTAGGTATTTATACTGCACTTCATGAATCAGTTTCCATTGTTCCATAATGTAGTTGATGATATTTTATATTGTATTCAATGAAATTGTGAATCATTACACTTCATGATATTTTATTTTATATTTCACTTCATGAATCATATTCCAAAGTCAAACTGTAGTTGATGATATTTTATGTTGTATTCCATAAAATTATGATATTTTATATTTTATATTGTATTCCATGGTATTGAATTTGATATGTGATTCTGCATCATTTTTAAAGAACAAAACATATCACACTACTTATAAATTCCTATTGCATTACCATTAACACAATCTTTGATAAATAACTGAAAGGAATATTATTAATCCATTCCTTGAACAGAAGCTAATAGTTCAACATCCATAACTTATAAGTTATAAGCTAACATAAGCTAACAGTTCAACATAAATAACTTATAAAGGTATTTGCACAACTTAAACAATAAAAGCTTAAACTACCAAATCACCTAAATTATATCGAGAAATCCTTACACATCCATCACCATAAAATCCTTATTCACAGATAAACATTCCACAACAATGAAACTAACCAAAAAATCTATCATTCCAATAATAGACAATCCACTGGAAAACTACTCAACAAAAGCACAATAAATCTACATAATACACACCATAACTCAAAGATTACACATGCATGAACTTCACTATTGTCTTTCTATATTGAAATAATAGAAAAGCAATAAAAAATAGCAGAGTTTTTTTTGTCTTGATAACGATTTCTTGAAGACAATCGTTTTAGAAATTAAAATAAAAGTCTTTGAAGTATCAAGAGAGCCAAATTAAAGAAAATAACATAAAAACTAAAAAATAAACAGCGGTCCCACTCCCAGCATCGACTCCTTCACTTTCAATTATTTCTTCCTCCTTCTCCTTCAGTAACGCCTCCTGTGCCTTTACTCTTTGCCTGTATTCTCGGTACTTGGTGACAATTGCAATAATGTCCTTGCTCCCTGGCGTTGTAGTAATCTGTAACTTGGTTCTCCATTTTCCCAAAGCATTTTCAAAATCAACCAACATTTGAGATCTTTTCTCTTCTCCAGATTTATAAGTCTTCAGGTGGATCTCCATTCCACTAAGTTTTGAGAAGGACTCCCATGTCACTGTAGCAGGATCAACTATTTCTTTATTGAATATCTCTCTAAACTTCAGAGAGATCTCTCTTATATCTAGAATGTTTTCATCAAACTCATTAGTAATTTACACTCCCAAAATACAACAATCTTCTTTAATTTCCACCAACATTTCATAATATTGATCAAGTGTGTTATTAATTTCCTTCATCAGATTATCATACATATTCAATTTCCATTCCAATGAATCAGACTAGGAAGAGTCTAGCTCGTTAGGATTATTCACAATTTTCTCACCAATTAATATCTTTGGATCCATAGAGTTCAATTCTTTCATTTCCTGAGAGAGCACATAAATACTAGTTTGATCTTTTTAGAGTTGCTGAAGTTTTGTTACTAACTCCTTCCTCTTGTTAACAACTCGAGTGTAAAAGAGCACATATTTATTTAGAAAGAAGATAGCCTCTTGAGATATTTTATCGATCCCCTCACAAGCAGCTCTAGAATAGCTCAAATTATTTTTAATTTTCTCTATGGTGAGCACATTGATGCCCTCTACCTGAGAACTTGAGGCTTCATCAGATGTAGGAGGAGTGGCCATGGAAGAAATAAAGTTACTCAATGCGAGGACTTGAGATTACAGTTTTATATTTTCATTCCTTTGTTCTTTCACTCTTTTAATCAAGGTATTGACTGAATAATTGGCATGGTACACATCACCTTCCAGTGTTGGAGGCCCCATATCAACATGTGTGACTTTGTAGTCCACCTCTGTTATTTCATCTTCATTTAAATCCTTCACAGGGTCAACAATTTCTAACATTTGATTTCTAGAAGTAGCATCAGTCACCATCCTTGACATCCTCCTGGCTTTCTTAGGTTTTGAAGAGCTTTGAAGTAACTTTGAAATTGTATACACTCCAACTCTCATTATAGGAATATGCTTTCTCTCCTTCTCCACTACTTTTTTCAGCCATCCTGGGAAGGCTACTACCAGACCAAAATCTTCATTTCCATTAATAGTTTCTTTAGGAGCGCTAGGAGTGAAAGGTGGATTATTAGGCGGAGAAGAGGGAAATTCAGAAGAGGAAAGATATTATCTTCAGCGATCTGTTGAAAGATAGCTTCAGAATCTGCAGCCACAAGTTTTTCTTGATTGGTCTTCTTCTTATGGGTAGGAGAAAGCACATTGTCTTGTTCACAGATGCTCTTCAACTTGACTATTTCTTTTGGCCTATCACCATCACCTGCTGACTGAGAATTTGCAGTAGAGGACCTAACAGAGGGTTTCCTCAATGATAAACTTGCACCAGATGCTTGCGTAGGCCCTTCTTCATTCTTCTGTGATGACTTAGGCTCTTGAACAGGACCAACAACTTGCTGCCATTTCCCATCCAACCAGTCCCGAGTTCTTTTAAGCATTGGTGTAGCATGCACCCTCATATCTGAAATTTCATTTTGGCTCCAATCAACCCTAGGGTGGGATTTATCAGGCAATTTTTCATATGTAGGATCTATGATTTTTGAATCCTCAGCTACATTTCTAGGAATGTGAAATGATAGACCGAAAGCTTGTATCTGTTTTAGCGTTAGCCTCATATAATATTTCTCAAAACTTCATTCTCATCAACACAATCTTCCCATAAATCTTTGATAGATGGGTGATGTCGATATAAGCTCCCTCCATAAAGATTCTGCTTCACAAAACCCTTACTGTCAAAATTAGCTCTCATAGACAAATTCTAGAGGTTATATTCCTTGAGAATTCCTTTAGCTCCCCTGGCCATCTGGTTTGTTTTGCACATAAAAGAAGGGGTCTCCAATGGGAAGACATACCCTCGTTTCCCCATGTTCATATACTTAATATTAACCATGGCCATTTGTCAACAAACTTCCAGAAATATCAGTAAATCTTTAGGATACCGAGGTAATTTAAATGGGGCTTTCTCAAAACCCCCTATTCTCAAATAGGAAAACTTATCAAATTGGATACAAAAACTCAAAAATTTTGATACAAGAGAAATCGATTTAGGGGAAAGGCGCAGTTCTGGATTTCCATCTAGCTTCCTCACGGCCTCCATTAAAAATGCATCATTAACACGACAAAAATCACCCATTCCAAATTGTTTAGTGAACTAAGGAAAGTGTTTATACATAGGAATATTAGAAGTTGGGGTTCCTTGCGGCTCCAACCCAGGCCAAAAGGACCTCTAACTACCTACAATGTACATTAGGCAAGAACACATACACAAAGTAGCAGTCTTATGGAAATTAGTTAATTGCTCATTTAAATGGAATCAAATAACTTCAACCTAGTCAATGAAAATGTTCTCATCATAGACTATCAAGATAAACTGACACATCCAATCCTCAAATAACTCAACTTGTGCATTCCCAACAATGCGGTGCAATAAAGAAATGACATCTACAATTTCTCCCTTAAAATGCACTCTTTTGAGTTTACTCGGCAGTTGCGGCTTACCTTTCTTTTCAAACTTCAACCAGGTTTTGGCCATAGAGTTCTTACACCAGTCCTTATTCGCTTTGAAAAATTCACCTCCCACTGTGATAAACATGTCTTCTACAGGTTCCCTTTCTAGAATCGCCAGCGTGTGAGAAACAACTTCAGGAGAAATTTATGCAATTATAGTCTCGTCCACGGCTTTAATTTCCCGTGTCTGCGGAATGTACCTTCTTGCACATGCACTTATCAAGTCCACACTCAACACAACTTCTAGAAACCCTCCAGTGTGAGCTAGCCCGCTTTCTAAGAGTTTTATATCCAGCTCAGATTTGTCATCCCTCTCCAAGCGCGCCCAAATTTGTCTAACTTTAAAGGTCTGAGTGTCACATCCCTTACGCCGACCCAATGTTCACTCTGCATGAGCACAAATTCATGGAGAATGAATGTTTGCACTTGAGAAGTACTAGCCTTGGCAAAGAACAAGAATGCAGGCTAAATGTATGAGTAAAAATAATGTTTTCACTTGAGAAGTACTGGCCTTGGCAAAGAACAAGAATTCAAGCTAAATGTCCGAGTAAAACTTTGCCACCCACTTATGCCGTTATTTTTGATAGGACATGCTTTAAATGCGGCATTCAATTTCATTCCTTGAAAAGATAGCCTTTAAACCTACATGCTTTTGGAAATTCTTGAAAAGACAACTCAATTTTAGTCCGTACATAGCATTCAATGAGATGTCAGATGATGACGCCTTTGAAAGGCAAGATAAGTCCATAATGTTGCGTGGTCATTGAAACTTGGAACCTTAGAACCAAAGTCTAAAGTTTTGAAGTTTTCGAAACCTCTGACCCACTGACTAAATCCACACATCGTAACTCAAAGGTTACGTATGCATGAACTTAAGTTACTCAACAAAGTGAACCAAGTCGGGGAATTGGGTAGTTATGAAAATTTAGAACTCCGCGACATGGTTATAAAACTTGGAGGACTAGCGACTAAGCTTGCTTTGCTCCCTTATTTTGAGTCTATTGTCTCTCCAGCAACCAGCTGTAGCATTTTACATGAATTATTAATGAAATATGATCAATGATATTTCATTAATCTTCTTTGTCATTATGCATTGATGTATGTTTTAATTCTGGCTCTAGTTTAATGAACCAGTTAAAGTACCTTGATTAAAGCATGAATTCATATAAATGTTTAGTGGATTTGATTAGTCATGGAGATTGAGTATTGATGTGTGAATTGTAATGCAATTTCACTAAGATTATGGATGCCTGGAATTAAAATCACCTTATAGTTCATATTTTAATTGTGTTAAAAGTAAAACTTGAACATGTACTCAACAATTCATCACTCAACTCAATGCTTAATAACATATTAACAATAGTATTAGTAGCATATAAAACAATGAACATCAACAATCGTTTAAAGTGTATCTAGTAGTTGAAACCACTACTAGAATTTTTCTTCAAATGATAAAATAAATAATATAGATAATTTAACATCAACACATTACTGAAGTCTGAGTTGGAACAAAGAAAAATCTGCACAGAGTTGAGTTGGAACTTGGAAACTCATATTATTAAAAATCAAAAATCAAATCACTGCAACACCTTTTCTATCAACTTCCACTGTTCAGGTGGTGGAATTGTCATTTGTTCTAACTGATGATGTTTGACTTGAAGATTTGTTAACAATTCATGATTCAAATTGGAACTTGTCTTGGATTCTTCAGTCAATTTTGAATTCAAGGTTAGCAATGTTTTGATGGAATCCAAGTAGTTCACCACATCTGGGTTCTAAGGAAACTAGCCCAAATCAATCTTCATTGCATCCTCCATCTTCTTTATGAAATCATTCTTTCCAATGAATTGCTCATTTGTGTCAAAATCCTCTGGAAAACCAAGCTCTGTGAAGTTCCTTACCTTTTCATCCACCTTCTTCATCTTGTCTGCAGCCAAATGCAAATATTCCTTTGTTTCACACATTCTCAAACAATTTTCAATGATAGATGACAACACCATTGATGTAGCAAGCTGATTAGTAATCCCTTTTGATTTCAAAACATTGTCATTGGCTTTGTAGACTGTTTGTTGAATTTGATTTGCATATTTCTCTAATGCCAGCACATTATTGTTGTCCACTAAATATTTTTTGAGCTTCCTATGATGTATGATAGCATCAATCAATTAAAACATGTCACACAAATGATCAATCCTCTGCATTATTTCATCCCAGATCTTTTGTTTCATATGGATCATTATCTCTCTACAAAATGCAGATAACTTATTTTGACAAGACTCAATTTCATTTTTTTCTTCCATCAGCTTTGCCTCCAATCTTTCATTTCTTTTTCTCCCCTTCTCCAATTTTTGTTCCCACTGTGCATTTCCATTCTCAATGCTTAGTCTTAGTTTTTCTAAAGTGGATTTTTCCTCATCATATTTCTTGTTGCTCTCATCTAGCCTTTGCTTTAGTTCATTCACTGCAGTCTCATTCTGCTTATCCTCTTTGCTTGTTGATGCAGAGGCAAATTTTTTTGTTCTTTTTTCTAATTCTTTGCTCTTGTTATTGGTTGCTTTCCTCTGTGCTTTGTCATTTGCTAGGTCTGCCTGTAACTTTTCAATTTTAGTCTACAACCTTTTTTTCTCTCTATCTTTATTTAGCAATGATATGTACACCAATTCATTGTTCTTCTTTGATAAATTAATTTTGTCAGTTATCTTGAGTCCAGAAAAATCCAATTGAATATTTTTCACCTGGAATTTAGATTGAGTCATCTGATTTGCTGGTTTGTTTTGAACTGTGGGAACAAGAAATGTGTACTCCATTATTTCTTTATTTGTGTCAAATGTGGGTAATACCATGGCTGTTGCAGGCTCTGAAGTTACAATAGATGCACTCTCCATTAGTTGCTTCTTTTCTTTTTAATTCATGTTTGATTTATTTTTAAACTCTTCAATGTAATCAAAACTTAGGGACGCAGGAACAATGGAATGCTTGAATGGCGAAGGAATAGGAGTACTTGTAGTTGCTAATGATGTCACAACCAGAATAACTAGCAGTGGGGGGTGCCTAGAAATAACTCCTTTGTGGTGGATCCATTGGTAGTGTGTCTTGGACCTGCCAAAATCCTTTGCCTCTTCTGTATGCCTTGATCACCTAGTGTTTTTGTGGTATCTTGTATTGTTTTCCTCTTGTGTGTAATTTGTTGTTGTAGCACATGTTGACCACTACTAGTACTACTACCCATACCATCGCCACCAGAGGCAGTGCCAATTGCACTAAGCTCTCCACCATGGGCATGTCGTAGTTGTGATTGTGTCTGACCATGAGATTAAGGATGAGGATTTGAAGCTCTAACAAATTGACTTGTATGCCCTAGGTCTAATTTTTCACCTCCAAGCCCAATGCCAGATTTATCAATTGCTTTTCTATGCTCTAAATTTGTTACCATGCAAAGGCCTTGTCTTTGGGATCCCAAAGGACCACCTTCATAACCCATTTTTTAAGCTATGGATGCTCCAATAGTATATGCTTCTTTTGTGGACTCACTTAAACCAAGTTTGAAATTGACATGGATTTCTTCTTCCCTATCATCAATAGATTCATGATCACTTTCTTTATCTTCTTGTTCATCTGGATGCTCTATATTCCACAATTTGCTAAACTCACTATCTTCTTCGTTATCTCCATACTCCGCAAGAGATCTTGGATCACCTAGCTCCTTCCTCATAGACCAAAAGGCAGTAATTTTTGATTGTGACCAATTTTTTTTTGTAACTTCCTTCTCTAGAGAATTTGGCATTTTTACTCTACTAGATGGTTTAGCACTTTTTTGATAAAAATTGTTGTACCTCCTGATTGTCTTTCGATGCAATACCATAATTTCTGCTAACAATTGTTCAAAAGAAATACCATTCTCAGCAACAATTTTCTCCATTGCAATTTTGACCTCATCCCAAGAATCCTTGTTTCTCAAGTTTTCAAGCAAGGGTTTACTTTGATGTTGAATTCTACTTGCAACATTCTTATTGAGCACAACCATTGATTTAATGGTGTCACATGGATCATACTACCAGTGACGGATAACATCAAAATAAAAAAAATTCAAAAGATTATGTGCCACACTAAATGCTTTTCTCTCGAATGTGATCCCTCCACATGAAAAAGGTAAAGAAGGAAATAAGGACTTCTTTTGCTGATCGATAAAGTGTAGTTCATCAGTACTCTGCATCTGCCTTACATATTCCAAAGCAAAAACCCTTTCTGTCACATGTATTGGAAGTTTGTTTGATTGTACTCCTGATCCATAAAATCTTAGCATAGTATATTCTTCCATTAAGTACCAATCAACCAATTGTATTTCTTTTCCTAGTTGAATACAATTTCTACATGATATAGGCAATCTAGGCATTGGAGTATTTGTAATTTCTTGATGCAATGGAGCCAAAAAGTAGTCTACAAAATGACTGTAGTTCCTTCGAGAATCATGCAACCTTATAACAATGGTCCATTCATATACTGGAGCCATTTTCTTTTGCTCAAGATTACTATTACAATAGGGCTAAATCTGAAGCTTGTTAGTCTAAAACATTCCTCTGAATTTGAATAGAAAAAGATAGCACAAGTAGGTTGTGAGCCTAAATGTCTTGGTGGAACCTCCTTTAATCATTAAAAATTGTTTATGCATGGATTCTACAATGTGCTCAATAAAATTATATTTGACATGTGGAACACCATAATGGATATTATACACCATTTCAAGGAGGCATGTGCCCACTTCCAAATTGCTATCCAGTCCGAGGAAAAATGCTAGCATGGAAATAGTATCCTGAAACCATGGTCTAAAAATATCCAAATAATAAGGAGGCTTATGATCACCTTTCAATTTGTTTCTATCTTGAACTATTCTATTTAAGAAATATTTTTTCTCCATTTCATCCACTGCTTCATAATCGCTAGCAAGCTTTTCTAGTTCAATGTGGACATTTCCAAATTCTTTGGCTGTAAACCCCAACACTTTTCCAAGTTCTTCTGCATTAATGGATAACAATTCTTCTTTGCTATCTTTATTAACAATTGCTCTTTTGTTATCATCATAATTTTGGGCACAGACCATGATAAATTATGGGCAAGGGAAAACCTCATGTAACATCATGTGCCCTAATCTAGTTACCCACGGTGCACTGATACTATTAACTTGCATTCTCTTTGAGGCCTCATTCTCATATGAAAATCTAAGTTATGAGGTACACCTACCATAGGTTTTAGGATCATAAATGTCATGGTATTCATCAGTGAAACCTGGGGTTTTAAGCAATTTTGCATAATGTATTTCTTTATCTGGCATTGCTCTAGTGGTATTGCTGGTAGACATGCTTATACAACACGAAACTGTGAATTCCCTATTAGTCCTTAATTTTTCTTAATTCTTAAGTCTCTTAACCCTAAACCCAAACTTCAAAGTTTGACAAAATAAGATTTTAAGAAACGTCAAACGATGAAACGTAGCAGCAGGAATTCTTTCACTTACCCAGATTTTGATTCTTGAAAAGATTAATGATGACAGTCATGGAAACTGGGTTACTGGAATGGCTTTGTTGGAAGTGGAACTGTGAAACCCAAAACAGGGTGGTGCACTGCAATGAGTAAACTGAAGACTGAAATCTCCCCATGTGTTGACCCTCTCACTTAAAAATAAAATCACTTAGTAGTATAAACTGAAAGTGCTTTTTTTTTCGAACATTAAAGTGAATGAAACTGAAACGTCTACATGTTGCTTCCAGACTATACACTACACAATTAGTACATGGCTGTTGTTGACAACATTTAAAATTAAAACAAGCCATTAAGTCCTGCATTGACAACAAATTCTAAATTGTTGATCTTTGTAAATCTAAAGGGTTATAGGGTGATTTCGGATGTTTAAGTTCGCAACCCTAGCAATCCGTTCATTTCATTCCATAATGCAACTACAACCATACATCAAATGTTCATCGAACGGTTGAGTAATTTGTGATATAAATAATAAACACATGTTTAAAAAAAAATTTAACCTTTAATGCGCTCGGATTGACATCAAGGCCTTTGTAAAATGAATTACAATGTCACATTAATAGCACAACCATTAATAGCACTAAGCACAGTAACACTTAATGTTGCAAAGGCCTTAATAAAAGGAATTACAATGTCACATTAATAGCACAGTAACACTTAACATTGTAAAGGACTTAATAAAAGGAATTACAATGTCAAATTAATAGCACAACCATTTATTTTATTACAACTGAATTACAATGTCACATTATTACAGAGTAAAAATACAAATGTAAGCGCAAGCGCTAAGCTTCTACTGGACCGCTGGTGAAAACATAAATGTAATACATGTGTGTCTAAAAATAAATGGGACTTTCTGGGTCAACCATGTGCTCTGAAAATAAATGCATGGGACTTCTGGGATCAGTCATGGTGTCTGAAAATAAATGCATGGGGAAAGGTAGGCCAATCAAACTGGGGAAATGGGAGCTGTGAAGATACAAAATGTACTCCCCTTTGAAAATCAGAGTCATGCAGATGATGAGCAGTTGTAAAACTGCTCCCATCTTCTACTTACAACTTCCATGCACTAGGAGAGCACTTATCTCCATCAAAGCTCCTCATCTTGGCTCAAAACCTGTCTGAGAAGTCAGGTGAGCCAAATCAACTTCTTTCCAATTCCACCCATTTTGAACTTGAAGGAAATTGGTCTTTTACTTTGTAACTACATAACTGCAAGCAGGAGAATTTAGAGTATCCCTAATAATGCTACATCATCTTCTTCCTGAATCATTATTAACCCTACAAAATGAAAAACCTTATGACAATTTGAACATTGCACTCAATAGTAAAGCCTTTAGTCTTCAACAAATGATTTCATTTTTTAGTTGTGCTCACTATCCTTATTTATGGGCTAATAGTGCTGCCAATAGTGGCACTACCAGCTTGGTCCCTGTGTACACCTCACACATGTCACATGTGAGGTTAGTTATAATCATGGTTCATAATCGTGATTCGCACAAACTAAAAAACCAACTTAAATTTTAATCGATTTGTGTAACTTAAGCCTTACATTTATTTAAATGTTTAATTTGATTGACGTCTGGACTTTGATAGCCTCACTACATGCAAAATGTACCTCAAGCTGACAAGTTGTCAATTTTCAAAATCACCAGAGCCACTCAAACGATATGAAATCATTACAGATCTTGTTTCACTATCCATTTAGTCTTGCATTAGCAACAAATTCTAAACTGTTGATCATTGTAAATCTAACGGTTAAAGGGTAATTCCGGAGGTTTAAGTTCTCAAGACTAGCACTCTATGCATTTCATTCGGGAATGCAACTACAACCATACATCAAATGTTCATCGAACGGTTGAGAAATTTATGAATTATGATATAAATAATAAACATGTGTTTTAAAGTTGTTTTAAACTTTAATGCGCTAGGATTGACATCAAGGCCAAGGTGCCGGTAACTTAACATTGCAAATGACTTAATAAAATGAATAATGATACCGAGAACCAGGGGAGAAGGTCAACGACAAATTATAAATCAATAACATTTCGGTAAACCCTAACAAGAGTGACAAATTTTAGTGTTTATAATGTTTTTTTGTCAATTTGATGGCAACTTTCTTTTTTCATTTGTATTGCTTTATGTTTTACTTTTAAATCTGCATGCAATTATTTCATAAATAGATAATACTTAATTTCTTAAAGGAAAAAAAAAACTGATTTGAATAGATTCATAGACACTGAACTCAGAAAATAAGTCTTTATTGTAAATTTATAACAAATATTAACACAACACAATCATTTATTTTATTACAATTGATTTACAATGTAACATTATTACATATCTTTTTAAAGATGAGTAGTTGTAGAGCAGGAAAGCTCCTGTTTTGTATAAATAACATAATTCACTTTACATAGACACAATTTATTCCAAGTTCTTGCTCATGACAATGGATTACAAATTGATTCCAATTTCCAAGGTTCTGCCGGTGACAGCGTAATACAAATGTGACACTAAAAATAAATGCATGATTCCAAAGCTTCTACTGGTGAGAATTTAGTACAAATGTGGCACTGAAAATAAATGTAAGGAACTTGCCTGGCCAAAAGTGTTGGGGAAATGGAAGCTGTGAAGATACAAAATGTGCTTATCCCCTTTGAGAACCAGAGTCATGCAAAAGATGAGGGGTAGTAAAATTGCTCTCATCTTCTACCTGCAGCCTCCATGCATTGGGATAGCACTTATGTCCATCAAAGCTCCTCATCCTAGTTCAAAACTTGTCTAAGAAGTCAGGTGAACCAAATCAACTTCTTTCCAATTCCACCCATTCTGAACTTGAAGGAAATTTCTCTTTTACTCTGTAACTACATAACTAGAGGCATGTGAATTTACAGTATCCCCAATAATACCACAACATCTTCTTCCTGAATCCTTATTAACCCAAAAAAATGGAAACCCTTATGATACTATCCACTATCACTAACCCTATTTATGGGCCACCAGTGCCGCTACCACCCGATTCACACAAACCAAAAAACCAACTTAGTCAATTCGTGTATCTTAAGCCTTACATGTACAATTAAAATGTTTAATTTGATTGACGTTTGGCTACATACAAACTATACCTCAATCTGACAAGCTGTCAAAATTGCTAGACTCTAGACACCACTACCAGTGCCACTCAAACAATATGAAATCATTACAAATCTTGTTTCATTAAAGCTATGAGTTGTCAAATCGCTTCAGATGTTCAAAAGATTGATAATTTCAATTAAATGAAATGTAATACGTCAAGGCATTGAAAATAGAGAAATGAACCTTGATCTTGCCACGTGTCCGCATCTAACAGTGCTAGTGTTATTTCAGAGGTTTCAATTTGCAAGTCTACTACTTCAGAGATTTACTTCCAGAATGCAACTTCATCCATCCATAAAAAATTCATCGAATGGTCATGGTTATATTGATTTGCCTTTACATCCTTTGTGTAAAAAGTTCTTAAGTTTTTAAGCCTTGGTCCTACGTTCTTCCTAGGCGGTCCCTATTTTAAAATAAACTTTATGCACATGCATATTTCTGCCACTTAAGTTATTCTATCGCTCATCACTAAAATACAACCCATCGGGTTCTTACCATGATGATGAGCCTTGATCTCGCCATGTGTCCACATCGCCATGTGTCCACATCTAATGGGTCTAGTGTAATTCCAGAGGTTTTAATTCACAAATCTAGTGCTTGAGAGATATACTTCTAGAATGCAACTACAACCATCCAACGAAAATTCATCGAATGGTCGTGGTCCATAATGTCACGTGGTCACTGAAACTTGGAACCTTAGAACCAAAGTTTGAAGTTTCGAAACCTCTGACTCACCGACTAAAAAGATGACCAAGAAAGACTTGCAACTAAGGTTAGGAAAAGCACCAAAACCTTGACTTTGGTGAATTAAGATAGGAAAGGTAGCAAGGATGGTGCATTTATGAAGTGAAGATCATGAGTATATTCGAGTTAGTGGGCATGTCCGGACGATCGATGGGTAATTAATATCGGTATGTGCAGAGTTTGGAAAATTATTACTTCTCAGCCCTCGATTAGCGAAGTTAATAATAGAGTTTGGCATGGCGAAGAAGACACACAAAAAGTCTAAAAGAGTGGTGGTGGTGGCGGTGTAGCTGCAACAATTTTCAAATGGAGGCCAACTTCACTCTGCATTCGAGGAGGCAATTAAACCTGTTTTATGGTGACACTTCTGACCAAAGATTAATGGGGATGTTTTTATTCATTGATGGGAGGTTGGTACAAAGTGTGCGAATGATTTTGGGGAAATCCTTTGGAAATCTGAGGCATAGATACAAGACTAACATGGATGTATACTCCTTGATTATAGCATGGGGTTTGGACTTGGGGGAATCGACAAGCACAATGAGAGAAGTGATGGAGATGATTATGCATAGAGATTTCTTGGAAGGGTTAGAATCAATACTTGAATGGGCAGTTCCAGGTGAAGGTTTCGACAACCGGAAAGGCTTTGAAAATGTGGAACTGGAAGGGGCAGAAGGATGCACCCCTTTCATGTGTTGGCCAGAGGATGAGATTAAAAATCGATGTAGGGAAGAAGCAAGGTTAGGCTGGTAAGCATTGAAGCTCTTTATAGAGCTGATGAAGGTGGAAACAATTATAGCACAATTGAAAGCACAGGAGAAAGTGAAGGCAGAGCACATGGAAGCATGAAAGCAAAAGGACAGAATGCGAGGAAGTGGAAGATGAAGGGAAAAGCAACAAGGAAAGTTGTTTATGAAATGGGTAGCACTACTTGAATTTGTAGTTTTTGTAGGGTTTTTGTAGAATTAATGCAAGACTAGTACTAAATTTTTGGCTTGCTGGGGGTTGAACCCTATTACGGTTGTATAGTGTGAATAGTAGGAAGGGTAAGAGAATGATTGAAAATCTTGTTGAAAAATGTAAGATAGTTACAGATAGTTGTGGAACTGGTTTTAGTTGGGCAAGGTTACTTTTTCTATTATGAAGCATGTTAAGATGTTTTTTTGAAAAAAACTATTATAGTTGTAGGTGATTTTTGGATGGTTGATGAAAAGTAAATAATGAGGCAAATGATGTAATCTTTATTTTCATGCAATACAAAATACTATCATCGACCAAAAAAAATAAAAATCTAACGGTTCTAGTGTTATTTCAGAGTTTTCAATTCACAAATCTACTGCTTCAGAGATTTACTTTCAAAATGCAGCTAGAACCGTCCATCGACAATTCATTGAATGATCGCAGTTATATTGATTTGCATTGACACTTAGCCACTGCATTTTTTTATTAGTTTGATATTATGTTTAATTCACCAATTTTTTTCTTAATCATTTGAAAATAGGTTTAATTCGCCAATGAATTTTATTTTTTAGTTTGAAAAAAAGTCTTAATTGCCAACAAAATTATTTTTTCTGGTTTGGAAAGAGGTTTAATTCGCCAATGGAAATATTTTATTGGTTTGAAAATAGATTTTAATTGCCAATGGAAATATTTTAGTGGTTTTAAAAAAAATGAATTTTGCCAGGATTTTCCACAAACTTCTAGCGATTAGAAAAGATTCGCCAATGGAGTTTTTTTTTTCATGAAAAACGAAAAAATTTGCCACTAAAATTAATATTTTTATCGGGAAGTATACAAGATTTTCCAGGATTTTACACCTTCACCGAGGGGGGGGGGTTTCTTAAAGTTTTCCCTGAAGACATTTGAGCTAAGGATGATCAAGGTGATAGGATGGCAATGCGGTTGGGATTAAGTGTTGATATGATTGGAATTTAAGTTATATTCCTAATTGATCTTCTTGCTAGACAGATTACACATGTGTTTCCATTGCACCTCTGCGATAATTATTTAATGCTTAATTTGTGAAGCATGCAAACTGCTCAAGAATTGATGGCCCCGAGGCAGGAGTTTAATCAAGAAATGCTCAGAAACCGCTTGAATTCTTATCATTAGTGATGTAATCATTCTAACTATTTATTATTTCCTGATCATCAGTTTTTAAGATGGATAGTTAGGTGGTAAGAAAGCATTACTGCAACCAATCAATAACTACCAAAGAGAGGAATGTGACCCCTATATCTGGGTAAAAGAACCATTCAACGAGGGTCTGATTCCTAGAGAGTACATTGTGTTGTAGTCGAGGGAGGAATAATAGATTTTCTTTGAGTTTCATTTACCTTTTGATTGCAATAACTCTCAATCTGTGAGTTGTGGGTTGAATGTAATGTTGATCATACTGACTTGTGAGTCATGTGCGTAAATAGAATATATTTTCTGTGTGAAATCCATTTGGATGCATTTATTTCATCTATTGCAATTATTAAGTCTCTCTTTTCTATTTACATTCACATTCATCATTAGTCAATATAGTCTGTGAGCTAGTTGATTAATGATCTTTTAGAATTCATTTCACATTAGCTGCATTCTTATGGGCTAGGATTTGTCACCTTTACTGCTTTCCTAAAAGCACATTTATTATCCATTAAAATCATACGAGGGAGTTGTACCTCTAATTTAGAGGAAAGCCACACATGCAATTGTGGTCTTTCTAGAGTTGTTAGTGGATTGGCGTTAGTGCTTATCGAGCAAGAGAGTTATTTATTATAGGCATATTTATCAAGGGCCAATTCATTCGCTAACATCAGGTATAATCCATTAGATTTTCATTGTATATTTTATTTATTGAGTATGATCAATGAACTTAGATCTTATAGGGAGGGTATCCTTGTAGATGATAGTGAGTTTTGGCAACAAGTCATGTTGGAGGAGATGATGGTATTATAATCTTGTGATACTTGGGATGTTATTTATTTTACCAAATGAAGGAAGGCCATTAGATGTAAGTGGGTCTACAATATTTTTTTGGAGTAAATGGTTCATTATATAATTACAAGGTCATATCGATGGTCAAGGGCTAGTCCTAGAAAGAGGGTGTTGATTTTGGTGGAATATTCTCTTTTGTTGTTAAATTCTATTTGATTAATATTTATTTTATCCATAGTTGCTACTAATGATTTTTAAATTGAGCAAATGAATGTTTTTTTTTTTTGGTATGAATATTTGGAAGAAATATGTATGCAACAATTGTAATGGTTTTTGAGGTAAAAGGGGAAGAAAACTTGGTTTGCAAGTTAAAATGGTCTCTTTTGTGGTTTAAAATCATCACCCTAGATGTGCTATCAAAAGTTTGATTCCTTTTTTTTGAATTTGAGTTTTGTAATAAGTGAAGAAGATCATTGTGTTTACATTAGATGTATTGATGATCATATAGTAATTTTTTCCTTATATGTGAATAATATATTTTTTTTATTAATACCAAGGATATGATTAGTGAGCTAAAAACTAAAAACTCAAGTGCATTTAAGATGAAATATCTAGAGGCAAAAAGGTATATATTGAGAATTAAAATAAAAATAAATTGGGAAAGCATAAAACTTTGATTATAATAGAATACGTGTGTTAATACTATTTTGAAAAGATCTATTATGTAGTATTTTAAACCATTTAGAATTCCTTTAGTAGATGACACTAATATTTCATTAGATATGTGTCCCAAGAGTGAAGGTGATTTAGAGGATATGTCTAATGTGCCATATGCAGTGCAGTAAGAAGTTTAATGCATGTAATGGTTTTTACTAGGCCATATATTTCCAAAAAGTGGGAGTATTGAACAAGTATATGTCTAACCCTAGTAGAGAAAACTGAAATTATGTGAAAAGGGTGCTAAGATATTGATATGGTGCTTTATATTATTGTTTGGTTTATTCTAATACTAATTTATAAGACATTAGAAATATAAGGTTTTGTTGATGCATAGTGGGTAGGGGAATTGGGTAGTTGAAGGTCCACTAGTGGATATGTGTTTACTTGTTTTGGAGGAGCAGTGAGTTGGATGAATAAGAGGTATCCCACACTTGATTTATCCACCATAAAAAAAAGTATATAAATGCTACCTATACCTCTAAGGAGGTGATTTGGTTACAAAGGTTGTGTATAGGTATTGGTTTTTATTGAAAGACTATTCAGATTGGTTGTGATAGATAGAGTGTAATTTTTTTGACTAATAATTATATCATGCACAAACTAATCATTTGGATGTTCAATACTATTTTGTTTATGAAATTATTGTTAATAAATAACTAGAACTGAAGAATATTGGTACTCAAGATAATATCTATTCACTTACTAAACCTTTGAGCACAAAAAAATTTACATGGTGTAGGGATGCCATGGGCATTTTTCCTAGTTCTTAGTTGACTTATGCATTCCTATGTATTTACAATGTATGATGTCAAGTAGGAGAATGTTAGGATTAAGGTACCATCAAATTTGTAAATCATACATATTTAATTAATCAATATTTTAAAAAAATCATTCATAAGGGATAAAGAATTCACCATCAACAGTACTTATTTTTACCATTAGGGTTTTACAAGTATGGTAATTAATTTTTACTAAGGGTTAGTAATTAATTTTTTATCAACAAGAAGTTACTATTTACTAAATAAGCATCTTGGAGTTCATCCTGGTTTTGGGCACCCAAATTTCCATGAGGTTGTTATGAAACCTTGAATGGCTATTATTAAGCTAAAAATATCTTGTGATTGAAAGTGATAATCACCTAGGAACTAAAAATAAACTAGGCACCCAAATTTGGTAGGCTAGTAGTTTGGTTGCAACCTACATTATTCTATGTCGTCGATGCTTGGTTTTTTCAAGGAGGGGCATTGGGATATGATAACCAACTTGGATGCCCCACTTAGAGGGTAAAAATTATATATAAGTAGGGCTTAAGAATGTAGTAATGCAATTTTATTAGTAAGAAGCTTATGTTCACATACATGCCAAAGGATTAAAATAGAAGAGAAAGGGAGGATTGTATGTAGTATCTATTTTTGAAGATAATATAGACTTGGGCCTCTCTTCTTGGTGGAGTTTTTTCCTTATTTTTTTCTCCACATAAATGCTATGCTATGTGTTTATTTATTTTGTTTAATATTTCTTTGAGTTTCTAATTTATTTTCTTGCAATCTCTATTTGGTTATGCACTAGTTAAAATCAATTTATAGTTAAAATCTGATTTCTATTATATAGTTGTTCAAATTCATTTATAAAAATGAGATTTTCCTCCTTGAGAGATTATATGTGAAAAATTAGGGTGAGTGAGATTTTGGAAGAATAAATATGAGGAATAATTCAAATGGAAAAAAATAGAGGAATGGAGAAATTGATATAAGAAAATTGAAGTGAGGTGAAAATTTTGAGATGGATAAATGGATGCATGATTATTTTTAAATACTTTGTTATGTTTACATGTGGAGAGATACTTTGTTTTAATATAGATATGTATGTTATGCACTAGGACATATAAGACCAAGGTGAAAATGTATCCAATACATGGACTGACTCCCAATAATATAATGAACATGAGGATTTCCCAACACTCACAAGGCATTTGACACTCTTGGTGGGTTTGTGATGGGACAACCAAAAAATAAAAAAGGAGTTCCTATCATTTTTTAAGGTGTTTGACCTTGGTGGGTCCTACGAGAGAATAAACAACATATAGAAAGATGAAGCCCATACACATCATAAGGTGTTGCACCTCGGTAGGTCTTGTGAGGGAACAAAAAAAAAAATGGTACATTGAAACAATAGAACATGCCTTGATGTATACCAATAAAATCACATATGATATTTAATGATCATAGGATCCTAGGCATGTAGTATGGGTCAAAAGAACAAAGAAAAGATAAAACAAGATAAATTAAAGAAACAAAAGATCAATTGTTAACTTACATACATTATGGTTACCTATTTCTAAGGTACCAATAGGATAATGGATGAGGATTCTGATTGATTTAGGGAAGAATTCATCCTTAAAAGGAAAGTGATGGATGAACTAGGGAAATTGATGATAGAAAATGATGCAATAATTGTATGTTATTGAGTTTTATTTAGAGTTCTTGAGTTGGCATTGAAAATGTTGTGTTAAGTATGTATTTTGAGGTTTTGTAGCATGGATTAACCTTTGAAATTTTATTAATAGGAAACTAGAAAATTCATGAAAATCATTTGTTATAAAAGGAATTTAGATCATGAAATGAACTAGAAGGTATGGATTAAGATTTATTCCAAAGAAGGAAGTAATCACACGCCCTAAGTGTAAAATAAGGCATGTAATGTTGTAGATGGAGTAAACTAATGTGATAGAAATGGACAGGTGAAGGAAATATAATTATGTGATGGGGATGGATAGGTGAATAAAATAGACTCATATAATGGGGATGGATAGGTTAAGGATTAGTACCTTTAAGATGACAAAGCTTGATTATTACACAACACCTGCAAAAAGGTTTTCACTGAGGTACTTTCCAAGTCCCACAAGAGGTTTTTTTTCATCGTAGGATGATTTTATCTTTAATATTTTTGTATCTTTTATTGGAATATTATTTAGATTAGATATGAAAGTGCTTTAGGTGCATAATGTTGATGGGATTTCCCTCAGGGTTAGCTAGCTAAAGTAATCAATGTTATTGATTAATATATGAACTTTTTCCATGGTCAACCAACAATAACTTGTTCTCAAGAGTATTTCAAATATGACCACATGTTTCTATTGTGTGCACCATATATACCAACATACAAGTTTTTCAATGTTAAATAAATCTTTTCCAATTTTAGGCATCTAAGTAGGGTACTAAGAAGACTCCTTTGATATAGTGTTCAACAAAGGATAGTGAAATTGGGTGAATAATAGATGAAGGCTTGATGTTGAATATGGGATATGGTGGGTGATAAAGATACAAATATGGAGGGAACTATACATATCATGATAGTAGATTTTTTAAGACTAACAAGTTTTTAAATGAATCCAAGTTTAAGGATATCAGACATGAGGACCATTATGGAATCTACTCCATTGTTATTTATTTTGGATACCTTCATCTTTATTGAAAGAAATATGAGGCTTTTTTCTATCAAAACTTCGAGGAGGTTTGCAATAATAGACATATAATTTTTCATTTCTTTTTATTCTTCTTTTTTGTCCAGTAACACTTCAGGTACCTTTTCACTAAGGGATTTTGAATTTTGAATTTTTTCTATTTTTGAATTGTTTGGAATAATTAACTCAACATGTGTCCCAACATAGGTAGTTGCATTAAGATTAATCCTAAATCATTTTTGGTGGTTTCTAATTAGAATTTCACCATAGAGCCCCATGAATTTAGTTATAGGTTCTTCATGTTTGTACATATCAAGAGACAAGATCTTGTTGGTCCCAAGCAACAAGCTCTATATGGATGGGTGGGATGTCGATGTAAGGTTTAATAATGGGGTAATGGTTCAAATGACAATATCATAAAAAAGGGTAGAAAAATTAGTGGTGTCGTAAAGTCTTATCCTTTGACACATTTAACAATGGGAAAGGATCCAATCACATTGTTAGAGGTGGAATTGGTAGCATATGATTATTCATAGATAATGGTGTATATCCTAAACCAAATCTATTTCTTTTAACTTTGATGGTGATAGGCTCTAGATTTATTTTTTCATATTGTCATAAGCCTTTTCCTTTGTATCCCATGATTTTACATATTTTGAATGCTCTTGGATAGGAACATTTAGTAAAATGTGGTGCATATTGTTCATCTTTGTATAACTAGTAACTAATGTCATCATCTTTGTATAACTAGTAACTAACGCCACCATTAATAATTTCATCATCGAGGAGACCATGCTGATTTTTTCTGGTATACTACATTTGATGACATTAGGATCTTAATTGGTATGGTTTTGAGGTTTCCCATAGGACCATGGAGAAAGATGGTACTAAACCAAATAGAAGTTGTGTAACATACTCCCCGCATCCCTTATTGATGATATTGATCTTGAGTGGGGAAGTATGATTATTGGATGATGTTAATGTAAACATGGTTTGATCAACATAGGAAAATGATGGTACTAATGTTTTGGTGATGGTCATGTTTGCAATATGAAAATGATGGGATCTACTATAGGAGCATTCTAAAATTCTACAATATTGAAAAGAGTTAGGATCAATGAGAAATATGATGTATATGCTATCATGAGTAAATTTAATACATTGGTGGTATGTGGATGGAATGATCTACATGACATGGATCCATGGGTGATCAAGTAGAAGGTTGTATGGAAGTTCAAGGTCAAGGACATGGAAGATGGTTTGTTGCAAGGTAAGACCCACCTAAACTAGAAGACAAATAGTACATTTTGATTCTCCCTCCACATCATCATAAGCTTAGATGGTTATTTTATTTTGAGTTTCCATGGTATATTTAGAATATTCAAATTGTTTAACAAGTCCATATGTACAAATATTTAAAACAAAACCACCATCAATAAGGACTCATTTAATTTTATTCGTATTTACTATAGGATCTATATGAATTTATTTGGTATGGGAAGGATCAATAAAAGCTATATTATTTAGGAAAAATATAACTTAGTATGAAGAGCATAATTTACCCACTATGGCTTGAAATTGATATGTATTGATATTATTGGGGACTTACAACTCCCTTAAAGTATAGTCCAATATTTCCTTATGAACAAATGATGCTTTAAGAATCTCCAAGATATATATTTATATTGGAGTCTTCCGAAGATATTATAATAAGTTATATTGGGTGACTTGTTGGGAGGATGAGGAGGTCCCTTGGATGGTGACTCAACCATGCTTAGTGGTGATGACATAATTGGGATTTTTTATTGTGATAGTATTGAATTATAAATAGGCTTCTTCAATATGACCAATTATTCAATCATATGAGGTGGGTATTTTATTGGTGTTGACATTATTTGTGTGGTTATTTTTGGACAGGCCTTTGTTTGATGTAGAGGGATAATTTTGATCATACTTTAGAAATGGATCTTGATATATGCCTAATCACTCATTAGGTGAGGAGGATATATGGCCTTTCACTTTGATCTTTCCTTGATCAATGAGATATTGGATGCATTTCTTAGGTTTCATGAATTTCGACATGGTATGGCCTTTGATGCAATGGTACTTGCAATATTATTTTCTTGATTCAATGTAGGTTTGGGTGTATTCTCTTAAAAAGGTTGGTTGTGTGGAAATTTTATTAAATTGGCTTGAATGATTTTTTGAAATACTACTTCTATGGGTTCCCCCAAGGAAGTGGACTTACAATTTGGATTATTAGGGGGGTTTTGATTGTTCTTGTGGTATAGAAACATGAATTTTTTAAACATTTTGGACATTGGGACTTGTTTGTTCCTATATTTTTTGTGTAGTTTATATGATTTTGGAGTCCATTACTCGTCACTAACAATATTTAATTTATCACTGGTTTGGTTATTGTCATCTTTGTCTTTCCTATATATTTCGATAAAACTTTTAGCAATGAGGATTTTGTTAATTGTGATCCCTTGTCAATAATTTCATTAAAAGTTGATAGAAAATGAAATTATAAGTAAAAGGCCATTTCACAATAATATTTGTGACAAAAATATTGATATTTTTTTTGGTATTGGCCAATGAAAGAAACTAGCTAGACTCCTCTATCATTGAAGGAAGAAAGAAAATGTCTCACTATTACATTGTTTAGCATTATATAGATCAAGAATAGTAACTCATGTTTGACATTGTATGAGAAATACGTTAAAATTTCTCAACTAACTGAGCAAGAGTTGTAAGGATCCTTGAGGTAGGTGTAAAAGCCACTCAAGTTCTTGTCCTCCCAAACTACAAGGAAAAAGTCATAAGATATAAACCGCTATATGAAACTTCCTTGCATATTATGAAAAATTCCTTAACATGATCTCGAGGGTCTTCTTTTTCCTTATGTTTGTCACACTTTCCCATCTCAAAATTTTGAGGGAAAGGTGCCCTTGATATTTATTTATTGAAAGGTTAGGGACATAGTTATTTGAATTTATATATTCTCTTTTGATGTAAAATCCTTGTTTGTATCCCCTTTAGAGCGTCCTTCATTTCTTTCCAAAATGAATTCCTAGGAGTTGGATGGGGGTTGAGATTGATTATTAAATGACAATGTGTGGATTGATATGTGTTTACTGGTAGAGTGTGTAGATGTTGAAATGATGGTGGTTATTTATATGTTAATCTAAGTGTGTTTGTTAGTGGGATGGTGGTTGTTGATAGCTAGATTTAAAAGTGTGTTGGTGGAATATATTGTTGATGGAATGGTGGTTGTTGATATGTGGACTAAGATATATTTATACATGAGATGTATCATTGATGGGATGATTGTTATTGATAAGTGGACCAAAATGTATTCATTGATGGGATCTATTGTTGTTGGGATGATGGTTGTTGATAGGGACATTAGAATGTATTTATAGGAGGAATCTATCATTGTGATGGTGGTTGATATTTTGGTGACTTTTGATAGGTGGAGTGATGATCTAGATATATGAGATAGAATTTTGGTTAGTTGGAAAGTGTTGGTTGTGGTATGTGTAGAGGAGGTAATGATTGCATTAATTATAACATGAATGGAAATATTGTTTAGGGTGGATTAGATGGAGGAGTTTTTGGTTGGTTAAATTGTACTATATTTTAAGGTGAATGAGGCTAGATGAAGTTTAAATATGATGTGAAATGTTATGTTGTGGGTTATATGGAAAATTATAGTGATTTTATTGGTATGATTTCCATTATATTTTTCAGTGAATTCATATTAGGAGGACTATATGGAGTGTAAGAAAAGGTGCCAAACACTCTATTTAGTGTAATGTAGTCATTGTATGAGTTGCAAATTATGTGTTGTGGGTGACTAGCTTATGTGGGTTCTTGTTAGATAAGATTATTAAGTTTGGAGTTGTTAAATTTAGGGGAAGCTTGGATCCTTCAATTAATTATCCCAATAAATAGTCTCTATTAAGGTTTTTGAGATGGTCTAGGTAAGATTGTGTAGTATCATTGTTGATAAATTATATGAACTTGGGAGAATACATAGGTTGGTTAACAAGGTGTTCTTGCTCATCCATTATCTCATGATAAATTTTGGGTCTTGAGATTTCACCTTGGGTATAATGTCTATGACTAGGTAAAAAATGATTATCATTGCATTGTTCCATACTCATTTTTTCTTGTAACCTAGTGATGGGTAACATGAAAATGGAAATATAATTTTTGTTTGGATTTTTTTGTTTTGATTTCTAAGGATGAGGATGTAGAATTTGGAAAATGAATGCTTTGGTGAAAATTTGATGATTTGGATGGTTTTTCAGGGTTTATGTGAAAAGGGATAATTAGCTTGGATTAAGGTGGAAAAATAATGGATGATGTGGAAGATATCAGATGAGTTACCTAAATCAAAAGTAACTTATTATCAATACTTGGATTGGATTATTTAATGTTTCCTACTCAAGATAGGAAAGTTCTCAAGAAAAATAGATTAGGATTCTTAGACTATTTAACTTAAGATATACCAAGTTCTTAAGCAAAAAATTTATAAGGTTGATGGAATGATTGGATTGCAATTGGCTTGCTACTTAATATAGGTAGAGTTCTTGAGTACAAAATAATTAAGGATTATTGAAATGACATCTTATTTTATATTTTATTTTATTTAAATGTGATTGGATGATGATTTGAATTAGATTTGGGATTTATTTTGGATTGAGTGTAGGTGAGGTTGGATTAGTGATGGGATTTGGAGTTGGAAAAAGATGGTTTTGGATGTTAGGATATGATTGGAGGTATTTGGTGGTGAAACATAGAAAAATAGGGCCACCTAATATGGAATGGGGAAAATGGGGGTGATGAACCTATCTTCCTTTATTTCAATAGGAAATGAGATCCTCACAAAGAATTGACTTATGCCCTTAGGTGAGTCAACTCAATGAGGGAATCTACAGGTTTCCTTATGATTGAGGATGGGGGTATCAGCCTAAACAACACTTTTGGGAGAAAAACTAAAAATAGTAAATCACCACAATTATGCAAGCTTACACTTGGATCTTCAATTTTTAAAGCCTAACACAAACAAAAACAACAAAGTTTTGATAGATCTGGAAATGGCAGGAGGGTGTGTACTTGTCACCAAAATGACTTTCTAAGAGCTTGTTTGGGACTCATTCGCCTATAGGAAAATGGGTCTTTGTGTAGAGGTTTAAAATATGACTTTACAGTCCTTGGGCCCTATGTCGGAACTCTTGATTACCCCAGATCCCATTGTTGGAAAGCTGGAAATAAATACGATATCTGAGTTTCTGTGGCTTGACAACAAATGTGACAACAAATGCAACTTTGCAAAATTCCTCTTTTGAGATCTTCAACTTTTCTTCAACCTATGAACCTGTACATACACAAGAGGGGAAAAATTGTTTGTTTTTGGTGGATGGGGTTTTCCTTGGTCAAACCCCATTTTGGTAATTAAACCTTGAATTGAAACAAAGAAACATGAAAGGAATGATGAATGAACAATTGCTATGTTGCAACTCACCAAACCCTTAAGCTTACTTAATAGGTTCCTTTTCTTCTAATTTTTTAAGCTTACTTAGGTCATGTTTTCTTTATGTATCATGTCTTAGGATGAGGAAACATGTCATGATCTTGTTTTATCCTCACCTAGGGTCTCTAGGGTAGTTATCCTTTTATAAGGCTTCTCTATTGTATTATCATTAGAAGATGCACATTAATATGATTCATTTTTTTTTGGATCAATAGATCTTGGCCTCCATAGCTTTGCTATTCTCTCTTTCTGTGACAAGTGTTTGATTGTAGGTGATCCTTGGGAGCTATGGAGTTGATTTTTCCCAAATCTAACATGGTATCTTTGAAAAATATATATATTGAAAATCCTTTTTAAAAAGGCTGCAGGTTTTTTATTATTTTTATTAAAAAAATATTTTTAATTTTTTTTTGGGTACAGGTACCCATAGTATCTGCCCCCTGTCATGGCAGGGGTGGCAGGCCCCTCGGGTCCCGCCCCCACCATGGGAGGGGTATCATTGAGGGTACCACTCCCTGCCATTAGCAAGGTAGCGGCCCCCCACCTAGGGGTGGTGGTGGAGGCACAACTCCCACGCCCCTTTTTTTTAAATAAAAACATTTTTTTTAATATTTTTTTAATAAAAATATAATAGTTTTTTTAAATGTTTTTTTTCAACTTTAAAAATAAAAATATGGCTTTTTTTCTCACACTACTAAAATTGGCGGACCTCCACATTTGGATGTAGTTTTTCTAAATTTGGTGGAATTTTTTTTTGCCCTACTTAGTCCCTCTCCATTGGGCTTTTTCAGTTTTGCACCTTATCTTCTAGAGGCCATATCTTGGTCGTACGACGATATTTTTCAGTGCAATCTCTTTTGAAATGGGGTAAATTTTGCACTCTTCCGAGTGTGTAGGTGGTTTCCAATTTTGGCTTCTAGTTTTTTCCATAATTTTGTTTTCTCAGTGTTGTTGTTTAGTCCTCATTTTGGAGACTTCAACAGGCCATATCTTTTACGTTTAGACTCATTTTTGGGTGCCATTTTTTTCTCTTTTTCTATCAAATAATTATATTTTTTTAGCATGTCGTCCTTTTTTGGTTATTATGGGCTCCCATTGTGTGCATTTTTCATTATGTAAACACGTTGAAATAAAGTGCCTCTATATTTCACATGATTATTGGGATCTTGCACATCACTTTGTGCCTTATTGTACTTGCACTATGTTATAAAGTGTCATGGGGGGTTTCATGTTTTTCATTTGTTTTCCATCCCACCTTTGTCAATTGAGTGTCCCTTCCACGATAGCAACCTCATGCGTGTATGTTTTTTTGATTGTACACCCTTTATATGTGTTGGTACTTTCATGTTTGCACATTTTGATGTTCTTGATTCTTCTTCATGCACTTCTTTTTGGCATTCAATTTTAGTGTACTTGTCATGCCTCTCCCTTGTCAGCATTATGAGGGGGTTTCTACTATTGGTGCTAATGCTTCCTTGGGTTCGCATTGGAGTGATCTATTCCTACAATATTTGTTCCTATGTACTTTTGGATGCAGCGGCTGCATTTCAGTGAGATGGATCACTTACCATATGGACACTCTTGCATTCCTATTTTCAAAGGTGACCTTCCATTTTCACTTGATTAGTTCTTCAGAGTTTTGGTACTTGTGCCATCTGTATCTTCGAGTTCTAGGTTTTCTTCTTTGTTTGTCATCTGATTCGAGTAGTGTCATTGGGGGCACTCATACAGATTCTTGTCTTCTTGATCCTAATCATCATATGTTTCAGCAAAGGTTCTTGTTTTGGAATTACAACAGTCATTCTTTGACATTGTTTGCAGCTTCTTCATGGTTTAGTGGTGTTGTTTTGTTCATCCTTGTTCCTATCATTTGGTACAAATTTGTGTTGGAGGCTTCTTCAGTCCTTCACTTGTATTTCTCATTTTGGAGTGGAGTTTTTCCCATGAGGTTTTCTCTATTTCTCCACATTATAGAGATCTTTTATTTGTACATGGGTACCTTATTAGGCCTTGTTTTTTGGGATCCATCATGCATTCATCTTTAGAGGTTTGAGCTTCTCCCTAAGTTTTACTTAAGGGGGGTGTTAGAGTAAAATGTATTTCCTAATTATTTATTTATTTAATTATTAGGTTCCTTTTCCTTTAATTACTTAAGCTTACTTAGGCCATGTTTTCTTTATGAGTCATGTCTTAGGATGAGGACACATGTCATGATCTTGTTTTATCCTCACCTAGGGTTTCTAGGTTAATTATCCTTTTATAAGGATTATCTATTTTATTATCATTAGAAGATGCACATTAATATGATTCATGCTTTTTTGGATCAATAGCTCTTGGCTTCCATAGATTTTCTATTCTCTCTTTTTGTGATAGGTTTTTGATTGTAGGTGATCCTTGGGAGCCATGAAGTTGATTTTTCCCAACTCTAACACAATTTCTATGTTGCAACTCACCAAACCCTTGATTTGGAACTCTTGAATGGAGATCCTTGAAGGACTGAAACTTGCACGAAATGGCTTGAATTGGATGTTGATTTGATGACTTGAATAGATGCTTGAATTCTTGAAACCTACATCACAATGTTAGCTCCAAAAACATGCATGATTGTAAAAAAATTTAACATGATGCTTGAGATCTTGATTGCCACAACAAATACTTGAGAAATCTTCTCTTGAACACCTTTGACAATAATATTTTCTCTTAGGATTGATCTCTAAAAAATCTAATGTTGATTTGATAAAATAACCTTCTATTTATATGTATCTATCCTTAATTTCCCAAAAATTAAACATTACAAGCCGACATTGAAATTTGAATTAGGGGACATTAAAATACCACTAAAAAAATATTTTAAATTTGGTTTCAAAGGCCTAGGGAGGACCCATTCTCCCATGGGTGAATGGGTCCTAGGTCCTTATTCCTAGAACACACATTTCTCAAGGTAATTAGTTATGTGTTGGAATTAATCGTTGTTGGGTTTCCCCTTCGGAAAATGTAATTTATTAGGCTTGCAGATGTAAAATAGGGCTTATTAAGGCATAATTAAGTCCAATTTAATTGAGGGGACCCAAAAAAAGTGTGAAAATGTAAAGAAGTACATTTTTCTACACTACATTTAGCCCCCACGTTTGTGAGAGGATGACCTCGCATCAAACTCACACTAAAGTAGACAAATAAGCATCAAGAGGGGTCCAAGTATATGAATCTTGATGGAATAGGATGATAAGGGTCAAGGAGGTTACACAAGCCCCTAGGATCTAAGATCCCATGGAAAACCAACATAAGCACAACGAGACACACACAAGATGTATAATATGAAGCAACAAGATAAGATACACAAACATACAATGTCAAAGTTAATGCGAAAAGATGGAATAGCAAGTTGTATTATGCCACATCCATAAAATACACTCACAAGGATGTAGAATCACTTATGAAACACATGGCTCCATAGGTAATAAAGTTGTGTTATGCTCGGTAGCCATTAAACATACACTCACAAGGGCTAGTGAAATTCGTTGTCCACTAGGTGAGCCCCCAAAAAGTGGCTAATGGGAAGTCATGCCTCTATCTAGGATCCCATTGAACTAACCATACCAAAGTTATACCTCCTGATAACTTTGATAAGGTGCCACACAACATGAACTTTGAGCTTCATAAGGCTAGCAAGCTTCGTTATGCTAGACACTTATGAACAAAATGGCTCCACTGGAAAGCAATTTGTGTTATGCTTGGTGGAAATTTTAAATACAATAGGATAGGATAGTCAAAGGGGTTTTTCTTAGTTTCATGAGAGGTCTCACCTTAGGGAACATTGTTCCTAATGTCACCAAGAGAGGACTAGTTGAGGATAAAAGATTCACAACTTAGGGAATGCAATCCATATCATTACCACTAAGAGGAATGTCATATGCCAAGAAATGTCACACTCTTGAAGAACATCAAACCCAATGTCACCACCAAGAAGAAACATCACATGAATTGAGAAGACCATTCTTTGAATAAAAAGCACACTTCTTAGGAGATGTATGTTATCATCACTAACAAGGGAACATACAAATAATGAACGAGGGACAATATTCCCCCGCTTAAAATGTCAACATACTTTCTATGTTGGTATTTTAAGTAGAAAGAAAGGAAGAGGGGATCCTTAGAAATAATGCATCCCAAAAAAAACTAGTCATCCTTGCCCCCCAATCATAGAGACAAAGATAAGCACTGAGAATTATCATATTGCTGCCAAGATATGGTTGCACTTGATATTGTACCACCATGAATGGAAATGAGAAAGACACATAAAGCTACTAATGCCATATAGTGATGAGAAACATGATAGGATGAAAATCAGTATTAATTAGAGGAAATAGGTGCATCAACACTAGGAAGAGCACCACAATCCTTAAGATGTTGAATTTTATTACTCAAAGCCTTACATTCATTAGTATAATGACCATGAACTCGATGATATGGAAAAATTGAACTTTTGTTGTAAAATTTCTTTCATATTCTTGGAGGGAGAGATATCAAGTGATCTTGGAGAAGCCTTGACAAGATACTCTCTTGATCAATAGTATAAGATGTTCCTTTCTTTTCTGATAAAGGTATCTCTTGCTTAGTACAAGATGTCATACATACACAAGACTTTAGATTGTGAGATTTCGTACTCTCCCTTAAAAGAGGGTGTAAAATCTAATGAACCCCAATCATTACTAAGATATGTGTTTGAAGATTTCCTAGGAGTGTTTTGTGTGATGAAATTGATATTAAGCGAAGGTTTCTTTGATGCTTTCATTTCCTTCGAAGGAAAATAGCCAAGACCACTAGTTGATTCTTATGCGTTAGGATCTATGGGGACACAAATACCTTGTTCTCTAGCACCACATCCATGATATACTTTCCCATAAAGACCTTCCATTGCTTTTGGACAAGGTGGTTTCTCATTGTCACACTCTTCATATGTGGATGTATAACTTGAGTTTTCATCTTCTTTGCTAAAGGTTGGGGACTCACATGATTTTGATGTCTCAACTTGTGTTGATGTTATGTAATCTTCTTTCTCATTTTTTATTTTAATTGTATAATCTTGGTTTTCTCATCAAATTTAGGTGTGAAATCTAACGATCCGAAATCATCCACCAATAAAATTGTGAATGGTGAAGGGAACTTATCTTTTTCTTATTCTTACATGGGTTCTACTTTTGAAGTTGGTATTGACGTTTTCAAAGGACTTTATTTGTCTTTCTCAATGTGCAAACAACTTTCTAGGTGAGGGTCATCCTTGTTGTTTTAAACATAATTCATTATACGATAAAGAGTTGAATGCGCCACATTCATTTCGTGAATCCATGGTCCACCCAAAATAATATTTTATGAAAGATCTTGGGGCATAACCTAGATAGGAGTATGCAATGTGACCTTTCCAATGTTAATAGGTAATGTGATCACACCAAGAGGTTGTTTTCCTACATTATCAAATCCACATATAGATAAAGAGTTTGGTTGTATTTGGCTTTTCTCCACTCCAATCCTGTCCAAAAGGTTTATGCTACACATGTTAAGGGCTGAGCCATTGTCAATAAGTGTTCAATTTATACCACATCTATTAATGTAAGCCAATATCATGAAAGCCTCATTTTTTTTTCATACTTCTAATGGAGGTAACTCATCTTGATGGAAGGTAATATCTAAGTTGACCGAGTTCATACCTTGAATTAGGGTTGCTACAACATTTGGGTTTGCACCAGGAGGAACCATAACTTGTTGCAAGGTAGTTTGGAGCATACTATGGTAATTAGGTGAAGCTTGAATAGATCCCATAAGGATATCTTAGCATGATTTAGGTTGTTCAACAAGATCATACTCCTTTCCACTATGCAAAGGAAAATGAGGAGCACTAGGAAAGATAGGTTGAGGTAATGGTAATGAAGTAGGTATAGTTTGTGCTTTCCTATTGTTCCTTGTGTTGTATGTATGAGCAATGGTATTATAATTCAATTGTTTCAAAACATTGTGTTGAGGTGGTCTTATGATAAGCATAGGTTTGTTTTGAACTTGGTGTTGGTGTGAGGGTGGGTAAATGGTAAGAAGAGGCTCATTAGATGACTTGGGAGGTCCAATAATTAAAGGAATCTTAGGAGGTCTAATAAAAGGAGATCTAATGTTCAGAACCTCAACAAACTTATCCTTATTTTGATATCTTCTAGGGAGGGTAAGTCTAATGTCACCTTATCATCTTCATCTAAGGAAGCTACATTACTATTATTTGAAAAAAATGTATCAATGCTATCATCCTCTTGCACTATGATATCTTCCCTAGTAGGAGAGTTTTTAAGAGAGGAGAAAACAATATTTTCATGACATTCAATGGTTGGGTCTTCTAAGATATCTTCATAACAAGTAGCAAAGGTATCTAGAGAAGAAAATTTGTGATCTTCTTGCTCATCAATGATTCCATCCTCTTGTTTAATGATGTATTCCCAAGTAGGAGAAGAAAGGACTCTCATGGCTCTCAATGATGGGTTCCTCTAACACCAAAATATCTTCTTCACAAATATGAGAGATATTGGGAGAAGAATAAACTTGATTGTCATGATTGTTTGTGGTTGTTGTCGTAAGGGGGGAATGAAGAATATTGAAAGTGAATGAATTAAACTAGTTCAAGCAAGATTAAGATCCCAAAAAACCCATTACTCATGAAATGAATAATATAAAACTAATAAATTCAATAACACAATTGTTTAGCAAATGAAGAACAAACAATGAATTCAAGAAATTATAAAGTTACCCATCTCATGTTGAAGTGTGTTTATATTGATGTTGAATTTCAGATTGTTGTAATCAATACAAAGCCTCCATTATGTGTTGTAAAAGCTTCAATGCATGTAAAATGTAAAACTAGAATGTGATGATTCGTAACTTGCTCAAGAGGTAATTGTGTAGCGCTTCGCTATGTAAATTCTAGATGATTTGTGAGAAGGTAGAAGGTTATTTTATAGATTTCCTATTTCGAGATGAATGAATGAGATGTAACAATGCAAAATCCTAATCAATGATTGATAACCGTTGAGAGGAAATATATTTCTTAGTTAGCTTCTATGATTGAATCAATTAAGAATGCTAATTGCACAATTCGGGGATTTAGATTGCATAATCTATGAAATTGAGGAAATCAAGTTGAGTATTCTATGGGATTGAAGAATAGATGGATTAGTGAGGAAATAGATGAATTAGTTAGGAAATAGATGAATCAGTTAGCCAATTAGAGTGAGCAGTAAGTGGTCGTAATTTTCTCAATCACAAAAAAGGGGGTGAGGGGTAATTAATTAATTGAATTAATTAACATTTTTGAGTTGAACGTGCAAGTCATGTTTGACTTCAACAAATAAGGTTGTATTTGTTTGTTGACCTTTTTGAATGATGTTTGAATAATTAATTTAATTATTCTGATTTAGAGAGAGGAAGGTGATTTAATTAAACTATTAAGTGATAATTATTTAATTGATTTAGGGGAATAGGGCATATTAGTGATGTAATTAAATATTTGATGTTATTTCATTAATCATGAGGAATAAAGATTAGATAAATGATAAAATGGTGAATTAATTAAATAATTTAAATATTATTCAATTAATAGGGGAAAATTAGGGTTTTTGATGTAAATGATGTGAAATGCAATGATATTTAATGATAATGATGTCGATGATGAAAAATGGCATTCAAGATGTGTGATAAGCGTTAGGTCATTTTTACATGTCTACATTTTTCCCCTCTTCGAGACAAAGTAATCATTTATTTGTTTCAAAGAATTCAATGTTAATATCAAGATTTTAAAAAAATTATATGCCCCACTGTGCCTCGACAGTCAGCAAAAAGATATTACGACGCTGGGCTACCCCCTCGAGAGGTTTTTCAGAAAATCATTTTTTCAGGTCATGCTCACGACAAGGTTCAATTTTAGTTCAGATGTGTAGAGAGAAAAAAATTAAGCTTATATGACCCTTGTTTATAGTTCAGATGTTTCTGGGTGCTCATAAATTCAACCTAGGAGGGTTTCCTAGGTAAAAAATTAGGGTTTGAGGGTAAAAATAGGGAATTAGAGTTCATTTTACCTCATTTTCACTCTCATCCCTTAGTGAATTCTTGTCTTTGGAGATCCTATTTTGGTGATTGTCGATTCACGATGTCGAGGATTGCAGGTGCCCCAAATCATGTAGAGGTGGCCTGTGAGTTCGGGAGGCCTACTGGCGTAAGTACCGTGATATGTACCTTCTTCATTCTTGTTTTTGTCTTGTTTTTGAGTAATTAATGCTAGAAATCTTTTTTAGCAATAGTAGTAATCTCATGACTTTTTCACTTTTACCTCATTCTTACCGCTATTGTTGTTTTTGCCTATACCTCTTTCGCCTTTCTTGCACGCTATCGTGTGTTATGCTCACTATTGCTTAAGGTTTTCGCTTTTGTTTTCCGCTTTTGCTTAAATTGTTCGCTATTATGTTTCTTTGTATAAAATGACCACGCTTGTGAATTTTCCATGCAAATGAAAAATTTGTTCACTATTGCTATTTTTGAATGCCATTGATTTTTCGTATTGCTTTTGCCAAAACAGGGCCACTATTGAATTTTTTGACTGCTATTGTCAAAAAAGTGACCACTATTGTCAATTTTGAAATTTTTAGCTAGTTTGTTTGCAGTCTTAGGTTCATGATGTGTTTTTGTAGAAAATTCTTAACATCATGGGTTGAATGTTTGCAGGTGGTTCTTAAACCGATTTATTCTAGGGAGCGACAATAGCGATGATTGTTTGACCTGATTTTCGGCTTCTTCGAGGTGGTGTGATTTATCCTAGATGTCGCGGGTCTACAACATATATGCTATATGTCAGAGATTTAAGTTCATAGGGTGATGATGACCACCCTTGTGGAGAGATGACACTCTAAGTCGTCAACCTTTCATTTGCTAACCGACAAGGCTACTATCACTTTGGAGGATGTCTGGAGGATTCTCCATATTCCTATTCACGAGGAGATCATTACTTATGATGTTAAAAAGGATACCCATGCTATGTGGAAAGTTCTTGGTGTTAGACGTCTTCATGTATGAGATTCAGAGATAGACGTCTTGCTAAGTTCCACCAAATTTCTCCATTTGGATGGGGTTGGCTAGTAGGTTTGGCAGAACTTGGCACAACACATGAGTATGATCAGTGGTGGGCTCATTGTGTTCCACTTTGTTTCATAGATCCTATTGGCATTGGGCCAACCATAGGGAGAGTAGGTGTGACTGGCTGCAAGGGTGAGAGATGATTTAGGATTTTTGTTGAGCAGTTGGCTAGAGAAGGTCATGATAGACAACATGATTAGCAACCTAATCTGATGCAACATGATCAACCAATACCACAAGGTCCTCGCTCACTTGGGGATGCAACAACTCAACAACACAAATTGGCTAGGTGATAGCAGAGAGAGATGAAGAGATCATACAGAGGAAGGCTATTGAGGCACATGTTGCAACATTGACTATTGAGAGAGATGGGCTTTGACATGAGAGGTATGTGCTTAGGCGAGAGCTTGCTACAGAGCAGTAGTAGAGAATAGCCACAAAGATTTCACTTTCCTTGTCCATTCCCATGGCTCAGCATTAAGCTAATTGAGAGCAGTTATTACAAAGATGCACATATTATCAGATGCTCTATGAGGCCTTCATTCCCAGAGCATAGAGACATCCTCGCTTTGGAGATTCAAGCAAGTAGACAGGTGTAGATTCAAGTGGTCATTTAGTCAGGTGGCCGCATCAATCTCTTGTCATGCCACAACCATCCCCCCATCCGAGCTAGGAGCAGCCAAGATCCACACCTAGGGACGGCCAACAAGACTGATTTGTTCCTTGATCTTGTATGATGTTCATTTTATCAGAGACTTTGTGTAGACATGATTATTGTATATACATTCATCGGCCTAGGTGAGGCCTTGTATATATGTATTTTATTTATATGATATCACACATGTTTACTTGATGATGTATATGACATTCTTAGTTTTGATGATATATGAGATATATCATGTTTCAATTCGGATTTATTATGTGTTATGAGATGATTATGGATGATGATGTATATATGTTTATGTTTTGTACTTTTTTGATATATGTATATGATTTGGATGAATGGATGATTTATATATCTATGTGATGAATGATGATTTATTATGTATATGATGGATGATGATATCCTTTTATTATTATGGTCATGATATGTATTGAAGAATTTGTGGATGCAGGATGTATGCGGTACTTAATGATATTGTGATGCAGGATCAAGCTATTAGTTAGAAGAAATGTTTGATGATTCAAAGATAGATAGAAATTTGATGGTATTAGTTATTGATGTGTTTTGCTTTTTCTTTCATAGAGGCTTTGTATCTTTTAGCAATCCTTATTGATGTAGCAAATAGACACGATGCACCAGGGTATTAATAACCAAGGCAGCTTTTTATCGATTGTGTAGACTTTGACTTGGCACATAAAAAATATTCTTGCTCATACCAGACATACGAAAACCCTGTTAGAGTATATGGTTGAGTTGTGTTAAATTTTTTTGAACCAATTACATAGAGGTATGAAATACCTATCATGCAACTACTACACGAATTGTCTTAAAACAAATTCCATACACAAAAAAAAGCAAGTATTCATCATGGTAGTATCACAAAAACATCTAACAAACAAAACGAACAGAAATCAATAGTTGATGCCACCATTCCTTATTCTCTAAATCCTTATGGACATCCTCAAGAGATCCTGGGAATGTGGTATTAAGATAAATAAAAAAGATAAGACTATAAAAAGATACACAATGCTACAATATCACTTGTCATAGTTATTTTTGATGTTTTGTGATGAAATCCATTGATGATGCCTATTGTAGGAACGTTTTATCCATTAAGACTCATGTTTAGGATTGTTGATAATGATTTTCAAATATGTATGGTAGTTTATACTTGGGAATTATTTTAACTTGATAGTGATCTAATTGTTACAATCTTCACTTTGGAATTTTTGATTTTGATGTTTGTTTTTTTTGTTGATTGCATTTTCAAAGGGTGGGTGTGATGATTGTTTATTATGAATGGAAAGTTTATTGCAGATAAGTGGCAATGGAGATAGGACGTTTTGATTTTCTAAGTTTATCTGATACTATTTTTGTTGCTTTTTGGAAATTTAGAAACAAAATAGAGGACCTAAAGGGACCAAACTAGTGCCTTGGGGGTTGATCAAAGATTAGCCTTGCCTATGTGATGAGCATAAAGACATTGTAGTTTGATTGTATTGATTAACATTGTTTATGGAGTTTTCTAACTTTTTACGAATATTTTGGATTTTGATAAGATATTTTAATGTTTTCTTTTTTATTTGAGGGGCTAACCTAGGGCATCGGGGGCTCATTAGTTATGATGGCCTTTCCTATGTCATCCACACAGAGGCTTGTAGTTTGCTTGTTTGATGGGAGTATGTTTTTGAATTTTTTTGAATTTTTCAAATGTTTTAGGATTTTTTGACTAAGTTTAAAGACCATGACAGACACCTAAGGGGACTGATTGAAGGCCTCGGGAGTTGTTCAAAGATAAGCCTTGCCTACATTATACATGCAGAGACCACATAGTTCGATTAGTGTTGATTCAAAGTATAATTTTTTTTTGGGATTTTGATTGTTTTAACTTTGTTTTGATTTTATTTGTTTTTTGGATGTTTTTTATTTTGTTTTTTATTTTGATAGTTTTCAACTGTGATGGGATTTACAAGGATCCAATCTGCTACCAGTTTCAAGAAGTTTTTCCCCTAGTTTGAGACAAGATTACCTTCATTAGGGGAGACAGATTTTGATGGTGCAACAAGGTTCAACACTTGATCAGTCATCGAGCCATGGTTGTTTTTCATGTTTTATTATGAGATGAATGGGTTGGATGCTTCAGATAGTGTTAATAGATAACAATACAATTCTTATCCAAATGTAGCACCTGTTTGCTAGGTTTTCACTATAGTACATGTCTTAGAAGCACCACAAAGTGGTTTTCACTTAAAGAATGCTTTATTTCTCTTTACTTTTTTTCTTGATTTTTTTGTTTTTTTGTTGAGATACTCTGATGTGTTCAAGTATAAATTTTTTTAGGATGGTTGATGTTCAACGGTTCTTCCAAAGGTTCTCCTTTAGGAGTAGCCAATTGATAAGCTCCAGAGCCATAGCTTGTTGTGATGATAAACATACCTAACCATTTTGGTTCAAACTTCCCCTTCCCATCTTGATTTAGTTGGATCTTTTGATTCTCTTTTAGTACTAGGTCACCAACTTGAAAGCTTCTATTTTTTATCTTTTTTTTGTAGCTTCGTTTGAGCCAATCCTGATAAACCTAAAGATGGTTTAACATGCTCAAATTCCTTTCATCTAAGAGTTCCCACTCATTCAATCTAGACACCCAATATTCCTATTGTTGACCATGCCTTTCAAGGATACTCATAGTGAGGGAATTTCAACTTCATTAAGTCAAGATGTATGATAACATGCTGGATATAGTCAAATGTATCTTGGTACGATGGTGAGTTAGGACCAACAACATCACAAACTAGTTCTAATTCCAGGATATTGAATGTTGGTGTAAGGAGTTGCTCCACAAGGAATTCATATTTTGGAATATTTTGTGGAATTTCAAGGAGTGAACCTATTATTTCCATAGTGTATGTTGCTCTATTGTTGATCCAAGGAACCTGTTCAAAGGTGATGATGAGAAAGTACTATTTGAAATTGTCCACCATTCTTTTATATGGCATTAGCTTGTCATCCTTTATTTGATATTCATCATTGACTTGCCTTATTACCAGTTGAGAGTCTTCATAAACCTATAGTTCCTTTATCCTTCGTTCTATGGCCATCTTCCATCCTATGATTAGCGCTTCATATTCAGAGATGTTATTGGTACATGGGAAAGCAATCCTATAAGCCTTAGGTATACTATCTCCTTATGGTGTGAGAAATAAGATTCCTACTCCTGAGCCATGTTGAGTGTTTGACCCATCAAAATATGAGGTCCAACGACTTATCTATTTTGTTAGCAGTATAATTTCATCTAAAAATTTTGTTATTAAAGAATGGTGATCGTCCATTGGTGCTTCTACTAGTTGATCTGCTATGATTTGTCTTTTGATAACTTTTTTGTCTATGAACTCTATGTCAAACTTGCTCAATATCATTACCCATTTAGTGATCCTTCATGTTAGAGCTTCTTTTTCCAATAGGTACTTTAGGGGATCTACTTTGATATCAACTTGTTTTCTTAATATGTAGTGTCTCAACTTCTATGTCGTAAAGATGACTGATACACACACTCTTTCTATAGGAAAATAGTTCAATTCATATCCCACTAGTGTTCAGATGATATAATAGACCACTCTTTCCTTGTTATTGTCATCTAGTTGTGCTAAGAGAGCTCCTAATGTTCCTTGTGTTGTAGAAACATTTAGGATCATTGCTTTATCTTGAATTGGTGGCATTAATACTAGAGGAATGAGTATATACTCCTTGAATTTTTGGAATGTCTGATCACATCTGTCATCCCATTTTAATGTTATATCCTTATGTAGTAGATGGGTGAAAGGATGACACTTTTCTACCAACTGTGCAATGAATCTCCTAATGTACTGTAGTTTCCATTGTGGACTTCTCAGCTACTTCAATCTCCTTGGAGGAGGAATTTCTAATATAGCCTTTACCTTGGAAGAATCTACCTCAATGCCTCTTCTTGATAATATGTACCCTAGCAGTTTTCCAAATGTTACTTTAAATACACACTTCTTTGGATTGAGCCTCAAGTTGTATTGTTTGATCCTGTCAAATAATTTTTCTAGGTTGGTCAAATGGTCTTCTCTTTTGATGGACTTTTCTAGTATGTCATCCACATAATCCTCCATAATTTTATGTAGCATATCATGAAAGATGGTGGCCATTGCTCGCTGATAGGCTTCCCCTGCATTCTTTAGACCAAATGGCATGATGTTCCAGCAGAAGGTTCCCTATGCACAAGTGAATGTTGTTTTATGTTGGTCCTCGAGGGATATTTTGCTCTGATTGTATCCAAAGAATCCATCCATTAATGATAGAATTTCATGCCTTGCAGTTAGATCTATAATCATGTCGATGCTAGGAAGAGGGAATTCATCTTTTGGGCAAGCCTTGTTCAGATCTCAAAAGTCCGTGTAGATTCTTATGCCCCCAGTGGGATTTGATATTGGTACTAGATTTGACACCCATTCAGGATAGTCAATGGGTCTAATGAATCCCACATCTAACAATTTTTGAAGTTCTACTTTTACCAAAAGTGTTATCTATGGATGCATCTTCCGTAGCTTTTTCTTGATAGGTTTAGCTCTAAGGAATACTGCTAGGTGATGTATGAATAATGTTGAATCTAGCCCTGGCATGTCTACATATGTCCATGAAAATTTGATTTTCTTTCATTGATAAAGGCTGAGAAGTTTACCTTTTCTTTAGGATCAAGTGATATTGCATGATATGTGATTTTGGGTATTTTTTCTATACCAACATTGATAGGTTCGACATCTTCAACTAGGAGTGTTGATTTCTCTTGATATTCTATGGTGGGGAGGTTGAATGTTCCATCTTCGGGTGCCTTAGAGAGTTTTTCACCTTCAGATGCATCCTTTGTTTTTCTCTTTTCTAGATCCGATAAAGCCACATTGTGGTTTTCTTTAGGGGACCTCTTTTTTATTTTTAAATTTTGTAGTTTATTTTTGTGATTGGAAAATGCGATCTCCCCTCCAAAATACGATCCTTGATCTAGTTCCATTACAAACCCTACTTTTTGATCTCCTTGCGGTATAATGGTTCGAAGTCCCATGAACTCCATAATAGCCTCATCATTCTGGAATGTGTCCAAAATTGAAGTATGATGTTGTTCCCAATCTATCAACTGTGGATAATGCAAGGATAATTTGTCGTTGGTATTGACAAAGCTTGTGGATGTTGTTGCTAGGTTAGGGGCATTATTTTTTTCAAAGATCCATAAGGTATCTAGGTTATATTCACTTGAGTCACAGATATCCCATTCGTATTCATTGGAATCCATTTCAATATGGTCCTCATCAGATGTGGGTTCAGATGTAGGTTCAGCTAGGATAGTATTTATGTTGAAGTTCTCAAACATGTTCTATATATACATATAGTCATCTATATTTTCACGATTATACGATGTCTCATCAATGATACAAGTAGCTCTTTCCTCATAAGAGATGCTTTCAGCACTTGGGGTAATCACATTAAATGAACCATAACCTAGTCCAATATTTTTTGGGCATTTTTCCGTAATGATCGGTTCTCTTCTACCTTATCCATGTAGACCAAGGCCACCTTGTCTAGTGAACCCCATTTTTTTGGCTAGCTAATATCCTTTGTTGCTTTGATCAATAGGAAGGGGAGGTAGTGGCATATCCCGTCCTTCTTCTTTGTAGATCCACGAAGATAGGTCTTCTTCACATACTTCCTCATCTTTCATGTTGCCCCACTTGGTGAAGATGGTGGGTTTGATTATCATTGTTATAGCTTGAACATGTCTAATCTCTTTTAGTCCTCCATATGTTTTCGGTGTGGGGGCGAAGCATCCCAATACAAAAAGACTGATTGAAGTGGTATTCCCCACAACCCTTGTCAAGTACTTGGATCTTGGTATCAGATTTAGGTACCTCAGTTGATGATGGTGTAGTGGAGGATGAAGCTAGTGATGTTGGGTCAATGTATGAAAAGGAGTGAAAAGATATATCATTGCTGTGTATTTTTTGAATCTTTTTATACTTTTCCTCCAATTTAGCACATTAATGGAAAGGTTAGGGGTTTCCATATATGGTAATTTCCTTATTGTCATAAAGAAAATTTAGGCATTAATGGAATGTAGATGGTACTGCTTTCAACACATGGATCCATGGTCAACCTAAGAGAAGGTTGTATGGAAGCTTGAGATCCAGTACTTGACAAGTAGTTTCTATTATTGTTGGTCCTATCTAAATAGGTATCCTGATTGCCCCTTCTAAATTGTGCTCCATGTCATCATAAGCTCTTTGATGGTGATGCTCTTGTTTTTATCTATGAAATCATTAGAGTATCCTAGTTGTTTCATAAATTTTAAGGTACAAATGTTTAGACCTGCACTATTATCTATGAGTACCCTCTTGACTTTTTGTTTGTGGACACCCAGTTCTAAATAAAGGGTTTGATTGTGGAACGATTTTGTAGGTCTTTCTCATAAAAGACTAAATGGTGAGTGGATGTGATATTGCCAACCATGGGTTGAAACTAATTAGCGTCAATGTTTTTTGGGATTGACGTTTCAACAGGCGCTTTCTCTAATATTTCCTTATGTGTTGGCGACAATTTTTAGAGATCAAGGATGGAGATTAAGGTGGGAGTTTTCTTGAGTTGTTCCACAATGCTATAGTCACTTGATTTCTTACTTGTGGCTTTTACTGGGGGTGGGGCTCCTTGGATTGTAACTCTCCCCCTTCTTGTAGTTATGTTGCATTCAAAATTTTCACCTAGTATGGTTGCCACACAGATGGTATGATCCTCACAAGAGACATTGGTCATTCTTGTTGGTGGTATGCCCCTTGATTTTGTAAAATTCACATTGATAATTCTTGTTATACCAAGGGTGTTTGAAGTTGGGTTCTTCATAGTCAGGTCTGTCATTGATCTTGATGAGGTTCTTGTTAACTATTTTTTGCATAATCACCTCTAGGGATTCTCCCAATGAAGTAAATTTCCTTTGCGGTTGGTCATATTGTATTGGTGGTCTCCTTTCGTTATCCTGTCCTTGATTTTCTTGTTGGTTTTTGGGTTGATTGTTTTGAGGATAACTGAGTTGATTGTTCTGTTGATAATTAGGTTGGTTTTTTTTTTTATAACCTTGTTGTGCTATTTGAACCTGATTTTGTGGCATATTGGGTGTTTGCATATTGCATACAACCTTAGCGTCAACTACTCCATCATTGGATACATTCTTGTATTTCACCCATGTCTTGGGTTTGTCATTTAAAGTAGAAGGTTGATATTTAGGGTTGTAAAGTTTGATCACTCCCCTTGCAACGAGGACTCTTTCAATAAGTATCCCTTTTCAATAGTTTCTTCAAAATTGCTTGGGCATAATACTATGAGGTTGTAATTGATATCTGCATGTACATTGGAGATAAAAACATTGACAAGTTGTTTCTCTAGAACATGCCACTTAGTTTTCCTTGCTTTGTGTCTCCATCATTTTAGGTATGAGGCAAATAATTCACCTTGACTTTGTTTGATTTTATAGAGGTTGGTGATTGTAATGTCCTATTCTATGTTTTACGAGAAATGGTTGACAAACTTATCTAACAATTCATCAAATGTTACGATACCTAGCAGTAAATGAGAGAACTAGTCTATAGCGGGCCCACTAATACTTCATGGAAAAAGTCTCATCAAGTAGGTGTCATTTCGTTGTAGTTCCATGCAAGATACTGAAAGTTCACGTACATGCTCAATTGGATCTTCTTTGACCCTATACTTGTCAAATTTTGGTATTTCAAATGGGGAAAGGTACCATGGATATATTTTGATCAAACGGATATGGAAAACTGTATTGGAGAGCATAACTCGTCTTTGGCTTTCTAATTTGTATCCTATATCCTTTGATTGATTGTTTGAAGTTGAACATTTATGTCATTGTTTGGTCTGCTTGCTTGATGATTTTGGGTATTGTAGATCTATTTTCCCATGACATTTGTTTGATTGTAAATAGGATATTATGTAGTCATGGGATTCTGAGGACCATGTTGTGCATAAGGTATGTTAGGTCCTTGTTGTGTATAAGGTAGGTTGGGTCCTTGCTATGTACCCTGATATTGACTTTGAGGTGTTCTTTGGTATGAATTTTGTGATCCTCCTTGTTATTGTCGAGGATTTTGATTTTGGGTTTTTTGAACAAAGTGTTGTTGAGTTTGGGGTGTATTTTGATAGTTTGTTTGTGGATTATGTTGAAGGGTACCTTGTTGTTGTGGATTGTGTTGAATGATACCTTGGTATTGCATTGATGGTACACCTTGTTGTTGTGAGTATTGTATAAGGGTACCTAGGTGTTGTGTTGATGGTACACCTTGTTGTTGTGAGTGTTGTTGAAGGTTACCTTGGTATTGTGTTGATGGTACACCTTGTTGTGGTTGATGTTGTGGAAGGTTTCCTTGGTATTGCATTCATAGTAAACCTTGTTGTTGTGGATGTTGTGGAAGGTTACCTTGGTATTGCATTGATGGTAAACCTTGTTGTTGTGGATTGTGTTGAAGGTTACCCTGGTAGTTCGTTGATGGTACACCTTGTGGTGGGATATTTTGTGATGATTTCCCTTGTTGGTTTTGTACGTTATTGGAAGGGTTAATGTAGGAGGTATGTTGTGGCATGTATTTCCCTTGTGATGGGTTTCCACTTTGATGGTTCATTGGAATGTTCCCCATGTTTTTAATTGTGTTATGTTGTGGCATGTTTTGGGTTATATTTCCCTGATACTGTTGTGCCACAAATGCTTGTTCAATTTGGGATGATTTCCTAAACAATGGGTTATCCATGGGTTGTGTTTGGTCATTGTTTTATGAAAATAATGGTGGTATGTTGGTATTCATGGTTGGTTTTGGAAGTTGTCTAACTACTATTTGATCTCCAACTGGAATAATATTTGGATCTTTTAGCATGTCCACATTGAAGTCAATGGGTAGTTTTGCACCACTTTGTGCTAGTGTGAGGAAAATGAGTTTGCATTTTTTTCAAGCATCTTGTCCATAAGATTTTTCATCTTAGGTTCTTGGGAGTATTCTAATAGCTTCTCATCAGTGAGTTCCTAATCACTATCAGATTCTCTATGATTATATCATTAGGATATGAAGTTGATTTTGACTATCAATCATTTTTTGGTGTCTAAGGAGTACTTCCTGATCACTTGGTGGTTGATTTTGTGTCGCCTTGAATGAAGGTTCTCTTTGAGGAGTTGTAAGTTCACTTGGTTTGTACCCCCATGGGTTGGTTTCCTCATTAGTGATGTTGGTTTTTGGTGCACTTGAGCTACTCTTGTTGGCTTCCATCTTTTTTCTATGTTGAGATCTCATGGTTGTCATAAATAATTCCAAGACCTTGGGAGATTTTTGTGATCACTTTAACTATGGAATAGAATGATGCTTTGTTTTTGGGATTTTCTATTTAAAAGGTGTTTTGTAAGCTAGGATTATCTACTACCATGTAGGTGGTGGTAATACTGGTCTTCCAACTTCAAGATCAACTTTTTGTTCATGTTTGTCTAGAATAGTAGTTGTGTTTTGCCATTGAGTTGGTGTTTCCTTTTTCTCAAACATGAAAATTCTCAAAATACTAATAATGTCCAATTGTTCACCTTCAACTCGCATGAAATTTTGTTGTATGATAGGAGCCGTAAGATCTGGTTGTTGAACAGGAACAATAGGACTCCAAATGGTCATGAAGTGTAAGCTTTTTTTGGATGTTTGATCTTTTTTATTTAAAATAATGATGAATGAAGATGATGTAAAAGAAAACCTTTTGGGACAAAGGTGTTGATGGCTTGATATGATTTTTTGATACTCAAGACCCTAAAGTATGAGTGATGTTTGGTGGATGTTTTGGAGATGATGCTAATTTTGGGACTCAAAGTGCAAAAAACTTGGACCGATATTTTACTTCATTTTTCTAGATGATATGTTTGGAGATCAACTTGAACTAGCCTTGAGGTGAAAGAAAATGTTAATATCTTAGAAATCAAGAGTAAAGGTATAATCAAAGTTGTATTTTGATTTTGAATCCTAAAACTAGGTCGATGTGTTTGATTTTTACAAATGGATATGGAGTGATGCAAATATGATGTGGTTTGGAGGTCTGACTATTTTATTCTCAAAAGATGAAAGATTAACCAGTTTCGGATCAGTCTCTAATTTGCACCAAAAATAGGGCAATAGCGAAAATCTTTAGAGTAGTGGTGGTTGAGATTTAGGACAACTGTGGTCAAATTTAGAGCAATTGTGGTCTATGTTTCTAGTTGTGACTGGTAACAGAGAAAAAAATAGTGGTAATCCTGACAAAAGCGGTCCTATTTAGATCAATAGCGATTGAATCTCAAGGAAAACTATGGTAGGTTTATCAAAAGCGATCTCTGTTACAAATTTTTTGACTGGTGAAACAGTGAAGGCAATAGTGGCAGTTTTGTAAAAAGCTGCAAGATTTAGTTCAACTACGACTATAAACCAGAGAGCAATAGTGGCATGTTTTAGGTCAACTACAGAAATCTTTAGGTCAAAAGTGATAAAATATCTACAATAGTGGCTTATGTTTAGGTTTGTTTCCAATTTTCATTTTGACAGCAGTTTGGACAAGTTTACAATTTTGATATTTTGGTTGATCTTATTTGTTTTGAGATTTGGAAAGTGATACAACAAAACCATCAAAATTTTTGACTCTAAATGTCTATAGCTTAAGCAAGTTTCTTTCCAAAAAGCTCAAAGTTTGTGAAAGTCAAGATACTAAAACCATAGTTTCCAATGTTGACTTTGGTCTAAATGTGACTTGAAATGTAAGCCTAAATATTTGAAAAACTTTAGAGATATTTGTTTAAGATATCTTTTAAGGAGGGAAAATATAGGGCTCTTTTGAAAGATATTCACGCAAAGTCCGAAGGGTTTGAAATTTTGATAACCAAGTTCAATGTATATTTTATTGTGTTCTTTTTAAATCAAGCAAAGTGTTTGATGTCCAAAGTAACAAAGATTTTTGGCAAGTTCGTAGAAGACATTATTACAACCTAGAGATAGTCACGTTCTTTTAGGTGGGATTACCTCATATGCCCCGAAGGTATGATTTTACATGCATCTTATGGAGAGTGTTATGTCTCAGCCATAAATCAGACTTGGTAAGTAACTTCTCAGAAGTAAATTCTGATGCACCACTTTCAAAGAATGTTTTGGAAATAAGGGTGGCCTCTACTACAAGGTTCTTAGTCACTGCTCAAGGTATCCAATGCCTAGCTAATGTCCAACAAGCTACTGAAAGCTTTAACCACTCCTATGAGGGGATCTATATACCCGAAGGTACCTCCCCATTTTGAATGGCACTATCGACTTAGTAATCACTGATTTGGTTTTGGAATTTAGTCATGACCTGATTTATATAGCGGCCTGAGGGAAAAATCACTTTGAGTCACCTTGAGTTCTCCAATACGAGATGTGTCTCAAAGGCAGACCCAATCTAAAGGTGATGCTTGAAATAAAACAAATGTGAAACCCAAAGTGCTTTTCGTCACCCAAGATCATCAAAAAACACAAGGAGAGAGGATACACACTTGGTTTACCAAGCACACAAAATATGGCATATAATCCATAGCAATTCAATTTTTAATCCCAAAATTTGAATTGTGAAGATATCAATTCATTTTTTATGTGTGCCAAATCAAAAGCGTTTGAGACTTCAGTCAAATATAGCAATGTGCAAATAAAAAATGGATTTGTTCAATTTTAAGCACCAAATTTGAGTGTTTCTAATGGCCTCATTCATCTTTATGTGGTCAAAAAATGGAAAGCATTCATTCGTTTAAAAAATGAAAGGTGTTTGGTCAAAACAAAGAACATTCAATTTTACAAGCACCAAAGTGAAGTGTTGTTTAACTAAGAAAGCTTTGAAGGTTCAATTTTAAGAAACACCAATTTGAAGTGTGCAAATTGTTGGTTTCATTTTTAAACCACCAAATTGAAAGATTCCTTAAACTAAGAAAGCTTTGAAAGTTCAGTTTTAAGAACACCAATTTAAAGTGTGCAAGTTGTGAGTTCAGTTTTACAACACCAAATTGAAAGATTTTTTTAAACTAAGAAAGCTTGTTAGAAAACTAAAATAGCCTTCGACCGCTTGCCATCTCTGCAATCAAATCGTTAGTTGTTCTTGATGTAAAATGTGCCATATTCTTGCAAGGGCTGCCCAAACAACATTAACAACTTCCAAAACACCCAAAACAGACACACCTTAGCATTAGAAATAAAAAAAACTACTTGCAGACTTAAATAAAAAAGAAACAGAGAAATAGCGTAAATGTTTTTGACAGTAGCACACTTTTCATTTGCAGCAATAGCAATTGGATTAGGCAAAAGCGATCCAAACATGTGCAATTGTGGACCTATTTCTAGAAAAAGTGGTTAAAATGTCAAAAGCGGCCTTATCAGAATCAACTGTGTTCGAAACCTGCAAGACAATAGCGGTTGAAATAGTCAAAAGCGGCCATGTTTAGTGCAATAGTGGTTGGGAAAAGTGCACCGGCTGTAGAAATGAGAAAATGACCACGTGAAATCTTGTAGCTTTCACGTAAAAAATTTCAACTACATTTTAGAAAAAAGGCGTTTGCATTCTGAAACTTGCAACTGCTCAAGTAAACTCATGAAAACGTTAATGTCAAGGACCCAAGTCCCATCAGGCGTGCCAAATGTTGTAAGGAGGGAATGAAGCATAGGGAAAGCAAATGAATTCAAATAATTCAAATGAAATTAAGATCCTGAAAACCCATTACTCATGAAATGAATAATATAAAACTAATGAATTCATTTAACCAATTGTTAGCAAACAAAGAACAAGCAATGAATTCAAGAAATTATAATATTACACATCTCATGTCAAAGTGTGTTTGTATCAATGTTGAATGTCAGATTATTGTAATCAATACAAAGCCTCCATTATGTATTGCAGAAGCTTCAATGTGTGTAAAATGTCGAACTACAATGTGATGATTTGTAACATGCTCAAGAGGTAATTGTGCAGCAACCCCTCACACCACACTCAATATTGAAGGGATACTTGGGAGAAGGCACAGGTGTCGTGGATTACTTGAGGGCATGGACTGAGTGAGTGGACCTAGCTCAGTACCATCTGACTAAGGCAAGTGGAGTACTAAGATATTTTCACCATGTAGTGCACTTGGATGATTCATGTTCCCTTAGTCCCAAACACTGAATCTAGTCAATAAGGTGTCCACCAAGGATTTGCACTAAAAGAACCCAGAACTCAACAAGACTATAATCCGCCATCATTAGATTCTTAATCCGCACTCAGGAATCATTGATGCACTAAGAAGCCACTCCTCAAGATATGATATCTTAGAAGCCACTCCTCAAGATATCATATCTTAGAAGCCACTTCTTAAGATATCAAACCTTGAGTACCTCTTGGCTCACTATGGGCTAAAAAAATGTACTTGGTATTCACAACACTCAATAAAGATTACACATTCACAAGTATAATTTATATAATAAAATGAGTGTCAATCACTATGGGCCCATAAATATACTATCTACCAAGGGTGTGGGTATTTAGGGAGTGCAAGGTCATGGATCACCTATGAAACCCTTATATTCGAGACCAAAGCATTGCCCAAAATTAGCTATATATCCACCAATTGGAAGTATTGTGTGAGTATATTCTCAGGCCTAACCACTATGTAATTCACCACATGGAAAGATGATTGATGGTCTTAATCTAGGCTATATAAGACTTTATAGGACATGTTATTGATATAGCAGAAGAGTATGTGAGGCTTGATTTTTTGAAAATGAAAGGAAAATAACTCAAGTATCTACGAGGGGAGGGTAACTCACTATTCTCCTTCACTTCCCTAAGGTATAAATTTCTTAGGGGCTTAGCCAAGAATGATAAATTTTCACTTCCAAGAAACATGTCATTTGATTCACCCCATTATATTTTTAACTTGTTAAAATAGTAGAGTTAAGGTTATCCCCTTTGTGATGAAATCCAAGGTATCCCCCCTAAACAAAAATTTGGGAAGATGAAATTTATTTATAATCCTCAAAATGATCATAAATAATGAGAGGAGAGCAATATATAAGTGTATATTTGGGATTAGAAAAAACTTGTAGGTTTTAAGTCCAAATCAAAGTGTGTAGTAAATTTAATCCCAATTTAAATTAAAATCACACAAAAAAGGAAAAAAAATGAACAAAAAAATGAAAAAGGTCTATAGAACAAGTCATCCACAAAACATCTTGCAAAATGTAAGAACCCACCTTTCATGTGATTAGTAAAACCCTAATCTATTTTATGCTTTTCCTGACTAAATGGTAAAATGTAGTGTGGATGAAAAGTAGTGTGATTATTTGATAATATTCTTGCATATAATTTGTACATTGTATACTGTGGAATACAAATTGAGATTCTAAATGGATTATTATATAGTTAAAGCTTAGAATGTTCAGCTAACAGATTTATGTGATACACAATGGATACTTACGATCATGTTGGCAATGTGTAGGAAGGCAACAGTGTTAGCATGAGAGGGGAGAACCATCAAGAGCAAATCAAAAGACCTCTTCATGAGGATACAAATTCGACCCCATTTGGGGCCTAGGAACAAGTAGAGTTAATGTATTGGGAGACTAAGGTTGTGAGGGCATTTAGTTGTGATTCATGTGAGGTGTAAGTAGGGATTAGGTCTTGGAAAACCCCTAGCTAAGTTTGAAACTCGGATGGAACATTGAGTGGAATTTTAGTGAGAGTTGTTGGTCAATTTTTTGGGTTAGGGTGCAAAAATAAACCCCCTAGGGTCTATACCATAGTGGTAGGGGTCAAGTGGGCATACAATAGTGCCCCTACAACATGATTTGACCCCTGTAAAGCTCTCATAATGGAGAGTGACGAATTTTGAGTAGAGGATGGGGTGGACAGATGGAGTGGTTGTCCAAATGCATGTTCTCATTAATGGGGAAAGGAACTTCATTGATGGGGAGAGGTACACTCCACACCTTCCCATCCAAGAGTTGCAATTTGTGAAACTTCTATATATTTGGAGAGGAAGGAGTGGGGTGTTACCCACTTCTCTTTTGGAGAACTTTAGTGAAGATAGAAAGAATGAGGAGAGGAGAGAAGTCCTTGTAAAGAGATAGTGAGCAAGATGGCTTGGCTTGGAGAGGAAAGAAGGATAAAATAGTTGAATTCCCTCACCCTAAGAAAAGAGATAAGTTCCCTTACTTCCATTTTCCCTTTTTTTTATTTGATGTAAGAAAGTGGTATGTTGCATGGATCATGGTGGAAACAGAGAATAGAGAACTTAGATACATGAGATTTGGTGCTCTGTCATTCTTATTCCTTTGTAAAAATCTGAAAAGACTCCATTCATCATTTTGGAGCTAAAAAACTTCCTTGCTTGGGGGTATGGCTAGAGCCCACGTGGCTCCATGATGCCATTATGGTAGGGTGGAGAGCAAGCCTTATTTAGTTGTGTGCTACTCATTACATTCTTATGTATTGTTTGTAATGTTGAAGGTTAGTATATTGTTTAAGATGAAAGAATGAAAAGAGCCAACCTTATTCTTTTGTGTTTTGTTCTTTGTATTCCATAATAATGTGTGTAATATTGAAGGTTTTATATTTTGTTGAAATGAAAAAAAAATGTATTTACTTCTACCAGTTAATAATATACTTCTACTGTTAATAATATGCCCTAGACATTGGGTTTTCTCTATTCATTTAGCCATGTAATGTGTTGAAAGATAAATATATATTCATCATTCCCACAACAGTTTTATATATTTTAAAAGAAAGTAATAAAATAAATGAACAGCAATAGCCTTCAGCTTTGTAAAATGTTTAAAAAATATATATACTGTGTGTATGTTATTTTGGTAGTTGTGTGTATATTCAGATGAATATATATAAAAGAATAATAAGATAAAAGAGCAGCAATATTAAATCTGAAGTTTAAATTTGATAGTAGAATTTAGATTCATATTCATATTTCAAGAACCTATATTGACCCTCAACAGAGTTTAGTGTAAAAAAATAATAATAATAATTATATATATCTATATATATATATATATTACATTCTCTATGAATTAAAAATAATCATTAATCATGTCGGTGCCTCTTACACCAGTTGACTGTAACGTTGCTGCAAAGAATACATATGATTATTATTTGAAACCATTATTGGCAGAGTTAAATGAATTCAAAACATCCTACTGTTGTGTAAAAGAAAAATTTGAAACCCAATAGCAATATCCATATCATCTGAAATAAAACAACAGCTGACTTGGATTTCATTTCCTGATGCAAAAATATATATAAAAAGTTAAAAACCTTGCTGTTGTAAATGAAAGCAGTAGATTCCATAACAGAAATTTTTTTAAAAATAATAATAAAAAAAAAAATGTCAAAGACCCACTGCCTCCTCATCTTCCAATTGATGGAGAGCACAAATGTTAGGGAAAATAAAGTCTATCCAGATGCTACTCTCTTCACTTTGCCGCCATGTTGGTATGTGCATATAAAGGCAAAAATGCTTGTATGGACTCAAGATGAAATCTGAGATCAATGTAAGTTATTCAAGAAAAGTAAAATGAAAGAGTTGGTTGTGGGCTTAAACAAGTAAAAAAAATATTATAATATCACCCTGTAGAGATGATACTTGAGGAATGTTGCCTTCCTCCGTTCTGTGCAGTTTGGAAGAGGAAAGAAAAAATGAGCAAAGCAAAATGGGAAAAAAATAGAATAATAAAGAAGTATGGTATCATTGTTCAAAGAATAGGGTTAGGGCAACACGTGAAGCTATTAAATTTTGGACCATATTAAAGAATAATTCACGTGAATGTACAGATCAATCTGAGCGCTAGTTAAAGAATAATCTCGTATCTAGACATGAAAGCAAATAAAGTTGAAACTATTTAAAATAGATTTTGGGCGTGTTTTTCCTCATTAGCCAGCCATTGGTCCTCCTGTCAACATAGTCGCTGGCTAATTGACCACGTCCCAGCATATGCAAAATTTAGAATTTTCTTATGGACGATGAGTTCGTTATATTCCCCCATAAAGCTAGAGGCTAGATAGTTGCAATCTTTTGTAGGTGGACATTAATTGCCTGATCAAGATTGTGCACAGATGAGGTGAGGACAGACATGCGACCAAGTAACATCAGTCATAACTCGTCTGGCAATGGCATTGATCCCTGCCACAGGCGATCTTGACTCTATTCGCATGATGGATGTTGATCGCATTATTTTAAAAGCAATAAAAGCATAAGCAGAGAAATCTAGTTGAGGAATAGATGGCCATTTATTAGCAGCCTATATCTTGGTCAGCACATCCATAAATGCTTGGCAGAGCGGTAGCCCTTCTTGGTCACCACAGTAGCCTATTCGACTCTAGCATAGCCATTATAAGGAGGTTATATTCAAATTCAAGTCACTCTTGCTGCATCGAAGTTAGGAAGGCGTGAAGAAATCAAATACCCCCATTATTAGTGGTTGAGAGCATTTGATCATTTCCCTTAATCTCAACAATTATTGTGGTGATCCAGTAAGTCCTTCAATAGTTGTAAGGTAAGATGCATTGAATCTATTGGGCTGCATTGAATGATGGCTCCACTGATTTATTCTTTATCATATCGATTATAATTTAAGCACACACAAATAAGCTAGTCTATTTCTGCTTAATCTGTGAGTAGATTTAAGATTGATTGTTAAGTTGTAGAGAATTTAACACGTTAGGCCTAGAGTGTAGATATTAGATCTTCGTGTCTGCACTATGCATGACTACGTATTGTGGTATATATGATTGGTTATTCCTATCAAAGACAAAATTATTTAGAAAATGACTTTAGTAATACGACATTTCAAGTATTATAGTAGCCATGGATTATTGTTAACTTTGTTAGAAAATAACATATAACATTGGAGTTTTATAAATTGTTGTATAGATAACTAGAATAATATGGTTAATAAAATATCAACATATCCTAATCTTGAACCACTCTTGTCAAATTATCAACACCTAATTTAATGTAATTATTTTTAGTTTTAGAAGAAAATCTAAAGAAAGGTATTTTTTTTTAAAGACTTACAAGAGGCTTAATCTATGACAAAAATCTGAAAAAGAAATATTGATTATAGTTTCCTCTCGAATCATGCCTAGTAGAGGCTGCACAATATTAATTGAACTAAGGTAAATAAGAATTACTTAGCTGATTAAAGTTACTTGTTAATTATAGTTATGAAATATAAATGTTGCTAGCATTCTTGGACTGTTAATGTAGTGCAAATTTGGTAAGATAATAGTAAGGGTTGAGCGGTGATTTAAATGGTTTTATAACATATAAATATATAATTTATTTATTTATTTATTCATACTTAAAAACAAAGGAGAAGGCGTTGAATAAGTTTATCTAATAATCCAAATTATGTTCTGTTTTAAATAAATGTTAATGACAAAACCCACGTCAATATTAATATAACCATGCGTGAGTGTAACTATTTTAATAATATTAATTAAGTTAAAGAGTATTGGTAATTAGTGAGCACCGTAAATGATAGGAATTACAATATAAAGAGTAATTATAGTAACATGGTTAAACTTTAAACCTTGAGAGTTTCTTGGCAACACTAATACGGTGGCAGGTTAATTGTGAATTAATAATATCATGGATATTTGACTTAGCACTACTGTCATAGGATGTAATTCTAAGCAGGATAATAGTATCAATAAATGTGAGTGTTAATTATGAGGCTATTTGAAACTACATGTTAATGTTACGAATTGGCAATGAAATGTTACATTGCCAACAGTTGTTGACATTTAGAGATTCAGTAATAACGTTAGTGTATTGTTTTAATTGTAATTATAACATTGGGAGAAATCCATAAATTAAAGGTTATTAGTATTTAATCATAATAGGAATAATATTAATACCATTCCTTTGATTGAGTAAGGTTATTGTATTAAATGTGAAAGGGTAATTAGATGACCATGCTACAAGTTGGATAATAATACTATGAATGTTTATACTAAGTTGAAATGTCAGTAAGTCAAGATTGAAGATAATATTAATGTCGTTCTCAATTAACATTGATATCAACGGGTGAGAATATGTGCATTATCATAATTAACCCTACTAACATTTCTTGTGTTAGAATTACATAGAATAATTCTCTTCAAAAAAAAAAAATTGTTGGGTTTTTCTGACGTAAATTCTAGGCATGACACAAAACCACAAGGTTAATAGTATTTTTAATTTTTTGGATAAATGTTTTGCATGCAAAAATTATTAGTAATTAAAAAATATGTCTACATACCAAATGGATTAGGAAAAGAAAAAACATATCTACAAAGAGAGGAGATCAATTATAATTAAAAATAATATAAAAAAAAAAAAAAAAAACTAAACCACTATGTAGTGCTAAAAATATCAACTTTTTGAAAACTTAGTACTTGATTTTGAGTTTGTTTGGTAAATATTCTTTGAAGGTTCCAAAATAAGGATTCCACAACAATAGCTGAGAAAAATGCAAATTCTAAAAAATATGAAAAAACTAAGTATATCACTACTAAGAGAATGAAATTATACCCTACACAAAAAAATCATAGAAAATACATGTATAATTGTTTCAATGCCTCTTGAAGTTGGCCTATCTTTTTAGAAAGCTCAATGGTGGGGGGTCTAAGGGATTGGAGGTAGGTCGTCAACTTATGGGTAAAATTTTGATATGTAAGCAATAGGGGGTAGGGTGTAGGGGGGTCCCCCTCGTGAGGGGTCTGAGGGCCACGTGCCTCAACAGGGGCTCGGGGGCAGCACAATCTTCCAATATTTTACATCATTCATATCTAATGCCTCTTCTACTGATCTAGGTTCATCCATGTTAGTATTCAAAGCAAAAATACATCTCCAATCATTAGGTGAATACCTTTCAATTGGTTTTCTATGCCTTGTAGACCTACGAACAAGCTAAGTTGGAGGTTCTTCCTCCTCTTCTGAAGATTTAGAGCTATATGAGCTCTCCTCAACTTCTTGTCTATCTATGGGCCTCAATTCAACTTTCTCAAGTGTAGAAGTAAATTGAATCAAATCTTCCTATTTACTCTGTTCTAGCTATAATGTAATAGGAGAAGTCTTAGTTTCTCTATAAATAACACTTCTACTATATATTACCTTCTATGCAACATGATCCCAAAGCTTGTATCCTTTCACACTATAACTATATCCGATGAAGATACATTTCACAACCTTTTTCTCCAAATTTGTTTGCTTCTCCTTTGGAAAATGTGCATATGCCTCGCAACCAAAAAATCTAGGATGTCTTAATAAAGGCTTGTGGCCCGACCATGGTTCTATAGGCGTCTAATCAACAAGAGCTGATGTAGAAGACCTATTAATCAAGTAACAAGCAGTAGCAATAACTTCAGCCCAAAACCTTTGTTCTAGACTAGCACCACTCAACATACTCCTAGCCTTCTCCATCAATATCCTGATCATTCTTTCCGCAACTCCATTCTTTTGTGGAGAATAAAAAGTTATATTTTGTTTATTAATACCACAATATTTATAGAATCTATCAAAATCATTAGAGAAAAATTCATCATTGTTATCAGTCGTCAAAAATTTTATTTTCTTTCCAGTCTACAACCCAACCATTTCTTTAAATCGACTAAAAACTTTAGATTTACTCTTCTAAACATACTGTTAGGATAGGTGACATTAAAATTGCTATCCTAAGTTTATTTATGTGTTTCCACGTTCTTTGGAAAGTGTTCTAGGGGATATGAGGGACAAAATATTTATTACTTATTTTCTTATGATGAATTGTAATTGCATTCAAAGAGGTGGACCCATCACGATGATAGTTACTAAGCATCTCAAGAGAATATTCCTCTTAGGCATCCAACTTTCTAGGTTGGGACTTGAGTGTGCATGTCCTTGCATGTTTTGTATGCTCTTGCATGGTTGGGCACCCAAGTGTGCATGGTGGTGCATGAGCTTGCATGTAGCCGTCAGAGAGTTATGGAGCACTCAAGTTTGACTATTTCTTATTGCATGTGGGTTAGGCATCCATGTGAAGGCCATATGACGATTTAATATTTTATTCCACGTTTATGTGTTGTCCACTAGGGGTGTGGGTTTTTCTAGGTGGTTTTGCTTGTTGTTTTAGGATACCATTTACGGTATTCTCTCCCACAAACTTCTATATATTGGAGCTTTTGGATGGTGGCTTATGATGAGTTCTTTGTAGGTTGTCAAGATGATGAAGTGTTGTCAGATTGTAGAGAGGATTTTTGTATTGATGTACTTCCTTGAAGATTAATACAAACATTGGATCTCTTTTGATCTGGAGGATTTTCGTTAAATTTTGAAATTCTCCATTTTCTCCAATTTTAGCATCATTAGAAAGTGCTCAGGACCCTGACTCCAACGCAACTCAAACGGAGTCAATCGGAGTCCCAGAGCTCAAGATATGTATGGTCAAACCTCTGGTCAACTCTCAGAACCAGGCCAAAAAAAACAAAAAACAAAAAAAAGGCAAAAAATCAAAGTCCTCAAAACTGGTCAAATTCACCACCATAGTGTAGTGCTCGTCATCACGATTTCGACAGAGTTCATTTCAGGGAAAACAGAGTCCGTATGGCGAAGTTATGGAAGGTCAAAGATTGGGTCAAAGTTGCAATGATGACGTCAGCGCCTGACACCCAGTGACATATCACCCCTCCACATGACAGGCCATTATTGGCACAAGTGGCAATTATTATTTTTAAATAAAATAATAATAATAATAAAAATATAAATAAAATGATAAATAAAAATAATAATAATAAACATTTAAGATGGGCGCCACCCATGGTATGGGGGGCGGCCCACATTAAGTGGGGTGCCACCCATGGTATGGGGGGCAACCCACTTTAATAGAATGCATCCCTTATTTTAGGGAAAGAGATAAAGAGAAGGGGGGTGTGGTGGGACCGCCACCCCCCATCCTCTATAAACATGGTTTTATTTAGCTTATTCCAAGCCTTAAAATAAGGTTATGAATTATTCATGGAAAATCTTATATCCCTTTTCAAAAATATTAGGAATATTATTCCTAATCTAAAGGGGCAAAGTTTATCCATAAAACCTTATATAATTGATTATCCCAATTTAATAGGGAATAAATCCCTTTGTAACCATTCAAATGGAAAAAGAAATTATGTTGAGGGGATATTATCCTTCCGAGAATCATAAGAATGGGATATTATTGGAATTTTCTCTATGTAAGGGAGATTGGGTAGTTAATTGGTTTTACACCAATTTTGGCAAAAAATGTAATATAAAAAGGGGTAGAATTGGGGTGTGAAGGCAAGTGATTTTGGAAGAATTTTTCAAGTGTGAGAGATTGTTTTCATTGGAGGAATTTTTGTATTTCCGTGCTTTTGGAGAAGCTTGTTTCCACGCACTTTGGAAGTGCATTTGTAAATTTCTTTGTAAACCAAGGGGAGGTTCTGCCAACGAATGTAACTGAATTTCTGGAGGAATAATTGGATCGGTCCACTCATTGGAGAGGGGCCAGGAGACGTAGCTGTTTTGAACAAAGAACTCCATTATGAATTTTGTTTGCACTCTCTTTCTCTCTCTCATTGTGTTCTTTCTTTAATCTCTTTGTAATTTCGTTAATTTAATTTCGTTGAGTGTTAAGTTTTAATTAAGCACTTTTGGTTTGTAATTGTTGATGTAAGCATTCAAAGCAACTGTCATAGATCCATAAAACATATCAAATTGGTATCAGAGCTGTGTTTTGACTAGTATTGCAGATTTGAATGCTTACATGCTTGAAGCTTCAACAAGGCAAATGAAAACTTGAAGAATACAATCCTGAGATCGACAAATGAAGGACTTCGCCAACAATGGACGAAACTGAAGCTGGGAAAAGCACTGAGCAAGAGCTTGATGATAAGTCTTTCTAGCGAGTCTTCCTAGAAATGAAGGCTATGGTGGAAGAGTTGTATGTGGAAAAGAAGAAGCGCGAAAAGGGAGATTTGTCGAAGCAAGAAAAGAAGGAAGATCGAAAGGACAAAGGAGGAAAAGCTCCAAAAGCTCCACCTCCTCCATCTTCTCCTTCTTCTTCTTCCTCTTCTACTACTGTTAATCCTTTCGACAGCAAGTCTAAGCCTATTATTAAACTTGATGTAAAATTTGAGTTGCCTAAGTATTGTGGTGAGTTAAATGCCGAAAAGTTAGATGATTGGATCCAACAGGTAGAAGTCTATTGTAGGATTCAAGGCCTAACAAAAGATGCTTCTATGATCCAGTTAGCCACTCTCTGGCTAGGAGGTACAACTCTCACCTAGTGGGAGAGTAGGACTCGAGAGGAAATTGCTCGCCATGGTAAGGTCAATATGACTTGGATGGGATTTATTGCTGCCCTTAAAAAATAGTTTTATCCTTTAGGTTATATGCAACAATTAACCATGAATTGGAAAACCTTTAGGCAAGGTAAGGGTCAGTCTGTCCAAGATTACACTCATGAGTTTAGAAAACAGGCTATTGCTTTAAATGTTCCATTGTATACTCAAGATACATTACTCAAGTACATAGGTGGTTTGCATTCTTACCTAAGACATACTATTCTAATGTTGAGTCCTAATAATTTGGATGAAGTGTTAGTCCAAGCCACTCATTTAGAGTCAAGGGGTAAGAACACTTTCAGTGATAATTTCTCAAAGAAACCATCTAAGTCTAAGGGGAAACCTAAGGGTAAAGATAAAGGAAAAGGAAAAAAAATAGCCACGGTAAAGAAAGAGGGTGAAAAACCCACTTGTTCTCATTGTAAGAAAGAAGGACACGAAGATTCTAGTGCTGGAAACTACATCCAGAACTTAGGCCAAAGAGGTACAGTGGAAACAAAGGGAAGCAGAAGACAACTGCTATAACGCAACAGGATCTTGGATCTGATTATGGGGATGAGATGAAGATAACCACCACTGGGCTTCAAGGTAAAAACAAAGGTATATCTCTTGCATCTGAATCAAGTATTTTTGCAAGTACAAGTAAGCAACCTAAAGTAGATAAGCAGAGGAATGAACTATTTCATATCCATGTGATAACTAAACACAATAAGGTTGATACTTTATTTGACATGGGTTCACAAGTTAATCTCATATCTGAAGAGGTTGTTAAAAAGCTAAATCTAACTACAACTCCTCATCTAAAGCCATACCCTTTGGGATGGGTTTGTAATGATGCACAGTTACAAGTCACTAAACAATGTAAGCTTAGTTTTGCAATCACTGTAAACTTTAAAGATGAGATTGTAGCGGATGTTGTACCGTTAGATATTTGCGGACTTGTGTTGGGAAGTCCATATTTGTATGACGTAAAGCTATCTTCTTTAGGGAGGAAAACAAGTATCACCTATTTAAGGATGGGATTGAATATATTTTACATGCACACAAAGTCAAAACTAGTCTTGCATTAGTTAATGTTGGTCAGATGAAAATATTAGTGAACTCCAGTAAAAACTTCGTGTTAATGCTTGTTAAGGCCAAAGAAGATGAAACATCTGAGGTGTTTAAAGGAAGTGATCCTAAACATAAGGCTGAATTGGTCAAAGTTAATGTTTCCGCTTATGATGAATTGTTTCAAGAACCAAAAGGATTTCCTCCTAAAAGAGACATTCAACATGAAATTCAATTGCAGCAGGATGCACCACTACCTAATATTGGCATGTACCGTTTATCTATCATGCAAAATGAAGAAATCAAAAAGAAAGTTAAGGAGCTCGTCGACAGAGGAGTGATTCATCCAAGCACATCACCTTGTGGTTCTCTGATCGTTTTGGTTCCAAAGAAAGATGGAACATGGAGGATGTGCATCGACTTTAGGGCACTGAACAAAATCACCATAAAAAATAGGTATTCGCTTCCTAGAATTGATGACTTGCTTGATCAGCTTAAGCATACAATTTATTTCTCTAAATTAGATTTGCAAAGTGGTTATCATCATATTAGAATTGCAGAGGATGATATTTGGAAGACTGCTTTCAAGACAAAACAGGGAATTTATGAATGGCTAGTTATGCCCTTCAGGCTTACCAATGCACCTGCCACATTCATGTGAGTCATGAATGAAATCTTCCGTCCTTACATTGATGATTTTGTTATTGTATATCTTAATGATATCCTAGTTTTTATCAAGTCTTAGGAAGACCATGTAAGTCATGTTAAATTTTTTTTTGATGTACTAAGAAAAGAAAAACTCTATGTAAAGATGTCTAAATGCGAGTTTGCAAAGACATCTCTTGTGTACTTAGGTTATATCGTAGGGAATGCTCAATTGAAAGTCGACCCTGTGAAGGTCGAGGCAATTGTAAACTGGCCTAAGCCAGGTACTGTAACTAAAGTTAGGAGTTTTTTGGGTGTTTTCCAATACTGGAGGAAGTTTATTGCAAACTTCTCCTTCATCGCATCACCATTGCATGCATTAACAAGTACAACGATAAATTTTCAGTGGGGAGGACCACAATAGAAGGCCTTTGACACACTGAAGGAAAAGTTAAGCATCGCACTAGTCCTGGCTCTGCCAGATTTGCACCAACCGTTCGAGATCGAAACAGATGCGAGTGGATTTTCCATGGGAGCAGTATTGACACAAGGAGGTAAACCGATCTGTTACCGCTTTGAAACTTTTTCTGGCACAGTAAGTAATTATCCAACTTACGATAAATAACTTTATGCTTTAGTACAAAGTGTTAAGAAATGGAAACATTATATAATGGGCAAGGAAACAGTAATCCATACCGATCATTAGCCATTGCAATATCTGCATTCACAAACTAAGTTGCAGCAAAGTAGGCATTTTCAGTGGATGGGATTTTTACAGCAGTTTCACTTATTCATTAAGTATAAGAAAGGATCCCATAACAAAGTAGCACATATGCTTTGTAGACCTCCAGTTTCTAATGCTTCGATAATCCTTAAAAATAGTTCTATGATGCATGCAAGTTTTGAAGAACAATATGCTACTAATGAAAATTTTAAGGATATCTATGCAGCTCTAATCCAAGGCAAACAAGTAGAAGAAAAGGATTACTATGTGCACAATAAACTCTTGTATCACTTAGGAAAATTATGCATTCCAAAGAATGAACAAGCACATGTAATCAGAGAGGCACACACATTGCTAATTGTAGGACATTTTGGGATTAGTAAAACTTTGGCACAGCTATAGAAATATTGCTACTAGCCTCGAATGCAAGAAATTGTAACAAAATATATTAAGGGATGTGTGATGTGTGCAACTAGCAAACCAAGTAATAGGAAATTGGGGTTGTACACACCTTTACCTGTACCGTCCCAACCATGGGAAAGTGTATCTATGGATTCGTTGGGGGGTTACCTATGTCTAGGAAAGGGCATGACTATTTGTATGTAGTAGTTGATTGGTTCAACAAGATGTGTATTCTTATGCCATGTAAAAATAAAGTCACTACTGAACTGACAACTCATATGTATTTTCAGTTTGTATGGGTTAACTTTGGGTTACCCACTTCCATTGTATCGGATTGAGATTCTCGATTCCTTGGGGAGTTTTGGTCAGTCTTATGGGGACTATGGATACTAAACTAAAGAAGAGTACAACCTTCCATCTATAGACCGATAGACAGATAGAGGTAGTCAACAAGACAGTTGTGCATCTGCTCAGAGGATATTGCAACAAGCATCCTAAGTTGTGGGATGAAAGTCTTCATTATGTGCAACATGCCTACAACCATGCAGCCCATTCTTCTACAAAGAGGTCTCCTTTTGAGACTTGCTTTGGTTATTTGCCAAAGACACCAATGGACTTTGCTTTTGGAACAAATGATGTTGAAGATGGATGCCTTGATGCAGAAAGGGATTTAAAGTTCATCCAGAAGGTCCAAACAGTTCATCAGGCCATAGAAACACAATTGGAAAAGAGTCAAGCAAAGTACAAGGCTCATCATGACAAGCATCGCAGCAATCATAATTTCCAAGTTGGAGACAAAGTTTGGTTACACATAAGCAAGGAAAGAATGCAAGGTGAAGGAAGGAAGCTCAAGCTAAACAGATATGGTCCATTCAAAATTTTGGAAAAGATTGGCACTAATTCCTTCCGCCTTAATCTTCCTCCATACATGCAGATTTACGCAGTAGTCAACGTTGAGAACTTGAAGTTGTACAAACCTCCGATGATACTAGATGAGGAGGCTGAAGTGCAAGTTCCATCAGTTGATAACCTTTCACCATAGTACATGTCAGAGTTTCTTGAAGACGTCATCCTCGATAGGAACACCAAGACTTCACGAAGAGGAGCAGTTGAATACCTCTGAGTGGGGCTAAAAGGGATGCATCCAAGCAAGGAAAAGTGGATGGAGATTGGAAAAGTGATGAAACTTTACCCTCACTTACTTTCTGAGTAACCAACTTTCAGAGGTCCAAAAGCTCTCTAGTGGGGAGGACTGATCCGAAGGATTTTTGTCAAATTTTGAAATTCTCCAGTTTCAACATCATTAGAAAGTGCTCGGGACCCTGACTCCAACGCAACTCAAATGGAGTCAATCGGAGTCCCAGAGCTCAAGATATGTATGATCAAACCTTTGGTCAACTCTCAGAACCAGGCCAAAAAAAAGGAAAAAAAATCAAAGTCGTCAAAACTGGTCAAATTCAACACCATAGTGTAGTGCTTGTCATCACGATTCCGACAGAGTTCATTTCATGGAAAACGGAGTCCGTATGGAAAAGTATGGAAGGTCAAAGATTGGGTCAAAGTTGCAATGATGCGTCAACACCCAATCAGCTCCTGACACTGGGTGACATATCACCCCTCCACACGGTAGGCCATTATTGGAACAAGTGGCAATTATTATTTTTAAATAAAATAATAATATATATATATATAAAATAATAATAAAACATTTAAGATGGGCCCCACCCATCCATGGGGGGCGGCCCACATTAAGTGGGCCACCACCCATGGTATGGGGAGCAACCCACTTTAATAGAACACATCCCTTATTTTAGGGAAAGAGATAAAGAGAAGGGGGGTGTGGTGAGACCGCCACCCCCCATCCTCTATAAACATGGTTTTATTTAGCTTATTCCAAGCCTTAAAATAAGGTTATGATTTATTCATGGAAAATCTTATATCCCTTTTCAAAAATATTAGGAATATTATTCCTAATCTAAAGGGGAAAAGTTTATCCGTAAAACCTTATATAATTGATTATCCCAATTTAATAGGGAATAAATCCCTTCGTAACCATTCAAATGGAAAAATAAATTATGTTGAGGGGATATTATCCTTCCGGGAATCATAAGAAGGGGATATTATTGGAATTTTCTCTATGTAAGGGAGATTGGATAGTTAATTGGTTTTACACCAATTTTGGCAAAAAATGTAATATAAAAAGGGGTAGAATTGGGGTGTGAAGGCAAGTGATTTTGGAAGAATTTTGTAAGTGTGAGAGATTGTTTTCCTTGGAGGAATTTTTGTATTTCCATGCTTTTGGAGAAGCTTGTTTCCATGCACTTTGGAAGTGCATTTGTAAATTTATTTGTAAACCAAGGGGAGGTTCTGCCAACGAATGTAACCGAATTTCTAGAGGAATAATTGGATCGGTCCACTCATTGGAGAGGGGCCCAGAGACGTAGTTGTTTTGAACGAAGAACTCCATTATGAATTTCGTTTGCACTCTCTTTCTCTCTCTCATTGTGTTCTTTCTTTAATCTCTTTGTAATTTCATTAATTTAATTTTGTTGAGTGTTAAGTTTTAATTAAGCACTTTTGGTTTGTAATTGTTGACGTAAGCATTCGAAGCAACTGTCATAGATCCATAAAATAGATATTTGGTTGTGGAGTTTTTTTTACTGCAAGGGTTTCTCCACATATATCTTGTGTCACTTGTGTTGATGACTTTTGGTATTGCAAATTCTTCTTTCATTGTTGCAATTGTCAATCACTTAATCATTTTATGGTAATCTTGTAAACATAATTTCAGATTTGTAACCACATATTTAAGTTCATATTGATGTAAGTTATACCTTGATTTCCAACATTTCGTATCAGAGCTAACGGTTCTATAAAGAGAGGGATGCCTTTCTTTTGAGTGTTGAAGGTTTTTTTTGTTGCAGTGGGAGCTTGTGCATTGTGGGTTTTGAAGATTTGTGAAGACTATTGTAAACCATGGCTTCTACCTCTGTTTGGATATTGATAAATTCAGTGGAACTTGATACGAGATGTGGAAGTTGAAGATGTAGGATCTCCTTGAAGAGAGAGATTGTTGGGAAATTGTTTCTCAATATTGCAATGATATAACGGTTATTGTTGATAGGATATATATATATATATCCTAGTTATGTTGATAGGTGTAATATACAATGGCATCAAGGGGGAGGAGTGGGATGCATGTAAACAATTTTTTGTTAACTTTTTCAGGAAGCTACTAAAATGGCCGATATACATTAGATAAATGATACATTATAAATCTAGACCATTAATTATTAGGTTTTAGATCTAATGGTGGATATTTTGTTGGCATATCTTGCCCTAGAATGTGATCCTATTTTATAAGGGCGTTGTATTATGGTTGTGGTAGAGAGAGACACTGATGTATTCTAAGAGTTTGTTAGCAATCATGTTGTCTATTGATCTCTGAGTGGTGATACTCCTGTGAGAAGTTTGCTCTGCAAGTATATTGTAATCTTTTTGATTTACTGAATAATATATTGGGCAACTTTTAAAGTGTGGGTTTTTCAGTTTTCTCTCGAAAGGGTTTTTCCCACATAAATCACTATGTCGTCGTATGGATGATATTTATGTTTATTTTTGTTTAAGTTTATGCAACTGTTAAAGATCTGTAAATTTTTTGCATTATTCTCCTCTCAAGATTAGTGTAAAAAGTTGTTTTGCTACCTTAGCTTCCTTACAAGTGGTATCAAAGCCTGATCACCTTTGGTTTCAATTGTGGGTTGTTGGGTTTTTTGGACTAATCTAGGTTTTTTTGTAACCCAATTTTATTACATATTTATCATAATATGGTAAATTGAATTATTGAAGAAATTCAATTAAATATTAATGGAGATTTTGGAATATTCAAAAATTGAATGAAAGAAGTTGACTGATGTTGACTTTGTGAAATTTTGAAAATTATTTTATATCATCAAGAATTGAACGTTACTAATCAATTTGCAAGTGCAAGTGTGTGCAGTTGCAAGGTGATAGGTTGAAGGACGAGAACACGGTTGAAGTAGTATTGTTTAGCCGGATCAGATAGTAAGCCAATTGGAATCTAGGTGCACACACTACAAATGACATGAAGACTTGCATTTGAACTAATTTGCATATATAAGAGAATGAAATTTGCTTGATTGGAATTGTTTCAGTGCTTGAAAATGAATGGTTTGTAGATTAAATTGTATATTCATACTTTGTGATTTGAAGTAAATGAAAATGAGCATTGTAAAGAAAAAAATTATTTTCTACAGCGTAGAAATACAAATATAAAGATGCTCGACATGAAAATTTAAGTTCCTTACTTTAAATGATAATGTATGAAATCTGTAAACCATTCCAAAACAAGCAACTTGTATGTGATTGCATATATAAATAAATATATATACATATACGTGTATGTAAATCGAACACATACATATACATATATATATATATATCCATATATATACATATATATATATATATCCATATATATATAAATATATATATAGATATATGTGCATTATTAGAATACATGGAAGTGTGAATGAAATTATTTAAATGAATATAGATATACAACTATATAAGTATATATATACATATGTATATATTACATATATATGTAATATATATACATATGCATATATACATACGTATGCATATTCAAATTCATATTTGAATTCAAAATTTATAACCGATGCATTATGAATCAGACTGTGGAATCAATGAAAAATCATAAGGCAGTTGCATGATGGACGTGGCCTGCTGGAATCATAATGACGATATTCAATTTGAAGGTCGACAACTATGGCAGGGAAAAAGCCATAATGAAAGCACCTAGCCACATGCAAAAGGAGTGGTTACCATTTTAGTATGAATGGTAGTGGAAGAAAAGAGAAGCGATTTAGGAAAGAATCAACAACGGAAAGGAAAAAGCAGAGTAGAGTACACAAGGGTGGAAAAATTAGAGGAAAGCCTCGTCCAAAAGGCTTGACTATAGAGGTAATTTAGTTTCTTTTGAATCAATATCAACTACACTATCTTTATTTCCATGCTAAGCTTGTGATTGTTACTGCATTCAATGAAAACTAATAGCACAGTAACATGCATAATTTTTTGTTTGTGTGTTGGCCTAAGCCGATGGTAACATTTAGTGACCACCCTCTGGGATTGCATGGCCTATGGCCTGCTCTTTCTTAGTCTTAGAATGGATCCTTATTGTCTATTTTTCTATGCTAACCGAGGCACTGAATCCCCTTAAGATGTGATTGTTATGTTAGTTCTCATGGTAATGTAAGCCACATTGTGGCTATCAAACAATCTTGTCCCGATTGATGCGTACCCTTTATTTCTAAATTCTGTAGAGGTTCGCATACCGAACCTACAAAGAGGATATAATCCTTTGTACTATCTTTAAACGTATTGACTGTGTTTCATTTTCAAACATGTTGCCTTCCATTGTTAAGTAATGTGGAAGTCGTAATTGCATAAAGAGGAATTCCCCTTGATTTTAAGAACCAATAGAATGTATAAGTTTGGGCTTCATTGTAGCCTTGTAAGGAATCGATCCTCATGATCGATAAGATTAATTTTCTTGAATAACACTTTGAGTCTACATGATGTATATTACTGCATACATTATGGGATAAGCCAGAATTCCCATAAGGGAAAAATAAAATGTAACTTTTGAGCTTAAGAAAGAAACCACTTAACCTTTGGAATGGGTCGAACCTAGAGTAACTGTAGTTTTATTGCAGCCTGAAAAGGCACAAGTATTGTTTAAACCTGAAGTTTCTAAGACTTCATTTACTGAAGTATTACCTCAAGTATTTCATCGACAATCATTTCGAATGTAGATTTATTTATACTATTAAGTTTCTTATCGAATTTCCAATATTGAAAGCCCTTATGTAAGAACATGGCTATTTGGTTGTTTATTTTCATATCATAGTGGAAAATCCATTCTGTTGCTAAACAAAGAACAATTACTTGTAAATGATCCATTAGCATGTAAGCATCTTGAGATCAGCAAATGGAGGAAATGGCATTTTTCTTGTCTTTAAGAGGTAATTGTTTAGTCTGAAACAATAATATGTTGATGTAAATGGTGGTTATTCTTTTGCAAATGACACTGTTCTATTGAAATTTATCCTTGCTCAATAAACTATTTCATATGTAAACAACTTGTTTTATGATTGTTTAGTAGGAAACAGTACTTGTTCTATTCAAAAAATGAATGTTCATATGTAAACAACTTGTTTTATGACAATCTAGTAGGAAACAATGCTTGTTCTATTCAAACAATGAATGTTCATATGTAAACAACTTGTTTTATGACTGTTTAGTAGGAAACAATTCTTGTTATGTTCAAACAATGAATTTTCATATATGAACAACTTGTTTTATGACTGTTTAGTAGGAAATAGTACTTAACCTGTTCAAACAATGAATGTTCATATGTAAACAACTTTTTTTATGACTATTTAGTAGGAAACAGTACTTGTTATGTTAAGATAATGAATATTTTTATGAAAACAACAATGATAGAATATCACAATTGAAGAATGCAATAACGGTATGTATGAAACTGTTAGCATAGACTTGATCTGATTTCTTATTTTTTTGACAAAGATACATCAAATGGAATACTATTTTAATATTACAATCTAAATTAATGATTATTTTAGAATGTATGCACAAACTTTAACATAAGTAGGCACATATATGTGTATGCACATAGGCTTTGTCTATGTACGTACACATACTTGTGACATACCTTATTTTATTTTTAGTACATTTTAAAAGGAAAATGCTTAAGATGGCAAGTAGAAAATAGTTTTAAGAAAGATATGACTGATTGTTGTATGAATCATAAATCTGATTTCAGTTTAGAGTATAATTTAGTATTATGTTTCTTCTTTTGAATACATTTGTGAAAGAATGTTTCAAATACTTGAACAGAATAGTGATACCTTAGTTGACTAGAGCACCTATGGGTAGTTGCTGCTAGAGGGTAGATAGTTGTTATAGTAGAAAGTTACCTTTCGGGACGGGTGCCGAAATGGAGTTCAGAGAGTATAGGTTTGCTTTACTAGAACCTATAATTTGTTGTTGTTGTTGCAACACACTTATTATGCTTGGCCAAGCAATATAGTTCATTATGTATGTATGGATGAACTTTGTGATTTCACTCTCTGTCATTCCTAGCATAGATCTTGCACTTTTTTTTCTAACTTGTAGATAGAAATTTCATGTTGATGTATGGGAATGCACCAGATTCCACCTTGCAGATTGTTTTCTTGCTAAACTTTCAATGCAGGGTCGATCATTCTTCAAGTCGAAAGAATTTCGGGGAAGTGTAAGCTTCGTGGTTGGGCGGTAAAGGGCTTCAACCATGTTCTCGTCCACCAGTGGAGGTGAGCATCAAAGGATAACCTTAGTTGTTCACAAGACTATTGTAGTTTTAGATGTAACTTCATGTAAATCATTTTTGTACTTGATGTAATCTATACAATGTAATGACTTTGTGGCCTAGGAGCCAAGTCAAACTTGATATTGTAAATTAACTTTTGAAGTGAATATAAGAATATTTGACTCATTTTAAATAGACATGTGTAGCTATGATTGACTTATCCTCTAGATATGTCTTTTTAATTTGGAGTATATTTATGTGTCATTTACAATAATATTAATTAAGTAATAATCAAGAATGGGTTATTACAGGTTTGAGTGAGAGCTTGTGCAAAAGATACTTTGTGATCTTGTTACAAGAATTTTTAGATGGTAAGTTCATCAGGGAGAATAGAGGTGGAGAAATTTTCTAGAAATAATTTTGAAATGTGGAAGCTGAAGATGGAGGATCTGTTGATAGATCGAGATCTGTGGGATGTTGTTGATGAGAACATTTCAAGGCCTATAGATCCTACTCAGGCTTCTCAATATGATGTTATGGACTATAAAGCCAAGAGTCTAATCATATTGTGCTTGGCTGACTCTATTTTAATTAATTTCCATGAAGAAACCTCTGCACATAAACTATGGAAGAAGCTTGGTGAGATGTATTAGGTCAAATCTTTAGTGAACAAGATTTTCTTGAGGAAGAAGTTGTATTTCTTGAGAATGGAAGAGGGTGGATGAATCACAGACCACCTAGAAGCATTCAATATGTTGGTGGCTCAATTGGCATTTATTGGTGTCAAAATGGATGAGGAGGAAAAATGTCATATCTTTCTTTGTTCTTTGCCTAATTCATGGGATTCTCTTGTTATGGCTATTGGGAGTACTTATGTTATTTTAAAGACTAAAGATGTGGTGGGTTATTTGCTTTCTGAAGAGATGAGGAGGAAGGTATATGTCACTGCCAAGGAGGCCCTAAATGTTCATGGAATATCTAAGGAAAAAGGCAAGAAGAATGAGAAGCATGACAAATCCAAGTCCAGGGGGAGATCTAAATCTCCTGGAAAGTCCAAAGTTATTTGTTGGAACAGTGGTAAGCCTGGACATGTTCATAAGGAATGGAAAGAATAAAATAAGAAGAAAAAGAAGAAATTTGATTATGATTCTGAGTCTAAGAAGGAAGATGGTGATGCATTCATTGCAACTTTGGAAACTCATGCAAGTAATGATGCATGGTTAATTGACTCAGGTGCATCTTTCCATATTACCTTTATTAAAGATTGGTTTTCTAAATATGTAGAATTTGATGGAGGTAAGGTGTACTTGGGTGATGATTCTCATTTAGACATTGTTGGCCATGGTAAATTTAAAATTATATTTCCTAATGGTAGAATAAAAAGGATTAATGGTGTGTTGTGTATCCTTGGATTAGCATGAAATCTGTTATCTGTAAGAAAACTAACATATGTGAGTGTGTAGGTATTTTTTTTGATATAGGATGCAAGATGGTTAGAGGTGCTATGGTGATTGCTAGAGGTGTTAGATATGGCACATTGTATAAGCTTGATGTATGCACTATTGAGTGCAATAGTACTTCTGTGAAAATCAAGTCTATGGAAGAAGTGAGGGTTTCACCTTCAGCAAATGGTCATAGCTTTTGGGTACCTAAGGGTGCTCTTTCTTTTGAAACAAAATTACTTGTAGTGAAAACTATGTTATGGCACCAGAGACTTGGCCACATTGGAGAAAAGGGTCTAAGTACCTTGAAAAATAAAAACCTTGTTGAAGGTTTGTCTGATTGTAATCTTGAATTTTATTTCTATGAGCATTGCATTTATGGAAAACAAAACTGTGTTTAGCTTTACTCAAGTTCTCATAAATCTTGTGGTGTATTGGATCTTATTCATTCTGATGCGTTTGGTCCTATAGATGTTCCTTCAATTGGTAAATCTGCATATTATGTTTCATTTATTGATGATTATAATAGAAGGACATGGTATATTTTCTAAAGAGTAAATCTGAAGTTTTCAGTCGATTTAAAGAATTTAAAGTGATGGTTGAGTTGCAGACTGGAAAGAAAATAAAATGTTTGAGGACTAATAATGGCGGTGAATTTTGCTTTAACGGTTTTGATTGATTATGTAAATATTGTGGTATTCATAGATAGAAGACAACTTTGTATTCTCCACAATAGAATGGAGTTGCAGAAAGAATGAACATGACACTGATGGAGAAGGCTAGGAGTATGTTAAGTGGTGCTAACCTAGAACAAAGGTTTTGGGTTGAAACTGTTATCTGATTAATAGGTCTCCTACATCGGCCCTTGTTGATAAGACCCCTATAGAGGCATGGTCAGGTCACAAGCCTTCATTAAGACATCTTAGAGTTTTTGGTTGCGAGGCATATGCACATGTGCCAAAGGAGAAGCGAACAAAGTTGGAGGAAAATGTTGTGAAATGTATCTTCATCGAATACAGTTATGGTGTGAAAGGATACAAGATTTGGGAACCTGTTGCACAAAAGGTAATATATAGTAGAAGTGTTATTTTTAGGGAAACTAAGCCTTCTTTTGTTACATTGCAGCCAGAACAAAGTAAACAAGAAGATGTGATTCAATTTCCTTCTACACTTGAGAAATTTTAATCGAGGCCCAAGGATAGACGAGAAGTTGAGGAGAGCTCATCTAGCTCTAGATCTTTAGAAGAGGAGGAAGAACCTCCAACTCAACTTGTTCGTAGGTCTACAAGGAATACACAACCACCTAAAAGGTATACACCTGATGATTGGAGATGTATTTTTTCTTTGAATACTAACATGGATGAACCCAAATTTGTAGAAGAGGCATTAGGTATGAATGATGTAGAATCCTGGAAGATTGCTATGGATGAAGAAATTGCATCTTTGAAAAAGAATAATACATGGGATCTTGTACCATTGCCTGAAGGATGAAAACCTATTGGTTGCAAATGGGTGTTCAAGAAAAAGATTGGTTCAGATGGAGGTGTTGAGAAGTACAAAGCAAGGTTGGTTGCAAAAGGTTACTCTCAAGTTGAGGGTGTTGATTATGGTGAGATATTCTCTCTTCTTGTAAAAATGGCATCCATTAGATTCTTGCTTGCCATTGTTGTTGCTTATGATTTATAGGTTGAGAAAATGGATGTGAAAACTGCTTTCCTTCATTGTGACTTGGAGGAGGATATTTATATAACACTGCTATAGAACTACATGGTGAAGGGAAAAAGTAAATTGGTTTGCAAATTGAAGAAATATTTGTATGGCTTAAAACAAAGTCCTAGGATGTGGTACCATAAATTTGATACATATGTGTTGAGTTTGGGATTTGAGCATTCTAAATTAGATCATTGTGTTTATTATAAAACCGATGGTGATCATTTCTTGTTTATTGCCTTATATGTTGATGATATGTTATTTATTGGCGAAGAGAAAGGTATGATTTCAAAATTGAAATCTCAACTTGTTGCTAAATTTGAAATGAAATATTTTGGTGTAGTTAGGAACATTCTTGGGATGAAAATTAAAAGAGATAGAGTGAACAGAAAGCTATGGCTTCGCCAAAGTATGTCGATTCAATTTTACAGAGATTTAACATGCAGGATCGTAGACCATTGTGTGTTCCTGTTTCTATTGGAACAAAGTTATCTATTTCAAATTGTCCAACATATCCATTAGAGATGGAAGACATGAGAAGAGTACCTTAACAAAGTGCATTTGGAAGTTTGATGTATGCCATGGTTTGTACTAGACCAAACATTTCCCAAGCAGTGGGAGTTCTTTCTAGATATATGTCTAATCTTGGTAGAGTTCATTGGGATGCAGTTAAAAGGGTCTTCAGATATTTGTGTGGTACTTTAGATTATTCCTTGTGTTATCATGATAATGTGACTAAAGATGAAATTTCTCTTGATATTCATGGTTATGCGGATTCAGATTGGGTAGGTGATATTGATAGAAAATGATCCACCAGTGCTTATGTGTTTACATTTTTCAGTGGTGCAATCAATTGGATGAGTAAGCGATAGGTTGTGGTTGCTTTGTCCACTATTGAAGTAGAGTATATGGTAGCTACTCATGCTTGTAAAGAATCCATTTGGCTTAAGAGACTGTGTTAAGATATTGGAATAAAACAAGGTTTAGTGATAGTTTATTGCGACATTCAGAGTGTGATATGTCTAGCCAAGAACCTGACATTTCATGCTAGGACCAGGCACATTGATGTACAGTATCATTTTGTTCAATATATGGTCAAAGATGGCAGGGTGAAATTGGTTAAGTTAGAGACTTTGATAAATGTTGTTGATTCTTTAACTAAGCCTGTGAGCATAGAGAAGTTTAGATGGTGTTTAGAGATTATGGGCCTTTCGGCCCCTAGCAATTAAGAGAAAAAATTTACTCCCTCTCGTTGCTCTTGCAAGGTGTTCAACAAGTGGGAGATTTGTTGGGAAATTGTGTCTCAACCTTGCAATGATATAAATTTTATTGTTGATAGGATATATATATATATATATATTTCCTAGTTACACTGATAGGTGTAATAAACAATGGCATCAAGGGGGAGGAGTGGGATGCGTGTAAAAAAAAAATTGTTAACTTTTTTAGGAAACTACTAAAATGGACGACATACATTAGATAAATGATACATTATAAATATAGACCATTAATTATTAGGTTTTAGATCTAATTGTGGATATTTTGTTGGCTTATCTTGCCCTAGAATGTGATCGTATTTTATGAGGGCATTGTATTATGGCTATAGTAGAGAGAGGGTGATGTATTCTAAGAGTTTGTTAGCAAACATGTTGTCTCTTGGTTTTTGAGTGGTGATACTCCTGTGAGAATTTTTCTCTGCAAGTATATTGTAATATTTGTGATTTACTGAATAATATATTGGGTGGTTGTTGGAGTGTGGGTTTTTTCTCCCCAAAGGGTTTTCCCCACGTAAATCACTGTGTCATGGTATGCATGATATTTATGTTTATTTTTGTTTAAATTTCTATAACTGTTAAAGATCTATAAATTTTTTGCATTATTCTCCTCTCAAGATTAGTGTAGGAAGTTGTTTCGCTACCTTAGCTTCCTTACAAAGATCAATGGTTGGCAACTTCAAATGAAAAGAAGCTAGAATCAACGTCTGATGAAGATAGGAAGAAAATGGACAAAAAGGAATGGGGAACCATTCATTCGTGTCTTGCAAATTCCATCCTTCTGAATGTTTTGGAAGAATCTACCACACATAATTTGTGGAAGAGGATAGGTGATATTTACCAAACCTAAAGTTTTACTAATAAATTGTATCTCAAAAGACATTTGTATTCTTTGAAAATGAAGGATGGCGATTCTATTACAAAACATTTAAATGCTTGTAATATGATTACAAGTCATCTTGCACCAGTAGATGTTAAGATAGAAGAGGAAGATAAAATTATTTTGATGCTTTGTTCTTTACCCGAAGCTTGGGAAAATCTAATTGTTTCCATAAGTGGCGGTGGTACATAACCGAAGATGGATAGTCTCATTTTTCTATACTTCTTTCAAAAGAGATGAGAAATTCCATGAATGTGGGCTCCCAATATGCCTAAAACTCCCAGGAAGAGCAAAGTGTTGGAATTGTGGTAAGAGAGGAAATGTGAAGGAGTGTAGAAACAAGAAAAAGAGTTTGGATGCTTCCATGGAAAATTCCTCAGAAGATGGTGATTCTGATGCTTTTTTTGGTGAAAACTATTAGTGATGATGCTTGGCTTATTCATTCAGGTTGCTCTTACCATATGACTCCTCACAAGGAGTGGTTTACTTCATATTTAGCTTATGATGGGGGGGAAGTTTTCCTTGGTGATAACAACATGAAGAAGATTGTTGGTAAGAGAAAGGTAAAGTTGTGTTTCAGTGATGGAAGTGTTAAAACTCTTGATCATGTTTTACATATTCCAGAACTTGTGATAAATTTGCTTTCAGTATCCAAGTTGAATGATTTTGGAATGAATGTGACATTTGACAAGTCTGGTTGAAGGTTGGTACAAGGGAGTTTGGTGATTGCTAAATGATAGGGACTTTATTTAGGCATAATGCCTCCACTTTTTGTAATTCTTCTAATGTAACTGGCACTGAAAATGCATGTATGTTGTGACAAAATAGATTGGGTCACATAAGTGAAAATGGTATTAAGACTATTTTGAATAAAAAGTTGGTTGATGATCTTTCTAATTATTATGTTGGTAAAAATGATTTTTGTGAGCATTGTGTGTTTGGTAAATAGAATAAATCATCATTTCCTAATAGAACTAATAAAGCTAAGATATTATTAGAGATCATTCATTTGGATGTGTTTGGACTAGTGGATGTTGACTCTTTTGGAAAATATTGATATTATGTTACTTTCATTGATGATGTGTCAAGATACACTTAGATATATTTTATGCATGCAAAATCTGAAGTTTTCACTAAGTTTAAGGAATTTAAAGCCCTATTTGAGAAGAAAATAGATTATAAGATAAGGGTGTTGAGATCTGATGATGGGGGTGAATATTTTTCTAGGAAGTTTGATGAGTTTTGTAAGCATGCAAGTATTGTTCGGTAAAATTCTACACCTTATACACCTCAACAAAATGTGGTAGCAGAAAGAATGAAATGGAACTTAATGGAAAGAGATAGGAGCATGTTGAGTGGGGCTAAGCTTAATAGATTCTTTTGGGAAGAAGCTATAATTATTGCATGTTATTTTGTTAATAGATCTCCTTGTTTAGCTCTTGTTAATAAAACTCCTTATGAAGTGTGGATAGGTAGAAAGCCTTTTGTTTCATATTTAAGGGTCTTTGGTTATGAGGCCATTGTCCATGTGCCTCAAGAGAAGCATTCTAAGTTGGATCCAAAAGCATAGAAATGCATCTTTTTTTGTTATGGTGAGAATGTAAAAGGTTATAAACTTTGGAATCCACTAACTCGTAAAATGGCTTTCTCTAGAGATGTGGTTTTCAGGGAGTTTAGAGCTTACTTGGGTGAATAACAACCGAAGGAGAAAGATAAGAAAAAAACAGTGCACTTCGAGACAAAGATTGAGAAGCAGGAAGATGCACATGTGGAAGAACAACCAAATGGATTTGAGGATGGAGAAGAAGAAGAAGAGGGTTTAGAAAATTTAGATGATGTGCAGGATGAGCATGTAGAAGAAGAAGAGTAGCAAGAGCCCCTTACTCCTACCTTGAGAAGATCCACAAGTCAATGGAATCTAGTTGATAGTTATAGCCCATCCAATTTTTTGTCATGTATTTTCTTTGTTGAGTACTAATGATGAACCTAGATCCTACAAGGAGGCTCTTTCTTTAGAAGAAAGTGAGTCTTGGATGCAGGCCATGCAGGAGGAGATGATGGCTCTAGATAGTTGTGATACTTGGGATCTTGTGATTTTACCCAAAGGAAGGAAGCCCATTGGATGCAAGTGGGTATTTAAAAATAAATTTGGAGAAAATGGTCGGTTAGAGTGGTACAAGGCTAGATTGGTGACCAAGGGCTATTCCTAGAGAGAAGGAGTTGATTTCGGTGAAATTTTATCTCATGTTGCTAAGTTAACTTCTATTAGATTCCTATTATCCATTGTTGCTTCTTATGATTTTGAAATAGAGAAAATGGATGTTAAAAATGATTGCTTGCATGGGGATCTCGAGGAAGAGATGTATATGTGATAACCTAATTATTTTGTTGTGAAAAGGAAAAGAACACTTGGTTTGAAGGTTAAAGAGATCTTTATATGGTTTGAAATAGTCACCCAAGATGTGGTACCATAATTTTGATGCCTTTGCATTGAATTTGGGTTTTGTTAGAAGTGAGGAGGATCATTGTGTTTATATTAAGGTTATTGATGATCATATTCTAATCATTGTCTTGTATGTTGATGGCATGTTGTTTATGGGTAACAGCAAGGTGGTGGCTAAGGAGTTTAAGACTCAAATTTCTGGAACACTTGATATGAAGGATTTGGGTGCTACAAAATATATTCTTAGGATGGAAATCAATAGAGATCGAGTTCACAAAAAGCTTTGGTTAAGTTAGACTAAGTATGTTGATACTATTTTGCAGAGGTTTAATATACATGAATGTAAACTAGTAAATATTCCATTTCCAGTTGGTACTAAGTTGATTTTAGACATGTGTCCTAATTCTAATGATGATATTGAAGAAATTTCCAATGTTCCTTATACTAGTGTCATCGGTAGTTTAATGTATGCAATGGTTTGCACTAGACCAAATATAGCCCAAGCAGTGGGAGTTTTGAGCAAGTTTATGTATAACCCTAGTAGAGAGCATTGGAATTTTGTTAAAAGGGTGTTTAGATATTTTATGGTACTTTAGATTACTATTTGGTTTATCATGGTACTAATGATGTGGATAAGTCATTGGACATATATGGTTTTGTTGATGTAGATTGGGCAGGTGACTTGGATAGTCGAAGATCCACTAATGGCTATGATTTTACTTTGTTTGGAGGTGCAGTGAGTTGGATGAGTAAGAGGTATCCTACAGTTACATTATCCACCACCAAAGCAGAGTATATGGCAACTACACATGCTTCTAAGGAGGAAATTTGGTTACAGAGACTTCGTAATGGCATTGGTTTTGATTGTAGGATTGTGATGATTGGATGTGATAGAGTGCCATATATTTAGCTAAAAATACTATGTATCATGCTCGTACTAAGCATGTTGATGTTTAGTATCAATTTGTGTGAGAAATGGTAGAGAATGGTAAGGTTTTGATTGAGAAGGTTGACACTTTGGATACTGTTGTAGATTCTCTCACAAAGCTAGTGACCACGAAGAAGTTCTCTTGGTGTAGGAAGTCCATGGGCCTTGATCACTATACTTGATTATATTTTATTTGTATCTCATGGATGTAATTGCAATGTATAATATCAAGTGGGAGAATATTAGGATAGGTGACATTAAAATTGCTATCCTAGGTTGATTTATGTCTCCACATTCTTTGGAAAGTGTTCTAGGGGACATGAGGGACAAAATATTTATTAATTATTTTCTTATGACAAATTGTAATTGCATTCAAAGAGGTGGACCCATCATGATGGTGATTACTAAGAATCCTAGGAGAATATTCCTCTTGGGCATCCAACTTTCTGGGTTGGGACCTCTTAAGTGTGCATGCCCTTGCATGTTATTTTCCTGTTTTGCATGATCTTGCATGGTTGGGAACCTAGGTGTGAATGGTGGTGCATGAGATTTCATGTAGCCATTAAAGTCAATGAGCACTTTGGTTTGACTATTTCTTAAAGGTTGTGGGTTAGGCACCCATGTGAAGGCCATGTGATGATTTAATATTTTATTCCATGTTTATGGGTTATCCAGTAGGGGCATGGATTTTTCCAGGTGGTTTTTCTTGTTGTTTTGGGATACCATTTGTGGAATTCTCTCCCACAAACTTCTATATATTGGAGCCTTTGGATGGTGGTTTATGATGAGTTATTTGTAGGTTGTCAGGATGATGAAGTGTTGTCAGATTGTAGAGAGGATTGTTGTATTGATGTACTTCCTTGAAGATTAATACAAACATTGGATCTCTTTGGGTGTGGATTTTTTTTCCTATAAGGATTTATCCACATATATCTTGTACATCACTTGCGTTGATGACTTGTGGTATTACAATTTTTTTTCATTGTTGCAATTGTCAATCACTTAATCATTTTATGGTAATCTTGTAAACATAATTTCATATTTTCAACCACATATTTAAGTTCATATTGTTGCAAGTTATACCTTGATTTCCAACAAATACACCCATGTCCTTCTACTATAATCATAAATAAATGAAACATAATATGTGGATTTACCAATTGAAGGAACATCTATAGGACCAAACACATCATAATGAATAAGATCCATTACACCATGAGATTTATGAGAACTTGAGTAAAACTGAACATGATTTTATTTTCCATAAATGCAATGCTCACATAAATCAAATTCAAATTTACAATCAAACAACCCTTCAACAAGGTTTTTATTTTTCAAGGTCCTTAGACCCTTTTCTCCAATATGGCCAAGTTTCTAATGCCATAACATAGTTTTCTCTGCAGGTAACTTTGATTCAGAAGAAAGAGCACTTTTGGGTACCCAAAATCCATGACCATCTATTGAAGATGAAACCCTCACCTCTTCTATAGACTTGCTTTTCACATAAATATTATTGCACTCAACAGTGCATGCATCAAGCTTATACAATGTGTCATATTTGACATGTAGTGCCCCTCCATTCTCACCATGGATGTGCAGGTAGTCGGCCTTGGAACTCTAAGATGAAGGTAAATAATAGAGATGACTCTTTTGGTTTGAAGGTGAATCAATAGCTTGAGCTGTTTGAAGATGATCCGACACTAGCATTTTCAAGGAATTGGGAAAGAAAGAGAAGGAATTGGGGAAGAAGTAGAAGAAAATTTCCAGTGCATAACCTTGTTCATAGAATCCAACTCAACAGACGATTGTTGTGTAATGCCCTAAATTTAACACTCAAAAGTACAATTAAGGAGAAAACACAACTATCAAATTTCGTTCAAGAACGCTTAAGAAAACTCACAAAGTTTCTAACCAAGAAGACACTACAAGGAAGTATACAACATTTGACCAGTTATAGATTAATATATTAAGCTAGACAACTAAATTTCTTAGACAATCCTACGAGGGTTTTCAAATGGGGACATAGAAATTAAATCCTCAAGACATACTTAAATAGTTCAACCAACACATTCATAACTGAAAGCACAATAAAGTCACAAGCTAAGAAAATACATTATATCAATGTTAACTCAAAGTATGGAGCATCGATATGAATACTCATTCTTGCACATACAATTCCACAAGGCATGGCAAGATTCTATAAACAATTAAGGTGACTCTAATAAATATCAATTACGATGTTCTAATAATTAACATTCTAATAAATATTTAATAATATATGGTTAACATATTGATACTTATCACATCAATAAGTGGAGAGCAACAATGATTAGAAAATTCGTAGCTATATTATATAGAAAGAATTATAATGAATCAACCTTTCGATAACGAGAAAAATTACTATGACCTATTCAATCAATGACTCTAGAGAATGACTTAATCTCTATAAGAAATGATATAAATGTGACAATAGCCTAACCATTTGGTCTCTAAGACCAAAATTGGTAGCCATCATTAACATAAAAATGATATTATAGGACAATTCTTTTCAAGACTATAACCCTATTGTTAGTTGAGACCAAAAAGGATAATGACAATTTAAACCTTCTAAATTCACCAATAAAGTATGATGACACATGATGGTAGGTTTAATACCTCAGAGTGAATAACTCCTTATCCATAAAAACAACAATACAAACACTCTCTTCCATAAGCTTTAGTTAGTATGCATTAATACAAGTATCCCTACCAATATATATTCTAATATGAATGAATGCAAAGAACTAGTTAACAACAAGGACTTGTTCAAATTAAACACATCTTGGCTTTACCCTTGGTGATTATAAGAATAAAATTATATATGTGCATATTCCCTCAATAAAATAAACTTCTAATGGATATCAAGTCATTGTCTTTGTATATCGATTTGATAATCAGTTAATATTTAAACAAACTAATGCTTTTAAACTTAATAACCTAATGGTATGAAATTATGTATCACTAGCTCGATTGCCAAAAAAATTATTTCAAGGATCACTCAAATGATAGTAGAAATATGATGATGATATTCAAAAACTATCACAACAATATTACTAAATTATTAACAATCTACACTAATCTATTTTGGTTTTATTGAAAACAGCATAATCTATAATGATATGGTTTTGATGACAACCCAAAACTAAGATTTTATCCATGCATTGCCTAGAAAACATCATTCCTAATTTATTGATGCAGTTTCTTTGATGCCCATAATCTTTGTTAGACATATCTCATTTATCATAACATTTCAACATATATAGAAATTTCCAACATATAGGTCTTAGTCCACATATTAGTAACTCACAAATAATTGTGAACTTATCTCTAAGTGAATATATATACAAAATATAGAATCATAGACAAAACAACTAAATTATTTGACAAAAATATTCAAGGAGATGTCATCTCATGAAAATGTGATGAAATGATTGTAGAACGTACAAAATGGAGTTGCAAGGATGCTCTCAAAAACTTTGAATTAATGAAGCCCTCTGGAACACATCCTAAAATTGTAAACTTGGTTTGTGTTCTGGGTGCATGCAGTCATACAGGTTTGGTGGATGAGGGTTGCACATACTTCACACATCAGTAACCCTTACTGTGTTACATATATTCATACAGTTAATCATTAGGTATGTGTGGTTGACCTTCATGCCTATGCTGGCTATCTTAAGGACACCCTATCATATATGAATACAGGCTGAGAATTTCCAGCGACACTTTTTTTTGTTTTTTTGTTGGATTCTAAACGCTGCAACTTATGTTCATCTCTAAAAATGTTTGTGCAGAAGTGATAGGTGTGGTGAGATTATTAGAGGGAATAATATAATGTAAATCAATTAATTGACAAGCGGATTAAAATAAAGATAAATCAATGGCGTGACGGGACAATGAGAATAGCTTTGACAAAAGAATTGGTCAATTGACAAATCATGATAGACTTGATTAATTCGAATGGTTGTGTTAGTCAAAAGCATGAGACAAGGGTTATTAAATGGGATGATTACAAGCCAGCTAAGGTGACAAACTTTAGGTATTTACCATAGATATGCACAAAATGAGTTTGGTGAAAATACATTAGAACTTTCAAGCAAATACAACTCAAGGGTGTAAAGCCAAATTCCACAACCTTTGCCAATGTCCTCCCTGCATTTGCCAAAATGAAAGCTTTAAACCAAGATATGAATATCCATCAAAGCATACACAAAGCACGAAACTATCCCAGAAAGAGACGTGGTCTCATGGATTGCAGTATTGCGGGATATGCACAAATGGATTTGTTGAAAAGGATTTAGAAACACTCGAGCAAATGCAATTGGCAGGTGTAAGGCCAGGTTACACAATCTTTTCCAGCGTCCTCCCTGCCTGTAATGAAATGGAAGCTTTAGGACAGGGTACGAACATCCATCAAAAGCATGGAAAATGGAGAAACAAGGGTTGCAGTTACAACTGCCTTCATAGCCAACGTAGAGTTGAAGAAAAAGGAAGACATAAAATTCGCCAAAATTTTGAACACAACAGTAATAAATATATCTATTGGCACTTGTACTTATACCGGCCTCTGCACCAAAGGACTCTACCTAAGCAAAATACTTTAACCAAACTTCTAGCAGAAGAAAGTCAGCGGGTGTAAAGCTAGATAGGATTTCATAAACTACAGTGATATTGTTGCTGCATAATCAGACACCCTTTCAACAATAAACCCAATACCTTTTAAAAGCTAAACCATAAACTCAACCAACAATGACCCATTTACGCACAAAGAAAAAAAACCAGTTGTATACATCCACTCAAATAATTTAAAGCTCAATATCATAGGCTCCCATAACATTCTAATGAGCATTACAGTTGTGCTCAACAGGATGCACAATCCAAAACATGCATTTTCATAGCTATAGTAATTACAGTAAAATAGAGGCAAAACCCAATATGAATACTTAAATATATGTCCATTGCAAATGCAAGGTCATGTACCTCTTCAGACCATGCAACAAAATGTCTATCTCTGGCCTTGTTGGGATTTCCCAATCGAGATTGTTCCCTCTCCGTTAGTTGTGCAAGACTTTTTCCAAAACTCAGAGAAAATGGTAGCCAGCATAAACACTGCAACCACCAATCCCCAAATACACATCGTAGTGTTTTCCCCAACGTTGTGCCGCTGTCCTCTTTCTGCGCCCTCCCAGATCTCATTTTTTCCTACACAAATTCCTGGGCACTATGGTGTCAATTCTTCGTTAATTGTAGGCAAGACTCCCCCTATTCTTCACGCCCTTTTCAGATTTAGATCTCTCAGAAATTTCGCCCCCACATTGTCATGCCTCCCATATTCTTCACATGACCTCTCCAGAAAATTGCATCCTGGCAACTTCATGAGTTGGGAAGATCGACCCTTTTACCACGCCCAACTCTATCACACATGACCTCTCCAAAGACTCTCCATCTTCCTCATCATTGGGCTACAAGGAAGCCATGACCAGAGCAAGGTGCTAAGGCAGCCTTGACAGCATAATGCTCATCATCTCCTCGTTGCCGTCTCAGTCGTTGGAAATATTTTCCCTTTATTATTTATCTTTTCTCCCTGCATAGTACCACAGATGCCCACAGTTGTATAAATTAATGCTCATTCAATTCAATCTCTCCTCCAGTGTCCAAAGGTTGCCATTTTATTAACTATTATCGCTCCCTTCCACCATTGATTGCTATTATTTAAATGGGTACATGTGCCCCATTAATTGTATTGGATTTCCTTATACTGTTACCGATCCAACAACTCAGAAGAAGACAAAATAAAAGCTCAATCTCACCCATCATCACAGACACATTAAGTAATACCCGTTTCTTACGAATCAAGCAAGTTGAACTAAATAGATCAACCATTAAATCAATCAAGTTGTGAAGAGACCCTTTATAATATTTCTTTAACAAGAAACATTAAGAAGCAAGCTGGCTTTCTTGAGTTTAGGTGGCGCTTTATACAAGAAAATCTGGATTTACCCCAGTGGGTGATTTGTGGCTTAAATGGCCCCCTCCTCGCACTTGCCAGTTAGGTAAGAATGCAAGTAAATCAATGGAAGAATAATAGATTTCCTTTAAAATTCTATCCACCCATTGCTTCACTACACTTCCTTAGGTATGTTGTAATTATATTTGTGTAGACATGATACTCTAGATTTACGTCATTATTTATTGCTGCAATTGCTATAGCAATAATTACTACAAGAATAACCTTGAATGTTGAACTCTGTCGTTGATGTTAGTATTAAAGGTGATAAGAGCTAGTATGTTAATTTTAACATCAAGAATATTATCACTAATAAAATGCCTTGTCACGCCAATGCCAAGAGATTCATGCAAATTATAACATAATTAATATACTACTACTTGAGTAATATTGACATTTATAAAAGATAGTATAACCTCATAAAAGAGATTTCAATTTCCTGTAATAATGTTATGGGAATGATTAAAGGAAAGATATAGTTAACATCAATAATGAAAATTTGTGACTAAATCTTAAATCTTGTTAGTTGCTTAAAGATAATAGTTTTATTATTGATTATAGAGGCTGATAATAATATTGATATTCTGATAATAAAATTTTGTTGACATAATTATGTTTAAAGTGACAATATTGAAGTTACCACTAAATGAGAACCGGTAGTAAAAATATTATTTTGAGTTTAAATATAAATTTTATTATTGAGGTGAAACAAGGATCATAGTAGGATTTTAATATCGATCATACTATAATTTCCATTATTTACAACATTGATATTTTTATTAGTAAGTAATGGTAATTAATATAGTGTTAACATTAATATCAAAGAAAACATTAATATTAATACTATCAATGTTTAGTGGTAATTTGAATGTTAGGTATTCATGACATAGGTGGAGTTGGGATTGATATTCCTAATGGTGAAGATTATCTTGCTACCAAATTTATTTATGCCCACTAGACAATATTGGAATAATATTCATCTATGTTATTTTATTTTTATTTTTTTATAGAGGAATGCTAGTACGAACCTTACCAACGATGATACCATTATAACAGTGTTATGGAGGGTGGGGCCTCACACGTTGTCAATTGGTGAAGGAGATTATGATAGCAAGGATACAACGGCCTTCTCGTGCATAATGAATTTGGGTACCCATAAGTCATGACCATCTATTAAAGATGAAACCCTCACCTCTTCTATAGACTTTATTTTCACAGAAGTATTATTGCACTCAACAGTGCATGCATCGAGCTTATACAATGTGTCATATCTGACACCTCTACCAATCACCATAACACCTCTAACAATATTGCATCATGCATCAAAAAATACTACCTGCACACCTGCATCTATTAGTTTTCTCACAGATAACAAATTCCATGCTAATCCAAGGATATACAACACACCATTAATCCTTTTTATTCTACCATTAGGAAACTTGATTCTAACTTAACCACAACCAACAATAATTAAATAAGAATCATCGCCCAAGTACACCTTACCTCCATCAAATTCTTCATATTCAGAAAACCAATCTCTATTAAAGGTCATATGGAAAGATGCACCTGAGTCAATTAACCATACATCATTACCTGCATGAGTTTCTAAAGTTGCAATGGACGCATCATCATCTTCCTTCTCAGACTCATAATCATAATCAAATTTCTTCTTTTTCTTCTTTTCTTCTTTGCAGTGCTTATAAATATGTCTAGGCTTACCACAGTTCCAATAAATAACTTTGGACTTTTTAAGAGATTTGGATCTCCCCTTCAACTTGGATTTATCACATTTCTCACTCTTCTTTCCTTTTTACTTTAGTTCTTCCACGAACATTTAGGGCCTTCTTGGCACTAATGGATTCTTTCCTCTTCATCTCTTCAAAAAGCAGAGAACCCACCACATCTTTAGTCTTCAATATAACAGAAGTACTCCCAATAGCCATAACAAGAGAATCCCATGAATCAGGCGAAGAACAAAGAAAGATTTGATATTTCTCCTCCTCATCCATTTTGACACCAACTGATGTCAATTGAGCCACCAACATATTTAATTCTTATAGGTGGTCTGTAATTCGTCCACCCTCTTCCATTCTCAAGGAATACAATTTCTTCCTCAATAAAATCTTGTTCACTAAAGATTTGGCTTGATACATCTCACTAATTTTCTTCCATAGTTTCTACACAGAGGTCTCTTCATGGACATTGATTAAAATAGTCTACCAAGCACAATCTGATTAGACCCTTGGCTTTATGGTCCATAGCATCATATTGAGAAGCCAAAGTAGCATCTGTAGGCCTTGAAACTTTCTCATCAACAACATCCCACAAATCTTGATCTATCAACAAATCCTCCATCTTCAACTTCCACATTTCAAAATTATTTCTAGAAAATTTATCCACCTCTATTCTCCCTAATGAAATTTCCATCTAAAAATTCTTGCAGAAATATCACAAAGTGTCTTCTACACAAGCTCTCACTCAAATTTGGATTAGTTCAAAAAACCCAACAACCCACAACTAAAACCAAAGGTGATCGGGCTCTAATACCACTTGTAAGGAAGTTAAGGTAGTAGAACAACTTCCTACACTAATCTTGAGAGGAGGATAATGAAAAACGTTACAGATCTTTAACAGTTACAAAAACTTAAACAAAAATAAACATAAATATCATGCATACCACAACACAATGATTTACATGGGGAAAACCCTTTCGGGAGAAAAAACCCACACTCTAAAAGCCACCCAATATATTATTTAGAAATCACAAAGATTATAATATACTTGCAGAGCAAGCTTCTCACAGGAGTATCACCAACTAGAGATACAAAGACAACACGACTGTTATTAGACTCTCATAATACATCACAATGCATAGTCATGATACAACGCCCTCATAAAATAGGGCTGCCTTCTAGGGTAAGTCAATCTAACAAAATATTGACTGTCAAATCTGATACCTAATGATGAACGATCTAGATTCAAAATAATAAAATATAAATAAAAAATATCTTTCAGGGACGTTGCCCCCGAGTCCTCACTAGGGTGCACAACCCTCGGACCCCCATCCCCCTGGACCCCTCGTAGGAGGACCCCCCCACGCCCCCTGGTCGCTTATGTATCAACAATGCCTTATGTAATTGCAAGGTTGAGACACATTTTCCCAACATTTCTCAGGTGGAGGCGAAGTGGAGTTGGGGTTGGTGGAGTGATAAAGAGGAGGGGTTAAGCAAGGGAATGGAGGAAGGTTGGTGGTCAGTTTATTAAACATTAGTTTTTGATGGTTTTAAGATGTGAGCTATTGGTTTTGAGCCTATTGTAGGGGATTAAAGCCTTGAATAAGAGGGGCATGGGGACTTGGTTCTACCATTACAATGGTGGAGGTATAAGGTACCCTACATACCCCTCCTATCAACTTTTATTTTTTTATTTGATTTTTTTCTTTTTTCTTTTTAAATTTAAATTTTGTATTTTAAAAAAATAAAAAATAATATATATATATATATATATTTTACCTCCATTTTTCAAGTTGTGTAGGTGTTTTTATGGCCTTGGGTTGTGTGCTTGGGGCTTTAAATTTTTTTGCATCAATTTGACTTACACCAAATTTGATGATTTGAAAATTGATATTTATGTTTTGATTCTTTCTAATATTGTAAAGGATAGGTCTATTTTGTGCCAAAGCACTCCTAAATATTAGCATCCTACAAATTTCTTCAACAAAACACTATAGATATAACCTATCAAATCAAGCTAAACAACACAAGAAAAAATAGTATTAGATCAAGAACATGGTGATTAGGTTCATATTGAGCTCACCAAAACGAATGCAAGAAAAATAGAGAAAACAAATAAATTCATTAAAAAAGAATTTAAAACATAATTACACTATCTAAGAAGACCTCCAATTGAGCATCAAGTAGAGATGTGTTGATGATGCATTGATATGTGAATTCTTTCTTTTTCATCATAACATTAGCTTCCCTAGATCATAAAATTGATATAATAATGTTGCATTAAATATTGGATGTGACATGATGAACAAGATGTTAATTTTAAAGAATTTCAAAAATAGAGCTATATGGTTAAGATTAAGTCTTGGATCATGAGTTTGATCCAAGATTGGTGGAGCTAATGAGGAGAGGTGGAAATCTTAGGTGAGTTGCATTTTTTTTTTAATTTTCAATTAAAATAATGATTAATAATCAACTCAAACTGGTTGATTTATTAATATGATTGATTAGTGAGTTAATAATTTGCATAAAGCAATTAAGTGAATGCAAGGAAGAAGTTGGGAGGAGTTAAATATTTGCTTGAAATAGTTAACTAAGTATGAATGATGCAAATAGATTGATTATTGGATTGAGTGGATTAAATAAATTAGGTAATTAACTAGATGAAATGGAATTTGAGTATTAAATTATGTATTTAATGGATAATTGTTGTATACTAGGTGAAATTTAGGATTTTTATTTATGGATAAGGTGGATATTAGTTCATTGTAATTAAATAATTAGAATTATTTAATTAAATTATTATGAACTAAGGATAAGGAATAGTAATGAATGTTAATGATAATAGTAGAGGAAAAATCATTTGAGTGTCTAAATAACTAATGATATATGATTAATGTGGGATCTATAGAATGTTATTTTGGATTGAACATGATTTCTATCTTATGAGTACAAAAAATATATTTAGTGTACGAAGAAAAAATATTCATGTAATTTGGAATGCATGTTTATCATCTTAAAATATATTTTGAACATACAAGTTAAATGATACTCAATAGTAGATGATTACATAGTATGGGACATGGATGTCATCCCCTAAATATTTTCTATCACAAGATAATAATTATTTAAAACTTATGTTGAAGAAAAATAAAATATTTACATTAAAGATAAGAGGTACATGAATGACCAAATTTTGAAAGTTAAAAGATAATATATTTAACATATAAATTTGCATTTAAAGTGTATACATAGTTCTAATCATTTATTGATTAGAAAAACATTTTTTTTGAGCTTAAGTTTGAATTTAAAATTAAATAAAAAATTATTATTGAGAAAAGATCTATAAAATTGAGAAATAAAATAGACTCACTGTAATGTTAATTGTGTTACACGAGAAAAAATATATTCCTTCCCAATATCTTTATTTATTGACTATGTTTATTAATTGTTATGTAGTTGTGTTTCATGAGACTAAGGTTAACACCTATTTTTTAGGGAAAGAAATAGAAAATTTCTATGAGGTGAAAAATAATATTTCTCCCTATAAAAATGACTTTTCAATATTCAAAGGGGGATAAAATTTATTATTTGACCCTTTGGCAAAAAGGGGAATAAAAATAAAAGTTCTATATGATTACCTTAGAATTAAAAGAGGGGTAAAATAATTATTATGTAATTTATTTTAGAAAATGTATAGAATATTTGATTATCAAGTGAAAAAAAAATGAATCTCAAGAGAAAATGATAAAAAAATCTTTATGGGAAGGTATGATGGTTTGGATACTATTCCTTTGAATGTTATATAAAGGATTTATGAAAGGTTGGGAAGAGGGTAGAAGATAACTTATTCCTCCATGGAAGATGGTGGATAGGTAGGTGGTGGGAATTAGATAAGGGACATACAAAATGTGCTTGACTTAGGGTAGAACATACACCTATGATTGTCTTAGCTAGGGCTTTGAGTTGAGCATTTTCTTTATTTTGCATGAGTACATTTTAGATTATTGAAACTAATTCCTCCTTGTTGTCATAGCTTAGGGGGTCTTGTTGACGAGTGTTTTTTCACATCACAACATAGAAAAAACATGAAGTATCTTGTCTCTCTTGAAAGGAAATCTAACCTCTGAACTTTTAGAAAGATAAACCCAAGGCTTTGATAGCGAAGTCTTGACTTGCAAAAAACAACTTAGTGGTTCAATGATTTGTTGTTTTACAAGGGGCCTTTGTAATATCCACATTTTTTAGCATGTCAACATTGATTTTACTTTTGGTTTTCTCAGCAACATTTAGGGTTGTCAAAGGGGTTATCTAATATTTCATGAAATTTTGGAGTATACTGCCACCTTCAGATATCAATTTTGATCGAATTTTGTATTTTTTGCACTTTTAGTTGGCTATGTGGGAAATATTAATTGATTAAATAATTAATGTTTAAGTTGTCAAAAAAGATTAAATTAAAAGACAAATTAATTATTTTTAAAGGCGTGAATTGAAAAAAGTTAAATTATATTAATTAAGTCACTTTTGGGTAAATTAAGGACTAATTCTTAAAAAGAACAAAATTAAAAGCAATTGGAGGAATTCAACAAAGGTAGTGGGGGAGTTACGGTGTGATAAGGGAATAAATTTTTTTTGGAGTTCTTTTTGTAGGCATGCTAATTTGGTTTTTGGAGAACAAGTACTTGTTGGTCAGAGTTCACCACAACCTTTTGGAGGACAAAAACCCTTTGAAAGAAGAACGATTTTGATGGTGAGATTATCCACCCTAGCTAGTACTGACAGAATCACCTAGATATGAATCGCATGATTGCTAAATGACTTGGGGTTCGCTAAAGGTGGCAGACAATAGAGAATTAAAGAAAATATAGATTCTTGTGTAAATTTCAAGGGATCAATATTTACAAGAGCTTGCTTAGGAATAATACATGGGTTATAGTAATAGAAAATAATGGTTGTTAAGTTCGACATTGCAAATACCATCACAATATTGGGTGAAAATGAGGTGAGGATCCTGTGAGAGATATATCTACAAAAAATATTTTAATATGAGCCACCAACCTTTCATATCTGCTAGTTGTGAGTGACTCTTTTGGGGCGTATACTATTATCTAAATGATGAGCTACTAAGTCATCATTCTGGAAGTTTTCAAAGGAAATTTTCAATAGTTCAACTTTATTAATAATAGTTACTTTTGTGTAAACATGTTAGCAAGACAACTTCATATAGTAATATTTAATTCTTGGAATTAATTATAGTCATTTGCACCTTGTGTTATTTTGAATGAACTGGTTCAAATGGAGTTAAAAATATTGTTTATGTTCTTGAGATAAACATGACATGTATTGGAATCTATGAGAAAACTAAATTATACCTCAACTACACAAGACAAAGGGTAACCTATCAAAATAAATGGCATTTGAACCATCAGAATAATAGGTGAACAATTGTTTGGGTTTGGGTCCCTAGCTCGGTTGGCTAAATCTTTCCTGTTGCAAGAGGTTGGTCACGAGGTCTAGTCTCCCCCACCCCCGTGGTACTAGAGGGCGTGTCCTGCCAGCGCCGCCGGTCACGTTAAAAAGTTTACTAGGCGCATTGCAGTTTATAGGGGGTCATGCTACCCGATTCCTGCAGTCTAAAAAAAATAAATAGGTGAACAATTGTTTGATGAAATGCCCACTTGATAGAAAGCAGAAAACTTGGTGTTTGTTTTGAAAAAAAAATGTTATCAATTTAGGGTAGACCATTTCAATGGTATCAAAGAACAATTTTTTTTTCCATCTTGTTGGGTTGTGAATCATGACATCATTGAGTGAAAAAGAGTTGGGAATTTTTTTTATTGCGGGAGATAAACTTGGACACTTATCTCAATCAAAATATGTTCTTCTCATCATCTTGAGGAAGTAGAGAACTATTTTCATATAGTGGATTGATTAGTCGCCTTCTTAGTTAATTCAAGTAGTCATGATTCCAATAGTAAACTACTTAGGTGAGAAAAGTTGTTGAGACACAAAGATAATGAGGTAAGATAAGGATTACCATTCCTAAAGTTCCCTACAATGATGAAAAATTGAGGGAGATATTACAATTGATTATTAAAAGCTTTCATGGGTTAGGTGATATCAGAAGTCCTTTTAGTAAAAGGGTTAAGATTTTAGAATTGATGGAAAATGTTAGATCATGTGTTCTCATGATTGATTTATATTTTTATGATCTTATTCTTCAAACGTTTCATTATTTCCTAGCTTTTATCAATGAGGATCATGAAGAAACTATTCCTATTTGCATGAGAATCATTATGGCCTTGATTATTAATGAAATTGATGTTATCTTCTAGCCAATCTTATCTATGTTATTCATTGTTTTGAGACAATAATAAGATACTTCAACAACTGCATATAATTTGGTTTACAATGTTTTTCAACAATGTGAGATGAAGTTGATGTTGGTGTAATTAATTAATTATTACACTAGCATAAGTTAACTTAGGTCTTGCATTTAATCATTAAGTCCTAGGTTGCATTATTAGATCAATCATTTAATAAATGGGATAATGTTCCCTTCCTTATTTGTAGGAGATAAGATTCCTTCTAGAAGATGAGTTGTCCTTCTAGAACTTATCCCCTCATTTAATGATCATCACCATTAGGGTTCACATGTTGTCACATGTTGTTAGATCAAGACACATGGAAACATCTCATGCATATTAGGGTTTAGCTCTTGCCTATATAATCAGGCATCTTGTACATTTGTAATCAATTAGATATCATATTATATCAATATTGAATCTCCATTGTGCATGCCTAGTTGCAACACTTTCTGTGTGGTTGATTATCTTTCTTGGCTTAAAGGTCCTACATCGAAGACTGCAGCTTCAAGGACTATGCATTCATAATCCCAACATGGTATCAGAGCTTATCTAGTGAAACGTCAACCCTCGATCAAGAAAGTTGGTGTGCGAGATTCTCCGCAGGCTTGAAGGTTTCCATTGAAGGCTACTTGTTTCCACCCGAGGACCAAGCTGATTTCTGAAGTAGATTGAGTCAGATCCGAGCTCGCCATTGTCTTCAGAAGGCCTCGAAACCCTAGGATCGCCTGCCCATTCATCAAAATCGGATACATCATTCTGGGAGCCATCAGAGGTATTTTTTAGGGTTTGAAAAATCAATCGTACTATTCGTACAATTTGCAGCAAAAAATCATCCCGGTCAGTTGTCCTCTGAGGCAAAATTTTTTTAGCAGCAGGCCACTTTTCGTTTCAGGAAAATCGGGCTAATATATTTTTTATTTGGAAAAAAATCATTTTTTCTATAGTTTTAAGGAAAATATTTTGGGCGACCATATAATTTATTTCTCCGTCGGCATATAAGGGCTGTGTTTTTAAAAAAAAATAAAAAAAATCATCGGCATTTTTTTTACTCTCGTCGGTATTTAATTTCTGCAGGGTTATTTTTTATTGCCGTTGGCAATATAAAAAATCAAATATATGTCCTTTTTTTAAAAAAAAAATCTGCAGACTTTTTTTTTCGTTGTCGGCCGTATTAATTTCTTCGCAGGGGTTTGTACACCGACCGGCTGTCACATCCGGCCGTATCCACCGCTGTCAACTCCCGCTGGCTACCGTGTTCTCCTCGCCGACCGGTCGAGTCCCTACCGCCGGTGATTGCGGTTGCCTCCTGCCGGTGCCAGTGTTTCAACCGCCGGCCATTCTCCAGGCCCCCACTGACGACGACTTCCGCTGGCCATCGCCGACGACCGCCGACCTTCGGAGAATCCAACTCCCGCCGGCCGGTGCTCCTCCTACCGGTGGTTATCCACCACCGGTGGTGCTCTCCTCACCAACGGCGCCGCCCGACATCTCCGCCCCGCCGCCACCAGGGGTGGCGCACTTTTTTTGCCTCACTTTTTCACCGTGGTCACATCACCGACCAGGTGCTAGCGCCCGGGGGGCTTATTTTTTGCCCCAGTTTAGCCTGCAGGTGCCCAATCAGGGCCTTTTTTTCATTTGATCATAACTTTCACCCAGGGTATCGATTTTTTGCAAACGATATACCGTCGGAAAGGGATTTTCGCATACTTTCCAGTGGTGACATCCGTTCTGTGAAATTTTTCTCGCAGACATTTCTACATCCAATTGAAGTCCAAACCCTAATTTGGACATAAAAGCTTGTATCTTCGCAACCGTTCATCGGATTTCGGTGATTCCAGCAGCATTCGGACGGTGATTCAGAGATTTTTTTTATCAGTCCAGCTCCCTGATCAGTTTCAGTTCCAGGTACTCTTGCATTGATTTTTTCAATTTGGTGCATTTGTTCAATACCCTGGACATCCTGAGGCTTGGGAAAAGTTTTTTTGCTCTGGGTTGCATCACTTCAATTGTAAATCATATTTGGAAGTCTTTATTTGCTGTTGAAGGTCAGTGTATTTACATTATTGTGAAGAAATTTCATTATGGGGCTTGCATATTTCTCTCCTTCTCTGGTTATGTTGCACAAAGGTAACTATTCACAATGGCGAGATGGGATCTGCCACCATCTTCGATCACTTGATCTATTGCCTCATCTATTTGGTATTGTTCCTCATCCAAGTGAAGGTATTCTTGAGTTTGCTTGGAGTTGCAGCAGATATACTGTTTTGGAGTTTGTTTCTATGCAAGTTGATTCTGATGTTTTGAATGCTATTGATCATTGTGATTGTCCTCACATTCTTTGGACTAAGCTTTGGGAGATCTATGGAGATTCAGAGACTCCACCATTCCCCTATGATCATGATTCAGAATGTCTTGCTTCAGATCAAGTTCCCTATGATGATATTGTTATGCAGGAACTTGATTGCCTTGATCTTTCCGAAGAGGTTGACAAGGTACCTTTCAGTGCTTCTTCTTCATTAGAGACAGTTGGTATCCATTCACATTCAGTGATTCCTTGTCCAGAATCATTGATTGAGGCTTCCACTATCATCATCAATCAGGACACATTCAGTTTTTCAGACTTGACATCACATGATGGCTTCGTTTCAGGTATCATTGCCTTGGCCACTTCTACAGGTTTGGAGAACATTCTTGAGGGGGTATCACTCCTCTATTCAGATCACACTTTGGAGAGTTGTTTTGAGTCTCCTCATTCCTTTGTCTCACCCTTGTTTAGAAATTCAGAGACTACATTGGAGGCATTAAGTTTCTCTTCAGAGATTTCATATCCGAGACTTCTTCCCTATCATTCCATCCAGGACTTGAAGTTTCTTCAGCATCTACCATTGGATTTGCTTCAGACTTCCTTCAGTGGTTTTGAGGACACTTCATTCAGAAGGGGCTATCAAGTCTCCATCACATCCATCATATCCATTCTATCTCAGTCTTTGGATACTGTTCAACATCAGTTTCTGCATCATCCTGATTTGTCGCCCTCTTCATTGTTTGGGACTATGGCATGTTCTTCATCAGGCAAGGAGACATTTGAGCAGCGTTCAGAGACACCATCATCCATTTTCATCCTTCCTTCCTTCAATTTCTATCCGGAATGGGAAGCATCTCTCCACTTGCAGTTGGTTTTGTTTCTTCCGAAAGGGAGACAAGTTGTTTGTCGGCATTGGATCTTGTTCTGTCCTCAGACACTTACCTTTTTTGCAGGTGATATCATTTTTTGGGGGGGCTACATAGTCTCTCTCTTTACCTCCTATGGGGGGGCATTGATTGCATTGTATCCATGTGACAGATGGTGTACTTGGGGGGTATTTGGGAGTCCTCCATCCTTCCCATCCTTCCCATCCTATCTCACATTTCTGCTTTTTCATCTCCTTTTTGGAGAGGGGTTTTGTTCCCATTGGGTTTTCCCCTTTTCTCTGGTTGTGGGAGATTTTCTGCATCTTCATGTACATGGGTACCTAACATGGCCTCGTAGCCGGGACCCATCATCATCTTGCATAATCATTGCATCTTCCTCCCTAAGTTGCACTTATTGGGGGTGTTGGTGTAATTAATTAATTATTACACTAGCATAAGTTAACTTAGGTCTTGCATTTAATTAATTAAGTCCTAGGTTGCATTATTAGATCAATCATTTAATAAATGGGATAATATTCCCTTCCTTATTTGTAGGAGATAAGATTCCTTCTAGAAGATGAGTTGTCCTTCTAGAACTTATCCCCTCATTTAATGATCATCACCATTAGGGTTCACATGTTGTCACATGTTGTTAGATCAAGACACATGGCAACATCTCATGCATATTAGGGTTTAGCTCTTGCCTATATAATCAGGCATCTTGTACATTTGTAATCAATTAGATATCATATTATATCAATATTGAATCTCCATTGTGCATGCCTAGTTGCAACACTTTCTGTGTGGTTGATTATCTTTCCTGGCTTAAAGGTCCTACATCGAAGACTGCAGCTTCAAGGACTGTGCATTCATAATCCCAACAGTTGAAACCTTTCTTGGTTAATGAGGAATAGGTGGATGAAAAGGAAGTTACATCAGTAGATAAAATTATTTTTGAACATAGTGTTTTATAACTTCAAAATGTGAATTATGCAAAGAGGATACGATAAAGGTGGTTGATATTGAGAGGCATGTTATTGAAGAAAAATAAAAAAAATATTATATGAAGTTGAGGTTGATCATTTTCCCAATGAATCATGTGATTTGAAGAAACAAATGAAAGTTATAGAAGATATGATTTTTGTAGCCCTAACATGTTTTGACCACACATACAATCTCATTGAAGATCTCTTTTGGAAGGCCCAAATTAAGAGAATACAAAAGGGTTTGGAAGGAGGGTCCTCTCTTTCAAACTTACAAGTCCTCAAAGAAAACTTGAGAAATTTGAAATTAAATTTATTGAGCTTAATTTTAGATAGGGATTATTCCATCAAACTTGTAGAATATATTCTTGTTGCATTGAAAGAAAAAGAGAAAGTAGTAGATGGGTACACCTTTGAGCTTAAATCTACTAAGAATTCTTTGGAGAGTACTCAAATGGCTCTTCAAGAAGAAGAAATTTAGCTAGTTATTGCAAAACAGTTTAAGGAGCAAGAAAATGAGGAAAGTACTAGGGAAATCAAGAAAGTAATAGATGAGTTTGATAGGATCTTTGTTGATTTTGATTTAAAACAAATTCCCAAGTTGGCAAGAGTAGAGTTGGAACAAGACAATCGATTAGATAAAAATAAATTTTTTTTTCAATTTGCCAATAATCATATTTTTGAGTGGGATGTAGAGTCCACTTTTGATAATTTAATTTTTGTGATGGTGGATGAAACACTTCTTAATTTTAGTGTTATGGTTGGTAACGACCACAAGATATGGGATCCAAGTAAAATTCCTAGTTGTGAGGTAATAACTCAGGAATGGGGTTATGGACTTCTGAAATCTATTTTATGGATGGGTATTGGGCAAGATTGTAGAATTGAAGTTGTTGTCCACCTCCCAATCAACCAACACATGATTTTGGTTACTTGCATACAAGTGGTTTGGTCAATAATCTAAGTCAATGGGTGGAGTATTTTTTAATGGAATTTTAATGGCGATGATAGTCTCATTATTGGAAAAGTTTGTTCAATCAATTGTAAGCTCACAGACCCTATTCTTACAAGAGTTCTTCATCATCACAGCTACTACTCCAATATTATAATTCTGATTTTGAAAAAATGAGTTAAAATGAGCTGATTGGTTTTCAGTACTTATAGATTTTGTGGTAGCGAAATATGGAATATTTATTAGATATGATTTAGTTATTCTTGATTTTTGCATTTGTGGAAATCCTTGCAAGTTGCTAATCTATATAACTTCAAATTTTGCATTGATTATTGCAACCACTTGTGTAATATGGTGTGCACTAGAATACCACTTTGGCAATTGGAAGTTGAATGATAATGAGGTGCTATCAGTTTATGATAGGGGAAGAATTCCTATGATAGCTAATTTCAAAGTTGATATTGTTTTCACTTGTTTAATCAAAATCTTATCAAGGATTCATCTTCATCGTTTTTGGAACTTTGTGATGATTGATGTGGAGGACCATTCTCTCGTGTTTATCAGAGTATTTATCCTATTGTCCAAGATCGTGTTAGGCAGTGGGATTGTAGATGTGAACCTCATTGAGGTGTCTTGGCCAAAGATGTTTCATGACATAGATTTTAGCTCTCACTAGTATTTCAGTTTGGGTTTTGTTGATGACTATTATTTTTTAGTCACAAGAGAGGTCAACATAGATTTGACATGATGAGTGGACAGTTGTTATTAGAGTGGCATAGTGGTAGCTTGGTGGTTATTTTCAAAGATTGATTTGGGACTTCGGGGTCACACTTAAGGTTAGTTGGACTCAATTAGATATTATTGAGGGTTCCCTGGCATTGCTTGAGGATAAGAAATCTTTGGGGATGGTGAACTATAATAACCCTATTTTTGACCATGTTAGTGTTGATTTTAGTTTTAGTTTTCTCAGCAACAATCAAGGTTATTACAGGGGTTATCTGATGTTCCATGAAATTTCAGAGCATTCTGGCACCTTCAAATATCAATTTTGATTGGATTTTATATTTTCTGCACTTTTAGTTGGTGTGTGATAAACATTAATTAATTAAATAATTAATGTTTAAGTTGTCAAAAAATATTAGATTAAAAGAAAACTTAAATTAATTATTTTAAAGGTGTGCAAAAGTGACTTAAGTTCTAGAAAAGTTAAATTAAATCAATTCATTCATTTTTGGGTAAATTAAGGACTAATTCTTAAAAAGAATAAAATTAAAAGCAATTGGAGGAATTCAAGAAAGGTGGTGGAGTTATGGTATGAAAAGGGAATAAAAGTTTTTTGGAGTTCCTTTTGTAGACATGTTAGTTTGGTTTTTGGAGAAGTAATTGTTGGTTGAACAGAGTTCACCATAGCCTTTTGGAGGATGAAAACCCTATGAAAGAAGATCGATTTTAGTGGTGAGATTCTCCACCCTAGATGGTAGTGGCAGAATCACCCAGATTTTGCATTGGGAATTTAGCGATGGTGTTTTGAAAAATTTGCGAAGTCTTTGTAAAGAAAAATTTCTAAGTTTTGAATTGAAGAATTAGCAGAATCGAGGCGATATGTTATTTTAATGTTGATTGGCAGTTTCAATATCTTTTCGTACCACTTTAATACATGGTATCCTCATTCCAAAAAGAGTTGTGTTAGTTCGGTTAATTCCAAGTGTAGCATATCACCTTTTAGAAAACCAAATTAAGGTGATTTGGGAGTTTCAAGGATTGCACTATTTTGAAAGTTGTCACTCATTTCTCAATGTTCTCACTGATAAAAGAAGAATCGTAAGTTTGTTATATTCCATTTCCTTGACCATTGTATATTGGTAGACCAGTCCCTAGCCGTATAGTTTCTAGTATTCAGAGTAACAAATTTTAATATGAAATAGAGCTAAATTTTAGAGATAATTTAGGCTTAAATGCAGCTAAATGTCCCTTACTGCTTACAAGGCCTTTTAAGGATTTCTTCTTGTGTGATTACAATAGGGGAAACTTCATAGTTTTAGGTGAATGGAATTACATATTATACACATCAACTAGAATGAATAATTGGCCACGCTATAATATTTGTCTTAGGGACTCTTTAGGAAATGATATAATATATGAGATATGAAGAGTACAATGGGAATTGTGAAGTGATTTTTATTATTTGAATACAAATTTAATGTTTGTTCGCCTTGTATTACCATTGGATCACCTTCACTATATTTAATAACTTTATTTTACCAGGAAACCATATCATTATTTGGGGAAGATATACCATCAAAAAGAAAAAAAGGGGCAGTCAAAGGAGCTCTAAATCATATTGAATCTTATTTAAAGTCCAGTCGCTCCTACCAAAATCTTATTTGTATCTTATTAGGATGGTGTACTATCTTAAGCAACTATGCTAGCATGGGTCAAAATTGAAGAAGATTTAATAATTTAAAATCATCTTATAGTTTTCCACTTCAATGTGGAAAGAGTCACAATTTCCATGAAGAAAGTTAAAATACTTTAATGAATTGTAGAAATAAGAGATAGGAATAGTTGCCATTATGAAATGTCTTGTTCTTTGTAACCACTGTTGCTCATCAATATTTACAAGAGTTGTATTTTTAAATCCAGAATCCAAAAAAAATGTTCAATATCTAATATGGAAATCTAGTAATGATTTTCTTCCTAAACTAACTCAATCTTAAATAAAATGCAAAAGGTAGGGTCAGAAGAGATTAAGTTAATAAACTCCAAGGACAATAACAATAATGGTTTGATGTTATAGATAGATTGATCCCTCACAAAACCAATCCTTGCTTACTCAAAGACTAGCTCACAATGTTTTAGGAACGATGCAATCTTCAAGGGAAATGAAATATTTTTAGATCATGCACATTTATGCAAATACCAAATTCTTGTGTAAATCAAATAAATATTCACAATTAAGCTAATAAAAATAAGGCTTGAACTAACCATATAAATTAACTTACAATCAACAAATTGCAAATGATATGAACTAGAGATCTATCAAATATCTTCACACTGCACTATTATTATAACTGAAAATTATCTAACATAGAAGAAAGGAACCATGTAAACATAATAAATAAGAAGTAGAACACCAAAACTCCAATATTGTGCCTGCATTAATTTCAAATGTTGTGTTATAACAATTCATGTTCAACAACATTTACAATGAGATAATGTTATCTTTTATAGGCAAATAGAACAAACATGTAAGGACAAATCAATGGTGGAGATTATCTCAACACCAAGGGCCAATATTATATTTTCATTTAATATTTGGAGTACATTAAATGTTTGATACATATTCATCATCCATCTCCAACTGAATTAGTTACAAATGTACCTAGGGATATTTAAAAGTACATTAATATTATATCCTTGCATTAAATTACATTTACAACATCCTAGGAAATTTGAGGCACAAAATTACAAAAATGTGTCCAGCTGGCAATTCACAAGAATTGATCATCAATCACACTTTCACCCTTTGACTTCTCTTTCATCTATGTGAACTTTACAAAGGTCGTTAATGTTGAAGTGACCTCATCATTGGGTGGACCTACTTCAACATGTATTTTATAACATTGATCATCATATTGATCGATCAACTAATGGTGTAAGGCCATCCACAAAGGCTTTTGGCTAATAAAATTTTGACAATAGACCAAAATTTGAGCAAGGTTATACATAAAATCTATTGATAATTCCTTAGTAGGTTCCTTCTGGATTAATAACTTCTATTGTTGTTTCAAAATTTTCTCATTTATTCCCATGGAAACATCTACTTCGTTCTTAGTAAGCACCTTCAAAAATTGCCTACAAGCTATCAAAAATTCGTTGATCCAAGCATTGAGTTTCTTCACTTCTTGATCAATTTGCATTACTACCTTCTTGTGGAATATTAGGGCATGCATCCAATATTGAGGTTCCTTGACTAATTATTTCTTCAAAATACCCTCCCTCACTAGCACCTCATTCAAGAGCTTCTTAATTACCTCTAATTCAGGAAATACTTAGCCATTGTATTTCTCATTACTATTTTAATCCTCAACTAATTTATCTACCTTCCCTTTGATAATGAGGAAATCATTATTCACTTGGTGACAATTTCAATTTCCCTATCATTGTTGTCAAAAATACAATTCAACCAATTTTAAGTAGATTGGGCCCAAGACGTCATTTGCTCCATTTTATCCACCTCATCCTTAGATAGAACTACTAGAGCTACAACCTTTCTCAGGATACTCTATATAGGAGTCATTAGATGTTGGATGAAGGCAATGAGTTCAACCACCTAGAATTTCAACTTAGCCTTAGTCACCTCATCCTTATTCATTCTTTTCAAAATATTGAAAACTAACCTCTAAAATTCATCTATCTCATCGACTCTATTTGTGGGGCCCAAATTGATGGTTGAGATATCAAAATCTTCAGGAAAAATTATCCTATTATCTTTATCCATAGAAGTGGTAGCCACATGTAGGATCTTAGAACCCAATGCATCCTTGGTCATATGATACCTTATCTTTGCCCTTTTCTTCTCCCTAGGCCTCTCTACCCTACTCAAAATTGCCTCTAAACTTAGCTTGGGAACCTCAATAATTGGTCTCTTATTTTGTAGTTATTCCTCTAGCCATGCAAGAGCTGCAATCTTATTCATATATTGTTTGTTGAGGAGGAGAGGAAGTATCCTTTAGAATATCCTCTACCAATTACCTATTCTTCCTATCTTCCTGGTTGATCCATTCTAGCCTTATGACTTGAAATCTCTTCTACAGATTTCACTTCTTCCTGGCATGTTGATTTCTCCATCTCGATCTAAGGAACATCCTCTACAACTTTCTCTTCTTCCAAAGGATTATCTTATTCAAATGGAATAGATGCATCTTCCCTCAAATCCAAATCTTCCTTGCCCTCTCTTTCTTGCTCCTACAAGTCTTCAAGTATCTTATATATGTTCTCCATAGAATGAGGTTTCAACGTTTCTTTTGAAGATGGGGAAGTGGTTTGTGCCAGTTGGTTCAACAAAGACTTGTTGACTTGGGAGAGCATTGTAGCTATCACCTCCTTAGGCATGTTGGAAAGATTAGATATGTATGATTCTGGAAGGTTAAGAGAAGTGGGAGGAAGTGAGGTAGAAGGAATGGTGGAGGAAATGGTGGACATAGTGAATTATGGTGAAGGAATAGATGTCATGGAAGGGAGAGAAGTTGGAGAAGGGGATGAATAAATGGAAATGAGAGTAGTAGAAGGAGTGGGAATGGAGGTGGTTATATCTACAAATATATCAATGGGAGGATGTGAAGAAAGGGTAGAAGGAGGGATAGTATATGGGGAAGAAATTATGGCAATGGAAGGAGAAGATGGAGGTGTAGAGGTGGAAGGAGTCTAGGTGAAGGAGAAGAATCATTTTGTTCTTCTTCAACTAGCTCCAATGAAACTATTCTAACCCTCTTATTTCATTTTTATTGGGGCTTACTCCCCTATGAGGTATTGGCCTTCCTTTTTTATACTCTTTGTTTGGTAATGGACTACATATTTTCCTTTGTCCTCTTGGCATTGCCTTTAGATTTGGAAGGGGTATCGAACACCCAGAATACTGAGAGGGGGGGTGAATTAGTATTCACTGAAATTCATTGACTTCGTCAACTTAAATATCCATTCAATGCATCACATTAAACTTGAAGTAATAGAAAGGAACATAGAAAGCATGTATCACATCAAAGAAAACAAGAACACTTGATTTTATGTGGAAAACCCAAAAAGGGAAAAACCACAATGAGGATTAGCTCACAATATATTATAACTAATCATAAGATATTATAGAATGGCTCGCTACCAGGTGGACTCACTATTCGGAGGACTCACTATCTATAGAATAGAAGAAATGGCTCATAATGTTGCTAGGATAGATATGAGGGTGGCTCACTGCCATAATTTAAATTGATACAATGCATCTATGATATGTTGAAGATAGTTTCAATTAAGCTTTGTAAACTGATTTGACATACTTCATGCTTCTCCACTTATCAACCTCTTTGCACTCTGCTATGTTGTAGATCTCATACACACTTAATTATTTCACATCACACATCTCATACCACACATCGCACAAGGAATTAACCTTGTATGTATATTGCTTCCAATACAAACATAAATTAGGTCAGCCTAATTGATGTATTTTGCATCCTTATAACTTTTTGGATCATAACACCAAAATGTACACAACCCAAAACATATGCATAATCAAAATAGGTCAGCATGACCTATAATTACTCTCATAAGTTTGATCCACACATCTTTTAATTATGGATGACCTCAAACCCTTTAGGTCAGCACCATTGGTGAAGCAACAATGGAATGAACCAACTATTCATTCACAACCTAACACACGAACCTCCAAAAAACTTTCCACATGTACCACACATACTTTTGACACCTATAAACATTCCCTCAAAACCGTATAACAAAATGTTCATCCACAGTGGAATGCAGAGCATTCCAATCAGGTACTCTGTCACTGTAACTCTTCCATACTCTATCAATTCCAACTTTGACTATGGAGGGATACAAGATGTGAAGCCTTGGATTTAGGTTCCTCCAACATACACCAAAATTACCTCAAAACTGCATAACCAAATTCTTCATGGTGAAGCAATGTGGACCACAAAATTGGTTCTCTAAACACTAAAAACCGCATTTTGGACTTAGGCAAGTATCCAACACATCTGGTCTACACCAGACCAACACATCTACATCTATATAATGGATTGACATCATTGAAAACACTACATTCAATTGTGCTCATTAGACATCAGCTCTACAGCTATATATCAATGTTGACATCAATGACAACACAACATCCACTAATCTTCTCAATTCCAAACTTCCAAAACTCTCCCCCTTTGTCATTGATGGCAACATGCCCAAACTATTCTCCCCTTTGACATAAAGGGAAAGGGATCTCAATGTCAAACATGGAAAACTAATTCAACTATTCTCCCCCTTTGCAAGTATATACATATATACATATATGCATGAGAATAGCTCCCCCTTACAAAGTTATCAATCAAAATGATCAAAAATGTATTGTAATATAGTCTACTACTTCTGCATATGTAAAAAAAATCTAGAATTTCATAAATAAAATTGAAATGTACATAATGAACTAGAGGAGGGTAGAATACTCTTGTAAGACACCTTCAATTTCACAAGGTGTTCCTCCCAATTATTCTAGGCAAAGGTAAGTGTTCTGCTTTGGCTCTCAAATTACATAAGGATGTCTTCTCCTTCATTCGGTGAACTGGGTACTGAATTATTTTGTGCCAACCTTTGTGCATTTTCTAACACACTAGACAAGGGGGTAAGCCTTACACTTACTAGATCTCTAAGTTGATTGTATTGTACTATTATATTCTCCTTTTTCTCTTGCAGCTGGAAAAACTATCCATACAGATTTTCTATTTCCATCCTTATAGTACCATCTGCATCATTCATCAGATCATATGCTCTGAGGCCTGATCAATTTGTGATTCAATGGAGTCAATTTCATTCTTTATACTTTTTGTAGAACTGGGCCATTTCAAAAAGAATTGAAACAAAGTCCTTGCTTTATCCAAACACTTCTACACATTTTTCAAAATTTCTTGCATTTTTCCATGTGCAATACTACACTTATCAGATATTTCGGCCAATCTCTTGCCATTTACCTTATTTGTTATCTCCTTTTCAAGCCTCTCTTCCAAACTGGTAGAATAGTCTTTGAAATAATCTAGTAGTAACTTTAGTTTCTGCACACCGGACAAAGACTCATCAATTGTAGCTTCAGGAATCCATTCTTGCAACACTTTGACTGCTTCTTCAATCAATTATCTGATCTTTTGGTGGGTTTGTAATATTTCCTTCCTTTTGAAAGCATGAAACACATCACCAATTTGAAGTTTCTGCAAGGGATACTTTTTTCCCATGTCCACTTGACCCTCTTGCAAAGGGAGTTGTAGCAGTTGTGTTGATACAACGAGTTAAAATTGCAACTGCATGTCCAATAGAACCTTGAGTGAATCATCAGAGGATTCACCAACAACCTTTGTGCTCTACTCTTCTTTCTCCACATTCTTCTCATTATCTGCACTTCCTAACTCTTCCTCAGACTTATTTTCTTCAGTAGATTTCTCATTATCTTCTGGAGGAGGCTAGTCTTCAGTGTTTTGTGTCTCTAAATTCTTCAGGTTGTCTTTTGTAACCTCTTCTTTTTTCTTTGCATATTTTTTTGTGTCTTGAGGATGTGAATTTTTCTTAGTTTGTACTTCATCCTTCTACATTTCATCATCCTTTTCTTTTCCAACATTCTTCACTACCGAAGAGGCATTACCTATTGCCACATCTTCATGTACCTTCTCTTCTTGCTTCTCAATCTCATGTTCTGGAGCATGCTCATGTTGTGCATTTCCCGACTCATTTACTTTCGAGATAGAAGTGTCATGTTGCATTTCATTTCCACTTTCTGAAGATATTCCAAAATCTTTAGCCAAATCTGTAATCTTTTGCACTATCTCATTTCTCAACCTCTCAATATCATCTTTATCCCTACTCATCAGGGTGCAAACTCTCTATTTTTTCCTAAATTCTTTGTTGTATATTTGACCCATTTTAGCTTTGTCCTCATTAGTGAGAGAAGAACCAATATTCTCCAAGGCAAAAGTTCTCATTTTGCATCCTCATCAATTGCTTCTTGCCTTCTTGCATACAACACACCTTTTAAATCTTCAAGCAACTGATCTTCTATATCTTTCATACCAACATCAAATGCTACAATGTACCTGATAATGGCCTCTTCTATTGTTGTCTTGTCAGTATCATTTACAGTGGTATATAATGCAGTTGTTTCTTCTAGATTCCTATACTCTGCAATACTATTAACCAATGCTTGAAGTTTCATTGGGCTCTATTTTTAGACTAGAGGAGATTTATCCTTCTTATTTCCTTTTCCTTTTGGGGGATTTTCTCCTTCACTTCTCTTATTTTCTCTTTTTTGAATAATGAATGATTTCTCTTGCTTCTCTACTTCTTCCTCACTATCAATATCCATAATATCCACCTTTTCTTTCTTTGCACTTGCCTCTTCTCTGGAGGCTTCAGGAATTCTCTTCTTTCAAACCAATTTAGGTCCTTCCTCTTCTTCTTCTTCAATCTCATACCCAAAATACCTTTCTCTTGTGGCTTTTTCTTTCTTTCTCCTCTGCAGGGGATTCTATTCTTTCACAAGGGAACCGGTTGACTCTTTCCTCTTAGCTCCAACAAAACATTTAGTCCTAGAGGACTTAGGAGCAACCGAAGGGGGGGTTGAGGTGCTTCCTAACCTTCTTGTGCTTGGAGTTCCTACCGGAGGGGTAGATATACCTTTGGATTTCTCCACAAGGCCTTTTGGTAAGCCCATCATTTCCACTACTTGAGCCTTCATCTTCTCCACATTCTTTTGAATTTCCTTCTTTGTGTGATCCATGTGTACTGCATTGGATTTTTCTTCAATATGTACCATATCTTTCTTCTTTAGGATCTCTAGGAATACTCAACATGTGATCTACCAGACCAATAAGCACATTCTCTCCTACCTCATATCCCATTTCAGGGATCCATATTGTCCTTGGTTCAACAGATTCCATAATGTAACAATCCTTGCTTACCATGAAGATGATATCATTCTTGTACTTCTCCACAACACTCTTAGGAACTATTTCCCTTGCTTTCATATTCTCTTGAAATGTTTTGAAGAAACCCCACAAAGTTTCCTTTTAAGTTTCTGCATTCCCCAATCTTCTCAAGTGGTCTCTGATTTGTGTAGCAACTAGAACATCACTCAACCACACAATGTTCTTTGTGTCGGGTACTTCTCTAAGAAAGTAGAACAGTAAGCATATGATCAATGTACCATACTGGAAGGGGTACCAGGATTCTTTGGTCTTCTATAATTTTTCCAACAACTGTTGCCTCATTAATTCGCATAGGTCCACATCCATGCCTTTCTCCACCATCTCATAAGTAGTATTGATTTTTATAGTAGAAACAAAGTTTCCTCTATTTGTGAAAAATATCTTGTATCCAATCATCATAGAAGCATATTTCACAGTCGGGTCTTTAATATCCTTAATTGTTAGGGCACGTTTATCAAATTTTACACCAGTTAAATTCATCACTACTTCATTCTTCATAGATTTAAGAGCCAAAACTGGTCCAATGGAACATAAACCTGTCACAACCCTAATAGCTTCCTTTTTTATCATGTATGGTCAATCCAACCAAATGAAATTGTCATGAATTATGCTTAGCACATATCTAATCCATTCATCAACATAGAAAAAGATATGAAAGTTATTCCAAACATCTAGTTTCTTTTTTGTTAAACTTTCATATTTCAGTTTCAACTTGAACTCATTAGCAATTAGCTCATTTAGCCATACTTCTCCCAATTTTGTATGATTATACTCATCTAATTTTGCATGAATATAAATCCTCACATCCCCAGTATGAAATACACCAAAATGAATACTTGAGAACGCGCCTTCTAAATCTGTCATCTTGGACTTATTAGGGTGTTTCTTGAACTTGGGTTGAGGTCGGTCCACAACTTTAACTACTTGAGGTGTAAACATTTTGAAATATTTTTGAAACTAGGGAAAAGAAAGAAACTATAAATACCTTTGAATCCTTGTTAGTTAGGGTTTCTTGTGACACTTTGAAAACACTTCGCTTTGCTTCTTCTCTTCACTCTTTAAATACATGATCACAAATGAAATTTTCATATGCGAGATCACTTATTAAATGCATTGATTCAAAGTTAGTTCAAAAATTTGGTAACCCTAATTGTGTCATCAAGGCACCTTATATCTCTCTACAAATTTCCACATCAAGATATTTTTCACCAATGATTTCACCAATAGGTCAAGCATGTCAATCTACACCTTGTATCAACATGTTGAAGGCATAAACACCATATATTTGGTAGGGGCCCAAATATTTTTTGGTAAAAACTCCCTCTAAGCCAAAGCTCTTCATCTAGTTTCTGGAGGAAACATCTGCACTAGGAGCTGGCACAAACTCACTTTTCTCTTAATTTTCATCTTTCTTCTTCTAGATCTTATTCATTTATTTCTTCATCTCATTCGGATCTACATTATTTACTGGATTAGCCTTCTTTTTGTGAAACAAAAGGTTTCACATTCTTGCTTCTGCAAAAAAATTATGTGTCATGGTTTGTTACATTTGTAATAAGTGACATCTTTTTGAACAAGCTCACTTCTAGCCTTTCTAGATCTACATTCATTATCCTTATGCCCAAATCCATTTCATGTATAATAATAGCCATTGAAATATTGAAACCTCATGTCATTATTGTAACCATTCATCATCTGATTTCTAAATTCACTAGCTCTATGACCAACTCTATTGCATGTATAGCACTGACTGAGAAATTATTGAGCATTTTGATTCATTCTACTTATACATTCTATAGCCTCATGTCCAAATTTGTTGCAGGAATGACAATAACCATTGAAGGATAAATACCTTTGTGCATTTGGTTGTCTGATAGGAAGCCTTTTGAAATATTTCTTTTGGTTTTGAACCTATTTTACATTGCTCTCCTTGTCATTCTTCTTCTCAACATTGTTTGGGGTCTGATCTGTCTTTGAACTTTCCCATTTCTCAAACGCTAGTCATTCTTTGTCCTTAGAATCCTTTTGTCTAGCAATCATCTCATCAAGTAGTGTGGATCTCTTCTTGAATTTGTCTTCTTGAATCTTTGCTTTATCCAAATCTAATCTCAAGGTTACAATCTCTTGTTCAAGCTTCTAACATTCTTCAAAATAATCTTTCAGTTTGGAATTTAGACAATCTTCAACTCTTTTTCCTTCTTCAACTTGCACTTTCATATTAGTGATAGTCTCATTTGATTGCTTGAGCTGCTCATTTGTTTCTTTGACTCTTTCTATAACTTTCTTGAGTTTCTCTCTCAACTCCTTAATACATTCATCTGCATCACTAAGATCATTTTTCAGATCTTTGTTCTCAGCTTTTGCTTTATCCAAATTTTTAAGAGCTAACTTGAGTTCACCTTCCATGTCAACTTCACAATCTTCTTCAGTAAACCCCTCAGGGATTATCTCTTCTAGAGGAATAGGATACTTTCTTGTAGCCATGTGTTCAACATCCAAGATCTACCTCAATGATCAAGCCAATTGAAGGAACCAAGCTTTGATACCAATTTTTGAACACCCAGAATACTGAGAGGGGGGCTGAATCAGTATTCACTAAAATTCATTGACTTCATCAACTTAAATATCCATTCAATGCATTACATTAAACTTGCAGTAATAGAAAGGAACATAGAAATAATGCATCACATCAAAGAACACAAGAACACCATATTTTATGTGGAAAACCCCAAAAGGGAAAAACCATAGTGAGGATTAGCTCACAATATATTATAATCGTTCATAAGATATTACAGAATGGCTCACTACCAAGTGGACTCACTATTCATAGGACTCAATATCTAGAGAATAGAAGAAATGGCTCACTACCAGGATAGAGAAGAGGTTGGCTCACTACCAGAATTTGAACTGACACGATGCATCTACAATATGTTAAAGACAGTTCCAATTAAGCTCTGTAATTTGATCTGACACACTTCATGCTTCTCCACTTATCAACCTCTTCACAATCTACTTTGATTTAGATCTCACACACACTTATTTATTTTTCATCACACATCTTATACCACACTTCACATAAGGAATTAACCTTGTATATATACTGCTTCCAATACAAACATAAATTAGGTCAGCCTAATTGATGTACAGTGCATCCTCATAACTTCTCATCTCATAACACCAAAACACACAAATAAAAACATATACATAATCAAAATAGGTCGGAATGACCTATAATTACTCTCATAATTCCAATCCACACATCCTTTAATTACACATTACCTCAAATCCTTTAGGTTAGCACCGTTGGTGAAGCAACAATGGAATGAACCAACTATTCATTCACAACCTGACACACGAACATCCAAAACTCTTTCCACTTGGACCACACATACTTCTTACACATGTAAACATTCCCTCAAAACCATATAACAAAATATTCATGTTTGTAGTGGAATGTGGAGCATTCCAATCAAGTAGTTTGTCATTGTAACTCTGCCATACTCTGTCAATTCCAACTTTGACTACAGAGGGCTTGAAGATGTGAAACCTTGGATTTAGGTTTCTCCAACATACACCAAAATTACCTTAGAACCACATAACTAGATTCTTCATGGAAAAGTAATGCAAACCACAAAATAGGTTCTTTGAACACTAAAAATTGCATTCTAGACTTAGTTAAGTATCCAACACATCTGGTCTACACCGGACCAACACATATACATCTATCTAATGGATTGGCATCACTAACAACACTACATTCAATCATTCTCATCAAAAATCAACTATACAACTATACATCAATGTTAAAATCACTACAATGTTGACATCAATGACAACACCATAGTAACATCATATGCCATACATCCACCAATCTTCTCGATGAAAAAATTCCAACAAGGGGTTCCAACTTCCTTCTCTATAAACTCCTCACTAGGCCAAGTCTATTCATCAATTTTCTCCTCCTCACTAGAGGAGTCTTCTACATCTTCAACCTTTTCATAGGATAACTCTACTCCATGTGCCATGAGAGCAGAGGGCTATGCTTCCATCCATCTTTTGGTTCTTCTCAATACTGGTCTATTTATGACATCTAAATCAATCACCTCTTCTTCAATCCAGTCAAGTAGTACAATTGGTTGCTTTTCCACTTCACCATATTCATCCTCTGATAGCACTTTTCCATCTTTCTCCACTTGATTGGGACCTATGGATTATGGTCCCACAATGTAACTTATGTTTAAACAAATCTAGATGTTGATTTTGAATAACATAACAAGTATAGTAAAATTACTCAATATAGATAAAAAAAAATGACTAAACATTAGCATGGATGTACAAAATTTACTCAAAAAATGCTAATGCACTAACTCTTATTTCAAATGCAAGTCCTTATATAAGAGTGTACTACCCAAATAGAAATATGAACTTGATACTACTAAATTGATTATATCTTATTTGAAATCTTGTGGTAGATAAATTAATCTTCCAAGAGATTCATGAATCATCCAAACCTATATATAAATTTTAGGGTTCTTTTTATCACATTTAAAAGGCTAATAATAAATGAATTAGCAATGTCACTTTTCCTCCTAAATTTGTTTAAGTATTAGCAAAAAATTATAGATTATATATTAGAGTTAAGATAATTTAAAAGTTGCAATATTATTAAAATAGATGTGAATAATCATCTTCAAAGAACTTTCTAACAAGGCTCCTATATATATTTTAATTTGGAAACTACTAGATATAATGTTTTAATGGCTAGTGAACAACCATATGTTAAAACAATAAACTAAATTTTGAACCATTTATTCAAGTAGGGTTGAAAAAAATTAGTCCTCTAATAGGGATACGATAATTACTTTAGAACCCAACATTGGCCAAGTGAAACTCCTAGTTTAACTAACTTCACTTTTTTGAGTAGAGGAGAAATCCCATTAATCTTTGAAATTTGAATACCTTCTTGAAAAGAGAGTTGATATAAACTTATTGATAGCAACTACGGGTGATTATTTGTTTGAATGAACCTATTCAACCAAAACAAAGAAGTAAAATACTCAAATGTTTTGGTATAACAATTAATATACCCCAATCAAATACAAGACACATTCCTTTCATTTTTTAATTTTTTAATGGGTTTTAATATGGAAATTTAGTATGGTACTCACATTGAAAACTAATCAATACATCCAATCATATTCTACAAAAAAAAATTGTATTGCCCTCCTCATTGTTTATATATAAAACAACACAAAATAGAGGATAAACTAATTGTCCCCCATAATCATCTATCTTTCTAATTTCGAAATGAATTTTCATTCTCTCTTTCATATTATTTGAAAAAATATTTAGAACTATTGTTGTAACCAAAGAATCTGATCTTGCTAGTGAAATACCTCCAATACTTCACAAAACTTTATTACTCAATTATAATTTAATTAACCTTGAACATTATATTAAGAAATCTCACAAATAGTAAAAGCCAAGGACATTACAAGATTAAATGTGCCTCCAATTTGGTTTGATAATTACCTTGAAATTATTATACACCAACCAAAATATTTAGAATCACTTTCCTCTAGTGTAAAAAAAATTATGGGGACCATTAAAGGTTCAAGTCACATTGCTCCTATAGGAAGTTACTATACAAGAGGTTTTATGGACATTTTCATTAAATCTTGAAGCAATTGCTATTCTTCCCCAGCTTGTATTACTATAGAGACCATGCAGTATTGAGAACCTAAATGGGAACGATATCTTCTTTCTTGTCATCCATCTTTTCAAAAAGGGTGGCCCAAAAATTCTTTTTTGTGAGTACATTTTCTTCTGGTGTATCAAAACTCAAAGGAAGAAATCTTATATAGCTAAGGGGTGTGAAATTTGGAATGACAATATTTAAAAGTACAAATATTTTTGTATGAGAGGAAATACACTTAATTTCCATATTATCAAGGATTTTCATGAAGAGACATGACCTCCTATTACATAAGGTTACATTCTATTGTTCATACTATTTGATTCAAATATATAATATTCTATCATGTTGTTCATTTTTTTTTGTTCTTTATACTATCTATTCATAGCTATGTAAATCTATATATAATTATATTTTATGTAATATTTTTATATTATATATCAATTTTCAAACCCTTTTAGTACACATCTTTTATGAACATTTTATTATCAATAAAGATATTTTTAGTGAAAGTTTTATAACCTTAAACATAATAATTTTTTAACTATAAATTTGTTAATTACTCATATTATTCATGGAGTAGTTGACATGATTTTATTTTGAATATGTAAGTTTGCATCCTAACCAAATGTGTGGATGGTTAATACAATGTCAATGACCACATGAGATATATAAGAGAGTATGAATATTAAGTGAATTTGAATAGTTTGAAGGGATATATGTATAACTAAGTGGATAGAGATTTCAAGAGAGTAAGCGATATGCTTAAAATTAGAATTATTGATATGTTTGAATGAATTATATATAGATAGAATTAAAGAGGATTATGGTGTCTTGAATTGAGTCTAGTTTTAAATGGGGAGTTCTCAAAGCAATATCAATTCTAAACAAGATTTTTAATATAAATGTGAAGACATCTAATGATATAAGATTTGTAATAATTTCAATGAACAAATAGAGAAACAAAAATTAGCATATAAACAAAGGTTATAATTTAGATCTTATAGAATCAAGTTTCATGACTCAAAGGCTAAGGAAAATATTTAATTCTAGAAATACACAATGAGCATTTTAAAAACATAAAGAAAACTTTTAAAGGAAGGTTTGATCATTAGGCTCTGATACCAAATATAATGCTACTTTTCTTTGGGTATAAAATTGGATAATTTTAATATATATTTGGCAGTGGATTTATTAGTGTTATTGATTAAATCTAAAGATTATTAATTATTTCTATAAATTAGATACAAATGCACAAAATGCTAATTAATCAATATTATCTAGTTTAAGACTTAAGCACATAGAAAACATCATAAATAATATATAAATTTACATTCAACAATATAAATATGATTAAAGGAGAATAAATAATATCATTAAAGAATTCAATTAAATGAACTCTATCTCATTTATAATTAAAAATATCTTAGAATTGAGTTTAGTACTTATCTAAATTATAGGTCTTGGAAAGGTCATTCTCACCCCATGAAGATATCAATGGTATCGGCTCTTTCTATGGAACAATCTAGGAGGAAATAAAGCATACTACGATGCTCTACACAAGTGCAAATACCCAAGTCCTAGCCAAGACAGTCTTGAGTGTACTTTGTCCTTGGGTTGGACACACTCTATGTGCCCCCTTCTCCAATGCCCATAGCTCACCAAACCGCTTCATTCTTCTTCCTTGAGTGTTCTCAATCCTTTCCAAGTCTCACATAAATACTTTATCCAAGCCTTAGGGGGTGGTTTCCAAACCATCACACCCTTTCCCAAAAGTTCCCTTTTAATAATTATTTAAATAAATAATTATTTCTCCCCCCTTTTAAAAGAGTTTTTATATATATTCTTTATTAATCTCTCTTTTAACCAAAGCATCATAATGTCCTTTATTTTTCTATCTCCATTTTAATTCTAAAGGGTTATTTTATAACTTTCTCTTCTCTTGGGGAAAAAGTCACTTAACATTACTAATTCCACACAAGTGATAGTACCACCCATACATACTCAAGATCCCTCATTCTCTATGCATATCATCAACCCATTATATAACACAACATCCAACCAAACTATCACCCCCACCTCTATAATTAATCCACATACTTTATCATCTCATATTTCACAAGCACTACCACCATATACAACCCATAATCCAAAACCACTTATGTCTAATACTCACATACCAAGCAACCAATACACCACTTATCAAAAATACAACTTTGTGATACATCCCCAATATATCACCTGCAACCCTAATCATAGTGTATACCCACATAATCAAAATACCTATCAACATAAGCCCACCCAAAACATCATGACTTCACAACAATATACCAATCCACATAACTACATACATCCACACCACAACATCCATCTACAATACCAAAATCATAATTTCATGAACCAACAATAGCAATCCACCCCATTAAACTATTTTTCTAATCCCTACACATTTTCTCATATGTACAATCCCCCAAATTATTCATACATTCATTAAAATCCATCATCATCTAACTTCCCTCAAGGTCATTCATCATCGCAAATTTCTTCCACTTACAATGCTATCAACATACCACCCACAATAGATCCAAACAATTTAGCCCTCCAAATCAAAAATTTGTAACAAATTTCCAATATTCCAATGGGGCCATCGAAAAAAAGAATTGCACTAGAAGGCATATGACCCTATTCATTTGATAGGACTTTACCTATGCCACCCTTTCCAAATCAATTTTAAATTCCTAAATTTGATAAGTATAAAGGAAAGGGATACCCTCGTGATCACATGAGAGAGTTCTATGTAGCTTGTTTAGAGGTTATGCATAACGATGCTTATCTAATGCACCTCTTTCTAAGAAGCTTAGGAGGGAAAGCCATGGAGTGGTTTTCTTGGCTCCATACTAGCATAAGGACCTTTAGTGAACTATCTGAGAAGTTTCTCACATTTATCCTATAATATGGAGCAAGAAACAACAATGATTGACTTATGCACTACAAAAAAAAATATTAGAAAATTTTGCTTCTTCCTACAAATATGGAAAAACCTAGATAGTAAAAGTCCATGTCACATACCTAAGAAACAACTAGTTGAACTGTTCATTCAAAACATGAACATTGAAAGAGGGTTCCATCTGAAAAATCTATGCTCAAATTCTTTTGATGAAGTTATCAAAAAGGGGCTTACTATCGAGAAATCCCTAATTGCCAAAAGACTTGTCAAAATATTCAAAGAAAATAAATACTACTCGATAATTCATCAAATGAAAAATCATATTATTGGAACAAAAATAAAAAAATTGTTAATGATGGTGTTGTTGATGCCAGAAAGGCTCAAACGGCTCAACCCACCTTATGCATACAAGAACAAAATAACATTCAAACCTCACTAAATGTCTAGTACTACACACAGAGAACACCTCCTAGATAAAATAGCATCCCATGATAGAAGTATACTCCTCTAGGAGAGCCTATTGAATTTGTATTTCATAAATTAATCCATGAATATAGTCACTCTACCAAAAATTAGGCAATATGAACCACAAGTCAAACCTACATGGTGGAAGGACACCAATTTATGTGATTAATACCATAGGGTAAAAGGACACACTACTCCCAATTGTTTCAAATTAAAGAGCCTTATTCAGGACTTAATTGACAAGGGATATGTTGGTGTTGAGAACTAAAATGAATCCTCGAGCAATGGCCATGTAATCTTCAAGGATCCATTACACAACCAAGGAAAATTAATGCCCCTAACCAAGGTAGTACCTCAAGAAACAATGTAAATTATGTAGTTCTCAACTATGATTATACAATTAACCATATTCAGGAAGTTGAAAGCTATGTATCCACTATTACTATAAAGAACACAAATCTAGAATGTAATGTTACAACCCATAGAGGAAAAATTACTCTACAAGGAGCCACATCTAGAAACCCAATACACCACAATACAATCTTATGGATCAATTGAGTAAAACACTGATACAAACATCCATCCTAGAGCTTTTATGTATATCACCAATCCACAAAGATATATTAGATAAAGCTCTCAAGGAATTATTAGTACCAATAGATCTGAAAGTGGATGAATTTTAAGCCATGGTCGGTCATCTCACCTCTACCCATCATCTAGCTTTTTTTGTAGAATATATGACATACCATTCACCTACTCATAAGGTGCCCTTCACTTGGAAATATCTATCCATAAACACCAAATAAAATGAGTCCTAAAAGATGGTGGTGTTGGTTTGAACATTTGCACCTTAAAACTGGTAAAAACACTACAATACTATGAGGAAGTTATAGATCCAAGTAAGAAGATATTGATCAAAGCTTATGATTATGTTGAATGACCCTCCAAAGGGACCATTACTCTTCCAACCAAAGTGGTACCAACAATAAATAACACAGTATACCAAGTACTAGATCTAGAACTCTCATACAATGTACTTCTTGATCGCCCATGGATTCATGCCATGTAGGTTGTACCATCAACTTTTCACATGTGTCTAAAGTTCTACCATAATGGAAATAAAGTCAACATTCTAGCATATACTAATACTTTCCCATACTGTAGTAAATTGAGAGAATACACAACACTTTGTTTTCCTAACAATACCAAAGTATCATCTTCCAAATCCTACATTGACTCACTGGCACTCACAAAGACATCCACTCAATCCATAGTTGTTCCTGAAATCAAGATTTAAGTCAAGGACAAGGGGTGTAGGGAATATTACATGATGCAGTCTTTATGTATCGATCAAATTTCATCATCACCTAAATCATATGGAAAACCAATAAAACCCAAGTATCCAATGCAATCTAGCCATATTTTTAAATGGGGTGAACTTGATAAGGAATTTGTATAAGATGGCATATCAAAGTGGATTTATAAAGAAAAATAAGATACTATCATACTACCATTGGAAAAGTACACCAAAGGATTTCACATTATGAAATATATGGGGTATGATGGTCATAGTGGATTGGGTCTACAAAAACAAGGGATGATAGAACCTATCTCAGTAGCTATCAAACCATATTTTCAAGGGCTAGGATTTGGGAAACTAGATATTGTGCCTTCAAATATAAAAAAATACACTTGTAGATGCAGATAAAACTCCTTTTGTTTCTAAGTTGTCTAATGAGGATACCTTCAATGACTCTTTTGAGTGTATCAATGACCTATTCCAAGATCATAACATTTGCACCATATTGTATATGTATTTCAATATTTTACCTTCCAACATCAAACTTTCACTTAGATACCCCTAACTCATTGATTGCGACCAATGATATCTATCTAGTATGGACACATTCCAAAATTATGAAGTTATAATTGAGTTCTTGGTACTTTGAGATGGGATACCCCTAGGGGATCATAGAGATAGCTTTACCATAGAACTTGACATAATGAAATTCTTTGGGGAGGATTTCAAACCTTTTAGTTGGAAAAACATAAAAATTATAAATAGGTTCATTGGTGAAAACGGCCATGTGGTACTTTCAAACCATAAAATAGTAAAAATAAAGGATGTATCCAAGGGTGAAAAACATTCTAAGGAACCAAAGGATGGAATGTTTGACAATATCCCCATAGATAAAGAGAGATCTCTAGTTCTTATTAAAAATCCAAGGAAGCAGACATCAGTACCAAAAATAGTATTAGGATCACATTCTTTGCAACTTCATTATTTGAGAAAGAAATGGGTAATTTCATGGAATTTTTCCAAAGTAAACAAGTGAACTTTGCATGGTCCTACATGGAAATGCATGGATTGGACCATAATCTAGTACTACATCATCTGATAGTAACACCAAGGGAAAAACCAGTAAAGTAGAAGCTACACAAAATGCACCCTTAAAAAGCATTATTAGTCAAGGAAGAACTTCAAAAGTTATTAGATGTGGGTTTCATTAGACTAATTGATTATCTTGAGTGGATATCAAACTTGGTTCCTATCACTAAACCCATTGGGGGCATCAAAATATGCATGGATTTCAAATATCTAAACAAGGCATGTCCAAAAGATGACTTTCCTTTACCTAACATAGATATGATCATGGATTTACCAGTGGGGCATGGAATGCTATCCTTAATGGATGGATTATTAGGATACAATAAAATTAAAATTTCCCTTGAGGATTGACATAAAACAACATTCACTTGTCCATGGGGAACCTTTTTCTAGAATTTCATGCCCTTCAACCTTTAAAATGTTGAAGCTACCTATTAACGGGCTATGACCACTATCTCCCACAACATGATACATATCTTTATGGAAGATTATGTTGATGATCTTCTAGAAAAATCACTCACCAGAGAAGGTCATCTAGACATATTGACCAAAAATTTTCATAGACTAGAGAAGTATAACCTTTGGCTAAATCCTAAGAAGTGTGTCTTTGGTGTGACATCTGGAAAATTATTGGGATACATTGTATCTAGAACAAGCATTGAGGTAGACCCAATGAAGGTAAAAGTAATAATTGACATGCCTCCTCCCACCAATCTCAAACAACTAGGAAGCTTACAAGGAAAGCTCTAATCCATTCTCCACTTCATTTCATAGCTAGCAGATAAATGTCACTCTTTTACACACCTTTTACATAAGGGTGTTACATTTAAGTGGGAAAAATTGTCAAAATTCATTCCAAAAACTAAAAGGTTATCTGGCATCTCCTCCAGTATTAATTCCATCAGTTCAGGGCAAGACATTTTTATTGTATATATCTACCACACTAGCAGTACTTAGATGTGCACTCCTTGCACAACACAATGACACGGGTAAAGAAAGGGAAATCTACTATATGAGTCGTACTTTGGTAGGTTATGAACTTAATTATACACCAATTGAACGTGCTTGTTTAGCGGTTGTTTTTGCTTCACATAAGCTAAGATATTATATGTTATACCACCAAAATAAACTTATTGCAAAACTTGATCCTCTCAAGTATTTTTCGAACAAGGCCACACTCATAGAGAGACTAGATAAATGGCTTATGATCTTGAGTGAATTTGACATCAAATATGTCGACGGGAAGGCTATCAAAGGGTAAGTGATCGTAGATCAGTTAGAAAATCCCCCTATTACAATTGATCACTCGCTAGTGTCAAATTTTCTAGATGAGGGTATATTCATGGTAAATCCTACTCAACTATGAAAATTGTACTTTGATGGATCATACACCCAACATGGATCAAGAGAAATTATACTATTTATCACCCCCAAGGTGATTGTATATCGAATTATATCATTTTGGAATTCCCATGTAAAAACAATATAGTAAAGTATGAATCTCTAATCACAAGACTTAGGATAGCTATATTATGGAAACTCAAGAAAATACAAGTCTATGGTGATTCTCAGCTGGTTATAAACTAGGTGAATGATGAATACCAAACCAAAGATGAGAAACTTATACCTTGTAAGAAAATGGTAGATAGTTTTAAATAGTACTTCAATGACATCACATTTGAGCACATCCCTAGGGTAAAAAATAAATTAGTAGATGCCATGCCTACCATTGGATCTCTCTTAGATATGCCCCACAATACCCAACAAAGTGAATTCTTAGTGGAACAACTCATAATCCTTGCATTCAATGTTCCAGAGTCTAGTCTTGTGTGTGAAATCGTTGGTCCTAATTCTCCTTGGTAATAATACATATATGATTACCTCCATCAAAAAACCCTTCCACCTAATTTATTCAACAACTAGAGAAAATATTTCATTAGACGTTCATCATGATTCCTCATTCTAGGTGATACACTCTACCAAAGTAGCTTTGATGGTACTCTCCTTAGGTGTCTTAACTCAGAAGAAGCACAAAATGCCTTACAGGAGGTATATGATGGTATTTATGGATCACACTCTAGTGGTCCAAATCTAGCAAACAAAATGATGAGAACTAGATGTTAGGATTTAGGTGTCAGCAACCTTGTAAATCCTTTATTTTATTATTCTCCTAAAGTGTTTTGTACATTTACCCATAAGAGGTGAAACTGTTTGACCAACAGTGGTGAAATAGACTATGTAAATGCAGTGTTACCGTTACCGTTTATCCTTATGGAAAATGACAAATTAGCTAGGCGTCCCACCTTGGAATCTTCTAAAATAAGGTTGTTGGGTCAAAATAGGATGTTGTAAGAGCATCTATGACATGCATGCAAGTTTTCATAAGATGCTATGATAGTATGACAGATTCCCTATGACAGAATATGCTATTTTTAGACCCCAGGCGCCCATGCATAAAAGATGCCTTATGACAGCTGTAAGAGCATCTGTAAGAGGCTATTTTTGGTATTTTTTGACCATTTCAAGGAGGGAGGCGTGGGTTTTTCTAGGTGGTATTGCTGCCTATTGTTTGTTGAAACCATGGTGGTTTTCATCCTCACAAATCTCTATAAATTGGGGCCTTGAGCTAGTGTTATGAGAATTCAGTTTTGCAGGGTAACAGGGTGCTGCTGGATTTATAGGAATTGATAAGAGAAGTCTATTGCTGCATGTAATATTGGAGATTATTAGTAATATACTTGCCTCTCTTTCGGTGGTGGAGTTTTTTCCCTTCGGGGTTTCTCCACGTAAATATGTTGTTGCATGTGTTATGATTTTTCTATCTCTCTCTCATTCTTTCTTCACACTAAGGCTAAGGTTAATCTACATATTTCAGATTTGCATTCACACATTTAAGTTCATATTGCAAGCTTTCTTCACCTTTTTTTTCAACACTAGATACTATTGGCCAAAAATAGAACAAGATGCCCACAAGTTTGCTCGCAAATATCACAAGTGTCAGCAACATGATGATCTTATACATGCATTAACTCAGGAGCTTCAAGCAATCACCACATTATGACCTTTCTCTCAGTGGGGGCTTGATCTCATAAGAAAATTTATCCCCCATCATCCAATAGACACAAATTCATTATCATAGCCACAAATTCCTTACTAAATGGATCGAAGCCATTCATTTAACCAACATCACTGGAAATAAAATTACTATTTATCCAAAAATACATCATTTTTTATATGGTATTCCCTCGATCATTGTCACTAATAATGGTAGCCCATTCAAGAACCAAGATGTCTACGAGATCTACAATAAATTTCACATCTAATATCACTTTTTCACCCCCTATTATCTACAAACTAACGGTCAAGCAGAGGCATCAAATAGAACCATACTAAAAATACTTAAGAAAACTATTAACAATATTAGTTGTGACTAGCATATCCACTATAATCCTATACTTGTTAGGATTAAGGTGCCATCCACCTTGTAAATCCTATGTCATGGTTCCAACATCCTTGGAAAGTGTCTCTAGACATTTAGGGTGTTGGGATAATATTTTGTAATATTAATTCTCACCATTATTTTTAATATACTCATAAGGGGTGATGGGCCCACTAACAACGACAAAGGTGACATGTGGGAATAAATATTTAATATTATTTTCCCTACATGTGGACGCTTAGAATGGGATAATAAAATATAAGGCAAGAATAAATGAATGATTTTTTGGATTCTTCAAGTGGGTCCTTGGAAAGAGGCAATAGGTGTCACTTAGTTTTCCATCATTTATTGCATTTAATGTAATGTTTATCTTTCAATTTTGGATTCCCAAGTTGGAGGGAAATTAAAAGAGCCAAAATAGGCATCCTTTCCTATTTCATGGAGGATTTCCAAGGGTTAGGTCATTTGGATTGAAGAATCATCTTTGGAATCCTTGTTTTGGGCTTAAGACCTTTTCATACATCTATAAAATCAACCTATTAGATGTAGAAAACATGACCAACAATTGAATGTAGTGTTACTTTACAGGAACAAGGATAGGTTGAGGCATAAGGAGGTTGTTCATAGGTACACAGGTGCTACCATTGTGGAGTTAAAGAGGATAATGGAAGTGGTTGTATTGTAATTTCATTTATTTGATGATAATGCATACTTGGCCTCTCTTCTTAGTGGATTTTTTCCCACAAGTGTTTCTCCATGTAAATCTTGTGTTATGTGATTCTCTTGTATTGCTGATTTGTGCCCCATTGTTTCTATATTACTGTGATATTATGTTACCCTCTCTTCTACATGCTTGGAGAATCTGAGAGAGGAAGAAAGAGATCCTTGAGAGCATAAGAAAATAGTGTAAATGGCACAAAGCTTGAAACCTGTGAGAAAAAATGGTGTAGAATGGAAGAATGGAGTGAGAGTGTAGAGTGAATGAGTGAGAAGTGAATGAGATTGAATGAATGGAATTGAGAGAGGAAAGTTCAAAAGCTATTTTGGAGGCAAAGAGACGTTTTTAGGTAGTCAGGGTTTGCAGGAAGTGTTACATTCCGCAAGGTGGCAAAGAATCATAACATCCCAACATCCACTGACCCAGGAATCTTGTCAGGATGCAAGTGCACCATGCAAATGTCTGCACGGTGTGGAGGCATTAGTGACAAAAAATTCCCTCACTAATAGAAAATGATAAAACACGTGTGAGAATGAAAGGAAAAGGTGACAGATTTTTACATTGTCAGACTTATAAGGCTAAGATGAAGGTGATGTTGTGGGAAATTGCACTAGGGTGCAATTTAATGCCTCAACACTTTTCCCCCTCTTTAGCGAGCATATGTGTCAGTGCATATGTGGGATAAAGTAGAAAGAGATTGAAGAGAATATACTAAAAAGGATAGGAATCAACCCTTCGATTCAGTATACTTGGTGTGAAAGGAGCTTCACCCGAATGTGAAGAGGACACAGGTCCTTGATCCTAAAAAACTAGCTGCAATCTCACCACAAACATGTTAGTTGTAGACAAACATATTAGGCAAAAAAGAGAAAAATAATAGACACAATCATAAGACATGATAAGGCACAATTAGACACAATATGATAAGATATAAGATGACATTGATAGGTATGGCTAGCATGGCTAGAGTCCATACAACAAGCATGTAGGCCTATGGCTACTGTAAACTATGTTGCAAGACAGTCACAAAAAAGATAGTCTAGTCAGGCTACCCTCAAGCTAGATGCCAAGATATAAGACATCCAAACACTAAGACACAAGGATGTCAAATATCAAATATAAGACAGATCTAGTTAGGCTACCCCCAAGCTAGACACCAAGATATAAGACATAAATAATAAGACACCAAAGAACTCTTTTGAAAGAGGCTTTTGCAAAGGGTTCTTTCATCAAGGAATCCTTTTCATGAGACATCAAGACACCAAGGGACCCTTTTGAAAGAATGTGCCTTTTGAAATATTGCAAGTGATTTTTTCATCAATGAATCCTTTTGAAAGATCTTTCATCAAGGAATCCTTTGGAAAGAATGCTCCTTTTTAAAAGGATGTTTTCAAATTCTTTTTCCAAGGGATATTTTTGAAAGAAAAATTCACCAAGGAATCCTTTTGAAATAATAATCCTTGTTAAAATTAAGCAGAGATGAGATCCCCCTTAGAATGATGTGTGCTATGTAGAGGAGCGCACATGTGAGGGATAACACATTGAAAACCACAACATCGCGAAGCAGGCAGGAAAAGATGAAGAAATCAAGAGACAGAGGGATCTGATAATCTGGGGTCAGAACTATCCATAGATATAAATAGATAGATATATTATAATATACGTATGAACTATCATCAATCCCAAAATGTATGAGAACATGAAGAAGGGCACATGAAGACAAATGAAAAATAAAAATTTTAGTCAACATGGAAGAAGGCCTAAATGCCCCAACACTTTTCATCATCCCCAACATGAAGAGTAAAGTTTACAACACATATAAGAATAATGAAACAAATAGAAGAATTTTATGACAGATTCTCACGACCATATTCAAGCACCTACAAGGGTAGCAATGGTCCTCTATAAAAGAGCACAAAACACATACAAACAAGTATGTGGGAATACAAACAAACACACAAATCTGATCTACATATGTAGAAGAGGTACCACCCTAATTTGAGTCCACCAACAGGTCATCTTGCTCGCAATCTAGATCATTGTAGGGGAGGGAGGATGATGTTGAAGGGGAGGGATAGCAAGGGATGTACTAGCCGACTCGCCTACAACAAGGGCCAAGGAAGAAGGACCATCAAGGTCCTCTTTGTTGAGCTCTTGTGAGACTAGGGTCACTGATCTCTCAAAGATTGATGATAGAGTCGAGATTTCCTCCACCAAGTTGAACATGCACTTAATAGGAGTTCCATGTGTCAACTGAGTGGGAGGAGGACAAGACACCCAAGAGTCACTTCCAACCTCAGCAAAAGGGGCAATGACAAACTTTGTGGATGTGGGGGTTGCCTCCATCATGAGGACAATGCAATCCAAAATAGAACTAGACTCCACAAGAGATGATGACTACTTACGACCCTCGCTCAAAGAAAGTTCATCCTTAGGCTTACGCTTCAATGTGGGATGCAGAATCCCCACAAAAGAAGGAAATGGAGCCATAGAGTACACCACCTTTGTATGAGGCATGTCAATGAGCTACAAAAAGGAGGAATATCAAGAATAGAAGTAAGAAGGGGAGGCTTTACTAAAGGAGTAAAGAACACCTACACCCATTTGGGGTGAGGTTCATTAGGATCCACTAATGAATCCAGAATAATCACAAAGGAAATGGGAATTGAGGTGGAAGAAAGAGAAGGAGCAAAAGAAACTGTAGAAGAAGCAGAGTAGAAATAGGAACAACAAACTCCCGATCTTCTGCAAAGCCATGTGATCCTTGTCCAGAGCCTTTCATCAGTGCTTATGCTCATGTGCAAGCTAATTACATCAGTTGTGGGCACTTGAAGGCATGGCCTGAGAAGAGGTCGATGGATCTTTCTCTACCATAGGAGTAACCTCTGCAACCATTGTCGATGGAAGGGGAGACTTCTTAGGAGGAGTAGGAGGAACAATAGACAGAAGAAAAAAGAAAGAGAGACATCTTGGTACAGAACCTCTTCCCATGCCTCGCCCTAGAGGAAGGTGGAAGAATAGGTGGAGGTTGTGGAGGCCAAAACACAGGAATGACCCTACAAAAATACTTCCCCCTCCCATATAGGGTGGTACGAGGCACTGTGGGGAGAACAAGAAGCTCAAAAAATCAAGGTTTTGACTTTTACAGCATAGGAACCTTTCCCTTTCCTATGGCATACATTGGAGTAGGAACAGAGGATGCCACCAAGGGTTGAGAAGCAGAAGGAGGAGGTGCAAAAGATGAAATAGAGGAACTAGAAGGGGAAGGCTTGATGGCAAGAGCAAGCTTGTCCTTCCCCTTTGGAGGGGAAAAGAATGAAGCTTGTTGTTGTGCACACAAACAAGCCTTCAAAGAAATAGCATAGGGTGATGGAGGAAAACCACCTTTTGACGTTGATCCCCCAATCTTATACTTGTAATAAGCTCGATACAAGAGATCTCCCCTAGGACGGAGGGGTCTAATTGGGGTGGGCCAAAAATGGTCAAGAGAGAAGCGCCAATATTCTACTAGTGGCTTATATCCAATGTCTTGGACAACGTGCATGATACTCTCATGGGGATACTTCAAGAATTTATGGATAATAGAAGTGACTGCATTCATGGAGGACAACTAAGGAGTGCTCAACCTTGCTTTGAATAAGTTTGACTATAGGATCAAAAAAAATGAAACATCCACAGACTTAGGACCAACAAAAACTGACAAAGAAATAGACCCCATAGGGGCAATAGATAAGCTATCATGAGTACGGAGGGTGACCTATGATTCATCATATTTCTCCTTGTGCAAATTGTTAATAAACAAGGCCTCCTCCATGATAACATTCACTCAGCTCAATGGATCAACTATAACACCAGTTATAATGTTATCATTGATTTGGGCGGGAACATACAATGGAAAAGGCTCCTTATTCAAAGGAAAATTGTGTGAAGTAAATATAATATGAGTAATTGTACTCACACATTTTGCATGATAAATAGGGGTGAATGAGACCACATTCACGTACTCGGATGGGGTCGACTCAAAAGCAGTCGAATAAGGAATGACCAAGTTCACAGAGTGTGATGGGAATGGATCTATGTATATCTATAGTTGGTTGTTAGGCTTGGCTATAAAAATTTTAGCATTATCTTTCTCCCATCAAGGCGAATGGTCTCATCATCAATGCGTTCTTGAATCACATGATGCAGGAGAATGCATCTTTCGGTATTATGCCCAACAACTCGATGGAATTGAAAGAACTTTTGAGAGTCATACCATTCAAGATACAGCTCGAACAACAGTCAAATCTTGGGTAATTTTATTATTTTATCTTTTAACAACTTTTGCAGGACATTAGTGTATGATTCTAATATTAGTTAAAAACTTGTTTCATTCTATATTATTTTTTATTTGCAAGAACAGAGACCATGTTAGCCATGGCCTTGTTCTTACTTGAGACCGAAATGACTGACTGATTGTCTTGGAGGGAGCATGAGGACAAATCCCCATACTGAACAACCACTTGGTGGTATTTTATCAAAGTAGCACAAAGATGCGTGCAATAAGGGTACTTCATCAAAATAAACTTTTCTTACAGTGCAAGCTACAATTTCCCAATAAGCACCTTTTGAACATTGGAGTCAAGCAAAGGATAGGAAATCTAAGCAAAAATAGCCTAATACTGAGCTATAAATTTAGTCAACTTCTCGTGGGTTCCCTTCTTACACCAAACGAGATCGTTGAAAGTGATCTTCAGCCCGATGTTGGCCTAGAATTGGTGGAGAAATTGGTTGACTAGCTAGTCAAAAGAGAAAATAGAATTATCCAATAAAGTACAATACCATTCCAGAGCAGCGTCCTTGAGAGAATGTGGGAATATCTTGGCCAATAAAAAATCATTATGAAAGAAGTCAGTACACAACATGTTAAAGTATGAGACATGCATCCAAGGGTCCCCATGGCCATTATACTTTTTGAACTTTGGAATCTCCACCCCTTAAGGGATAGGAATGTTCAAAATAGAAATAGAGAGAGGACTATGGTGATGGAAAGGTTGGAACATAGGTTGAGAGGAGGAAATTATCAACTTTCCAATTGATTATGCATGCACCCCATGTTTTATAGCAGAGCATTGAGTATAGGATCAACATATGAAGTATGATTGGAAGGACCCCCACCACCAGAGCCCTTAGTGTCAGTACATATAGAGGCATCAACTAGAGCCAAAAATAGGGACACCTTGAGCCTTAGGTGTAGCATAGCTATAACTCAAAGGAACCTTATTTACTTTAATTGTATTATCCTACTCAGGTACAAAGTTGGTATTAGTAAAAGGAACTATGTTAGCCATACACACCGACACTTTGGGCATCAAGACATTTAGCTACTTTCCAACGATCTCTGAGCCATGATCTTGAGTAACATTCAAGTTAGAAGTGTAGGCGGGGACATGGGTATCCACAATATTTTTTATCCCTCAAAGAAGTTATATGCCTCTTTGATCCTTACCCATCATGCTTCTTAATTGCTCAATGACAAGAGTCACTTGGGAAAATTTATCATCTTGTGCCACAAATTTCTCAAGCTCCTCGAGTCTCATTACAAGAGAATAGATTTGCTCTGCAAGAACCCTAAGAGAGAGAGGGCGAGGCAAGGGTAGTAGGAACATGAATTCTCACCTCACCAAAACGAGAAGAGAAGCTGGTAGAGATTACTAAAGTAAACTCTTCAAAAGTAGGACTGGTTCGAGGGGGACTAAACCTTCTAGATCCCATTATAATATGTTGAATACTTCTTCTTACAACATACATTAGGGGAAATTTACATAAAAAATGGGCCTCCTAAGGATGACATCATCAGCTTTTTGAGTTATCAAAAATTAATTAAAAGATGACATCAATCATTACGGTGACATCATCCAAAATAAAAATAAAATTATTTATTTTATAAAATAAAACTTTCTAAAATCCTATGAATTAACTCATGATGGTAAATTTAACTCTACATATCCTATTCTATCTCATTCATATTTCTAAATATAAAATATTCTTTTTGTTTTTTAGATTTATATTCTTAAGTTCTATTATAGAAATGATTATGTTTTTTTAAAAATATTTTCATTCTTAAAACAAAAACAAAAAAAGTTAAATATAAAACTTATAAACGTGTTTATTTAAATAAAATACATAACATAATAAATCTAAATCTATAAAATTGTAAATTTAAATATATATAAAATCAAAAATCTATAATATGAAACTTGATTTAATCACGTCGATAAGTGTTATACAGTCACATTGGGGTGGGGATGAGAGCACTCATTTTTTCTACGTAAATTTATAAGAAAATAAAATAAAATACCAAAAAGGAAATAAAAAATAAAACTTAAGAAAATCACATGGACCAGAAAAGAAATTTGAAAAATAAAAAATAAAAAATAAAAACCAATTAGAAAAATAAAAATAAAACCAAAAGAAATTGGAAAAAATTGGAAACAATTAGAAGGAGAAAAATTTGGAGAAAATCACCAAAAATATCAAACCAAAAAATGGAAAAATTAAAAAATAAAAATGATGGAAGAAAAAAAAAAAGTGAGAAAATCAAATAAACTATGGAAAAGAGATATCCCTTGACTACTTTAGACATATATTTTTAAATATAAATATACTAGTATATAAATTTTATATAAAATAAAATATTAAGTATAAAATAAAATATCTAAAGTTACTTTTACTTTATCATTTTTTAAATAAAAACAAATAATCAAGAAAAGAAAGTGAACTTGAGTTTAAGAATTTTTAAATAAAAAATAAAAAATCAAGAAAAGAAATAATCTAAAATGAAAAGTGAACTTGAGTTTTTCAATAAAAATATATGTTACCACTTTTAAACAAACAATGGACTTGAGTTTTTTAAGGAATTATAATAGAAACATGTGTCCCCACTTAACTCATGTAGTTAAGTAATTTATATTTTTTATATTTAAATAATTTGTATTATTTGGGATAATTTTTGTTTTTTTAGAGTTCCTTAGGAGGCCCGTTTTTTATGTAAATTTCCCCTAATGTTCGGAGGTTGTAGATTGGGTCGTAAAGCTCATAAAAGTCTCACAACACACTATTCACGTCACGCCTTAGATGCGAGAGAAGAAAAAAAATTGAATGCAAGAGAAGGAGATGGAAGGTTCATGTCAGGTTCACCAGAATGTAGAGGGGATTCATTACTCCCATGTCTCTAGGAAAAAGAAGACAACAGGGAGTGAATTTCCCTCAACTACCTCAATGACAAAGATAGGAAAACAAGGTGGCAAATGGGAGACAAAATGGACATTATTTTATGTTCTTAGGGATGGAGGATTTCAGGAATTGAGTGAGCAAACCAAAGAGGTATTAGATTGTGGACTAACTAGATCTTGGCCAAAGAATGACAGCGTGAGACTTAGACGATAGTGCAGCACACTGTCATCTCAAGGATGTGTTGGCATCTTGTACAGACCAAGAACAGAGTCTGCAATCAAAAACTCATAAGGTGTGCTAACGACCCAAAAACCTTAATCTGATAGTTTAAACAAAATTGACAGAATGTTGCTAATGCGTGAAATAAAATTACAACAAGAAGAATACTATAACTTAAAAGATAAATTGATTGTAATGAAATACAAAGCAAGGGTAATAGAAATCCAACTTATGGGTGGTCTAGCCTCCTGCAAGCTCCACAGGAACAAAGTACCTACACACACAAAGATGAAAAATGTTGGGGCTACATTTTGGATTTTTCCACAATCAAACCCTTGTCTTAGCATTTCCACCTCCATGGACAGTCGATATGCAACGATAAAGAGAAAAATGATAAAGAAAATTAATATCTATGAAACTTATAGAAAGCAAAGACAATCTATATGCTAAATTATAAGTAAGACAATGCAATAAATTAAATGTTACCCTCCCTTCTACGTGCTTGGAGAAGCTAAGAGAGGAAGGAAGAGAGCCTTGAGAGTGTAAGACAATAGTGACAATGACATAGAGCTTGAAACCTATGAGAAAAAAATGGTGTAGAGGCAAGAAGCAACAATAACAATGGTGTAGAATGGAAGAATGAAGTGAGAGTGTTGAGTGAATGAGCAAGAAGTGAATGAGATTGAATGAATGGAATTGAGAGAGGAAAGTTCAAAAGCTATTTTTGAGGCAAAGAGACATTTTTGGGTGGTCAGGGTTCACAGGAAGCATTACATTCCGCAGGGTGGCAAAGAATCATAACATCCCAACATCCACTAACCCGAGAATCTTGTCAAATTCTAGCATGCCACGTAGACATCTATGACAAAAATTCCCTCACCGACAAAAAATGACAAAGCACGTGCGGGAATGAGAGGCAAAGGCAGAAATTTTTTGCATTGTCGACCTTATAAAGCTAAGGTGAAGGTGATATTGTGGGAAATTGCACTAGGGTGCAATTTTATGCCTCAACACTATGGAGTTTATGAAAGCCCAAGTCCCTAAGATTGATTCTAAGGGAAATCTTAATGAGAGAAAGAAACAAAAAACCATCGTTGTGCATTGTTTGAACATGAGGTATAATACTATTGGGGAAGAAGATGATGAGGAGTTGGTTGAAGAGGATGAGGGGGAAGCCTCTGTTGAAATGTACTCATTTCCACCTTCAGAGGATGAGGATAAATCTAAGAAAAGGAAGATCATTGGGCAGAAGAAAACCCCTAAGAAGAAATCCAAAATGTAAATCTTTTGGTCTAAAGGATCTTAGATTAGGGATGACAATGAGGGGAAAATACTAAAACTATGATAATGCAAAGTCAAAAGATAAAGGATGGTGGAAGAGACAAAGGGAAGGAGAAGGTTGTCAATAAGCATATGGGTAATAACCCTACCAAATGTGGGCAATGGAATGGATGGCCATGGAATTGATACTCTCCCTGATATTCCTAAGGACTTCACCTACCTTCATGCAAACAGGGACAAGATTTATTATGTTCTAAGGTTGGATAGAAAAGGATTAACTTGTCAATTTAAATTGACTAGATGGTTCTTCTTGGAAATCAATAAAATTAATGTTAAGATCAAATCTCTGCAAGAAAAAGGGTTTCATGATGAAATGGATAGGCACGAGCTTGGGCATAGAGAGCTGACTTGTCTAGTATGGATGATATGGTAAAGGCTATTATTGATTTGAAAAATTATTATGAGAAAAGGATAACGGGCCTGGAGGAGAAGATCCAATATATTAATCAAAATTTAAATTTTTTATTGAAAATCAATCATTGCACCATCCAAAATAGCACAAAGGGAATTTAAATTTTAACTGAGAAGTTTAAGGAGTTGAAAGAAGAGAAAGTTGTTGAGATGGATTATGTGGGGAAAAGTAATGAGGAATAGAGTAACAAGGATAAGGGAAAGCAGATGATGTAGAGAAATCAAAAGGGTTTGAGTTCTTGGACTAGAGGCAGAAAAAATAAAACATTTGATGAAGAGAAGAAAGATTTGTTGGGCCTTTTGAATTTACACCAGGACTTCTACAATTATGTCGTCGCCCATTCCACCACCATCTCTTGCTCCATTAACTCAATGAAGAGTTTCAAAGCCTACCACCCGAGACGGGCTTCCTCCCTACACCTCACCTTATATCTCCCTTTCGGCCACCAAATGAAAAATAAGTAACCATCTGCCCCAAAAGGCCCAACTAAGTCTTCATCCACTAGTCCTTTGCTGATGTCAATTCCAATCCCTGGCACACACCACTCCAAGATTGATTCCATTCCGCCTAAAAAATCTTCATGCACTATTAGTTTTAAAACCCTACGAACCGTTGCAACCTCCTCACCCAAATCCAACCCCCAAGCTGCAATCATAGAATAGACATCCAAATTGGTTTGATATCTATGGCGAAGGCAACCAAAATATTTTCCCAGAATCTTCTTTACACGCTGCCTTAATCTGCTATCCTCCACCAAAAAGAGACCCATCAGCCGCTTTTCTGAGGCATCCCCAAAGAAAGGTCTCAGTTGTCTATTAGAGCGGAAGGAAAAGTGGGCTTCCATTGAAGCCCTAAAAAGAAAACTTCAAAGCTTCTCCTGGCCGTCTGCTCAACAACTACCACTTCTTCACCGTAAACTCTAGACTCTTCTGTTCACTCGCCAAAGCCCAGAATTGAATGCTTCTTGCACTCTGTAATGATGGCCACACATATTTATGCACCACTACTCTCCATTCTTACGCTTCGCTTGTCGTGTCCAAGCTACTTCGGGCATTCATCAACCATAGACATTAATGAATTTTCCTCTTCGGTGACGGTCCTCTCACTTGCTAAGGTGATGCCTCTAAAATCTTCAACCACCAATTTCTCGGGTTCATTAAATGTTATAGCCCATTTCGATAACACATCAGCCTCTAAATTACCTAGTCTTCTTACATGGCTAATGTAGAAGTTCTCACACCCTTCCAACTCCTCCCTGATCTTTTCCACCACATTTTGTAAGTGCCACGCCTTTATGGAACCTTTCATAACTACCTGGATTATGATCAACAAATCCCCCTCAAGATGAATCCTAGATGCTCCAAGCCGTTTACCACATTTGACGGCCAGAAGTGTTGTTGCAGCTTCGGCTTTGTTATTCGTTCCATCCATCAACTTCTTCGCTCCTAGAGCTAAAACATTCTCCTTCTAGTCCCTTATTATGAAGCCCACTCCTGATGGACTAGGGTTTCCCTTCGAGGCTCCATCAAATTTGAGCTTCCACCAACCTTCTTGAGGCTTCTCCCATGACACCTCTCTAAGTTCCTTTGAAATCGGATTAGCCCAACCCGGCCCCTTAACGGGCATGAAGTAGCCTCTTGTTGTTTCTTGTTTTTTAGTTGTTTTTCCTCTTTTAACTTTGGTTGTTGTTTGGTTGCTATTTTGATGTACTTTTTCTTTAAATAGTAGTATTTTGTAAATAGGGTTTCAGGTCCCTTCAAAACTTATTTTACCCTTTAATAAAAAAATATAACATACCTACTAAAAATAATATAAAATAATAATATTTATATCAACATATTCATGCAATAAACATTAAATACTTATCTATATTAACATGTTCTTCTCTCCAATCAAGTGGCTAACTCTTTAGAGATTGGAACATCTTTTAAATAATCACATTCAACTTAGAACTTTGTAGGAACTAAAAATAGAATTATCTCATTCATGATCTCATATAATCATATATGCCACATAATTCACTATCAAAACTAAATAGTATTATCTTGAGCTAAAAAATTATAACAATGATAATGATGATAATTTATGCATGATATTGATAATAAAAGTGGATAAAAAACCTAACATCTAATTAATTACCACTAAGTCTAAATATTTATGGAAAGTCCTAATAATTCAATGATGTGTTGAATATGCACACACTATTAAAATTTTATTAAACATTTTAGCTAAATGGAAATACATAGATTTATTATAAAATTAATGTGGAGTCTATTTTCAAGAAAAAAATGAGAAAAATTTATTCAACGATGAATCCTAATAGAATCTAATACCAATAGACGTTATTTATGTAATTAATAAACTAAAGAATTGTTGGGTTTGTTGATCCTACTATGATTTGTGAGAAATTTGGTTGAGAATATCGGATTGCTAAGTGTAAATTTCATTCTAAACTCTGAGGGAACTGGGTGGTATCATATTCTCTAAAGATAGGGCATCCAAAGCTAATAATTTTGTTTCACTCTTTTTGAAATCTTATACCCTTCAAAGTTCATGAAATTGTTTCCGATTCTCAAACCCTTTGGAGATCATCAAACAATTTTAAGGTTGAGTAGAATCCTCCTAAAATCACTAAAGTATCCTACTAAACCAAAAAAAGCACATTTTTTCACAATAAATTATTAGTATTTGGATCTTACTAACAAACAATTATTAAACTAAAGTTATGCAATTTATTCCACTTCAAATAATCAATAACTTTTTAAGAAAATATTAATTCAATATGAAGCAAGGGGTGGACAAGGAAAATAAGGTACATCATTTATGAAATTGATGAGGCAAAATTTAACCTCGTCAATCCATATTTCTATCTATTTATTCACTTAATGATATAAGCCCTTGCCTCTCTAAAGCAACTTTTGCTGAAGGGCAAGTTATTTGGCTTCGGGAAAAAAAATGTTTTTCCCTTTTTCATTTGGGTTCTTATGTTGAAAGGACCATATTTTCTAGTATGCATTAGCTTTTGTTTTATTAACTTTCTTTCCTATTTTCTTGCAATGACTTCGGCTTTCATTAGAGTAGTTTTTGTCACTACTAGTTCAATAGTTGGGTTTCCTAATAGTGTTTCCTTTCTCACTTCATATATTGTGCTTATGGTTTACTTAGTTGTCCATTCATCTCATTCAAAAATTGTAACCTTCACTTCGTGTGACCTCTATATCCTTATTTTATCCTTTAACTTGTCTTTCTTCCTTATGACATCTCCATTGATCATCACATCTATCTCCTAGGTCCGCTTTATTTACTACTTATAACATATTTTTTAGACTGGTCTCTTTTATGGGTATTTAGAGGTTGATATGGAAAGATCATCTAAAATCTACATGAATGGGTATTTAGAGGTTGATATGGAAAGATCATCTAAAATCTACATGAATGGTAAGTCTTGTCATTTTTTAATTAAGTATTTATTAATTCTACTATGATTCTATGTTATTATAGTCACCAAAATAATGTCACTTTCACCCCATCATCCCATCATTATCCATTAATACACATTATTGATTGATCACTCATTCATCATCTAGGACTCCTAACACATAATAGTTTAATTGAATAAGTCCTAATTATTTAATTAAATTAGGCTAATATTATTCATCAATTTAATAAATTATTATCCATTTAATTCAATTATTTATTCATATTTATCCACACATTTATCTATTTATTTATTTATTTAGTTCTTTATCTATTTATTTAGTTCATTATTATTAATAAATTAATTAATATTTATTCCCACCTAATATGTACCTATAATTTATTTAATTAATTATTAAATCATTAAAATCTATTTCACGTAGTCGACTACCTGATCTAATCAATTCACTCAAACATACTCTAGTCTCACTCATCAATCTAATCCACTTCACTCATTTATGTAATCAAATAACTATTTCATGCAAATAGTCAACTCCCCCTAATTCTCTTATGGAGACAGTTAACGACTTCATGCAAGAAATTAACTCATCAATCAAATCTATTATTTCCCCAATCAATTTGAGTTGAGTGATAATAATTATTTTAATTAAAATTTAAAATATTGTACCACTCTACCATGCACACACAATCAATTATTAAGAAAATAATTGATTAATTATTTCCTCATGCACACACAATTAATTAGTTATGAAAATAATTATCAATTATCTTTTTGTCATGCATTCCTTAAATAATTTCATGCACATATATTAATTATAAAAATAATTAATTAATTATCCTCACATGCTATTATTTTCTTCTTCATGCAAATCACTTTATTTTTGCATGCAATCAATCAACTCCTCCATGCACTTAGTTAACTATTTCATGCAAATAGGTATCTTATTTCAACTCATTCATCAAAATTAGTTGACTAATAATATTATTTTAAGTAAAAACTAAAATTATTCTCAACTCTTTCATGATTTCCACTTCTCCATATTCACTTTGAAATTAATGCAGTCCAAGATTTAATCTCAACCATCCTTTTCTATTCTCAAAAATCTATAATTCTACCCTCTTATTCATCATTTCAAAAAAAAATCAAATTTTTAATGTAACAATATTCGATCATTTTTTATAATTCAAAGAATGTTAATATATGTTGTAAGAATTGAGAGCATCTACATACATACTTTGAATCAACATCGTTGATCTTGAGTTGAAAAAAGGTTTTGGATACATTCCCTCTCATCACTCAATCAAAGGTTTGCTTGGATAGACTAGTTGTGTTTTAAATTATGTTTTTAATGCATTTAATTATATTTATTTCTTTTCATTTTATGAGAGTTAGAGCTAGAGGGATAATGTGTGCATGACATAGGTAGTATCCCTTTACTCCAAAGATATAATGACTTCTATTACTTCATCCAATAATTCCAAATTTTATCAACATTTTGTTATATTGCACATGGTTTCATCCCTTTTCTCTTATAAGTTTGATAGTGGGACAACATCTATACACTTTCACTATGTAAGTGTTTGTCAATAGCCCACAACCCTTGTTTTTTTCCCTTCCCTATTTTAGAAAATAGCACTTCCCTTGTTATACATCAAGCTTATTCCAAGGGGGAAATATGTACATACCAATCTTTCACATCCTTATGATGAGTTAACATGATGATGATCTAACACACAAAACATGCCTTGTTGCATAATGAGAAATTGATTGGTTACCCAATTACCCTATTTTTATATGACCTTAGGCCAACTCTTAAGCCTCCATTAGCATCCCTCTAATCCCTTCATGCCTCAATGTGTTCCTAAGTTTCCAATTTGGGTATGAGGTCAATACATGTTCAAGATATATGTTCACTAGTATGTTGATTTATGTTTCCCCAAGTTTAGTATGGTTGGATTCAATTGTGTAATATATATGTAATATATATGTAATATTCACAATAAATATATATATATATATATATATATATTTATTTATTTATTTATAAATATAAATGACAATATGTCTATCATTCATCCTTTCATCACCATTTGCATCTATAACATTGACTTTTGCCTCCAACGTCCTAAACTTGTTTATTGGGACCAACAAGATCATGATTCATATGAAGAAAAGATTATAAATAAAGTAAAAAATTAAAATCAAGTAGAAGAATAAAAGGAAATTCAAAAGGGAAGAAAAAAATCAATATTGATTCCAAATAAAAGAGAAGCAACAAATCCAAGTGAAGTAAAATATTAAAAGCAAACAATTGATCAAAATGGAGAGAAAAATAAAAGGAATCACTTTTCATATAAAAGGTGTGCTCCTAATTTACAACTATTTTTGATCTTGGGACATGAAGTTACACAATCCAATATGGCATATAAGATTGTTGGTCCTAATCCTAATTCCAATCCCAAATCCAAATACACATCACCAAAATCTAACTCCACATTGAAATCCAAAAATCTCCCATCTACAAAATTTAATATCCAAATCCCAACCCGAAAATTTCAAATTCAAATCCCACAACCCTAAATCAAAATTTATAAATAAAGACTTAAATGTAAAAATAAAAAATCCATCATATCTTAACAGGAATGCTCTACCATAAGGGCTATAATGGTACCTTACTAAGATGTTCACATTTGGATAAATCCAACTCAATTATCCATCACAAGTGATTCCATATTTGAAGCTATCTATATTATTAAAAATAGTAAAATAGTAAAATAGTAAAGAAAAAAATCATCCTATGGTGAAAACGATTCTTCTGGTGTCTGGGGTAAGTACTAAAAAAATATGGGCATCATGTGTAAATTAGTTATCTATGTGAACTTTATGCTTGGGATGCAATATTCTACTATGCACTCATCTCATTCATCATTTGTAATCACTATCCAACCATCTATATTTCCATACCCATTCATCATATGTACAATACCCATTTCAGTGTACCCATCCATTCTCCTTTCTTTCATTTGACATTGATAAGGAAATAGGCAAAGTGTTGAAGCATGCTTTGGAAATGTATAGATATTTCATATCTCAGTGGATACTCAAAGATTGTATCACATTTTAAAATCTTGTATATTATCAAAGATTATGAATTTTTTTTGTAATATGCAATTCAACAATATTGTGATGTATTAGATTGTTGTCAACAAATATTTCAGCATGGTGTTATGAGAAACATCTATAGAGTGGGGCATATTATCCTTATGCAACATGGTCCTTCAAGACCGTATTTTAAATTCATTTTATCATCCTATCCCTAATCCATCCTAAAATTCATTAAACATTCCATCTATCCAATCTACCATTCATTCTTGTCACTAGATTTTGTTTTCCCTTATCATTGGGTATAACATTGAGACAACAATCTCATCTAGCAAAAAAAGCAAAAGACCACTCAAAAGCAATTTACTGCAAAAATATATCCCAAATTCAATAGTAGTACAATCCAATACATATCCAAAATCATTCATTGGTTTTGTCATCAATATTACTAAAATTTGTGTTCAAATTTAAACACCAACCATTATGACTTCATCGGGATATATCATTCCCAATCCAACCCCTAGAATGGCATTGCTTAAGGGTATAGAAGAGCTATCATCATCATCATCATCTTCGACTTCCACTCTTAAACTTAACCAAGGGAAAAAATTGATATGTCTTTTGGTTTATGTCTACTTGCTTACTCATGCATTTCATTATTTGTTGCATGTGTTAATCCTTGTAGCATATCACAATAATGACATCATGGTATTTCACATCATGATGTTATACAACAATGCTTTCTTGTGACTTTTCTTTTAGATTGGTCCTTCATAAATATGGCACAATGTCATTGAGATTTCTTTAAATTGTGGTACGTCATGTTCTATACTAAAGCAAACACCAAGCTTCTCTACACATTTGAAACTTCTTCAAAATTACTAGCATGTTTTTATATTTTTTTTCCATCTCCATTTTTGCATTTTGAGAGTCCACCCAAGTCCTTCATACCTACATGCCTTCTAAAGGGGGCATCCCTAATCTACTTCATCATCCAACCCAGTGCACTTAAGGAATTTTATCTTATTTTTTATTTAAAATGGCATTGCTTCTTTTAGTTACAGCCTCATTTCAAAGAGGGACAAATATAGACACATAGAATTCACCTCATCTAAATAAAAAAAAATTCATTCACAATCCACTCCACTAATTATATCCACATCACTATTTATTTAAATAAATTCAGTTAAATTCAATTCCATCTCATTATTAACTTAAATTAAATTAACCCAGTTCCCTCTCATTATTAAATTAAATTAAATTAGTCCAACTTCACTCACTTGAAATAAATAAATAAAATTCAACTAATATTATCCCTCCGAAATTCAAATAAATAGGTCCACATTTTGCATCAATGATCATTAAATTAAACTAAAAAAGGCACCTTGCACATGATCTAATGTCCCAAGTACATCTTCACCATCCATTCATCATCAATATCCACCATTCACATCCTCACTCAAGCACCTATAAATTAATCCCTCAAATCCTCCACTACTCATTCGATAAGCACACATGTGATATCAAGCATATAGGCCATCATAGAATTGATCATTATCAAGCATACATCATACAAGTACATGTTATCAAGATCTTGAAGAATCTAAAAAGCAACTACATTGCTCTTAAAATCTTTTTTGATTAAATTTAACTGTGTGATATGGCTTTAATCTCTTGCATTATGATCTAGGTATAGCATCATAAAGTACAAATGAGTTATATTTGATAAGTTCATTTGTGCAAGTCAAAGTTCACTTTCATGTGCCAATTTTAAATCTCCGCTCACAAAGATCAACTCCACAATTGTAGAAGTGTCCCAAAGTCACAAAAAAAATGATTTCAAAGCCCAATCATCTCTACATGTCGATCTCAAATCTAACACCAAATTTTGATTTTTAGTCATTTGTCAAAAAAAAAACATCTCTTCTCCAATATCAAGGTGTAAATTATTGTTCATTTATTCCCTTCTCAAATCCACTTGAGTGCTCTTAATCTAACTAATTATTTTATTTGGGATAAATATTTTACTTACCAATAATTTAATTCATTAGCTTTAGATATATGAAAAGGTTGTTTATTTTCTTTCTAAGAGTACTTAATTTCAATTTATGTACCGCTTCCACATCTCTAATTTCATAACTAACCATACACTTTAGTGGTCATCATGTATAATCTACTACATTATTAGAAAATAAAACCTAAGGGTAAAATTACTATTAACTATGATAATTAATTAAATATATTTGTAGTCAATGTTTTATCTATACATAAAGCTGGTTGTTTTCTAAAAACTTCCTAGTGTATTTATTATATGTCACAAGAAACTGCCATCATCCTATCTAATGCAATCAAAGATTGAGGAATCCTAATCGACGAAGATATCAGATTCAAGGGTTTCGGGTCCGAGTGGAAGGAGGAAATGGTTGTTGGTCCAGGCAGTTAGGAATTTTTGCAACAAGCAAATGGACAAAGAATCCCCCAAAGCTAGATGACTAAACTTTCCACAAATGCAAAAGAATTCATGGAGGAAGTCAATGGAACTGTTTGAAAGTATTTGAGTCGATATAAAAGAATTCAATTCATTTGGTTTTCCATCGGAACTGGTCAAATGTATTGTAACTTGATGAAAATAGATGATTCAGCAAAAAAACATTTGCAAAAGCCTGAAGCAGACCAAACATCTGCATAAAGAAATTTCAGCAGCAACCCAAAAGTCTACAACTGGTAACAGACCAAAAAATTCACAAAGCCATAACTTAGCCATATTTTATCCACTCTTCACCAAATTGGACTTACAAATATCCATTAGGCTCCTCTACAAGGTGACACCATTAATTTGCTCAAATTATTTTGAAATTCCTCTTAAATAAACTAACAAAGATTAATACTGTAGAAACTAAAAATAATTGAATTGAAAGAAAATACTTTTGGTTGATGCAAGATTATTTATGGACTCGGATGATCCTGCATCAAACACACTAGATAAATAAAATGTTCCATCAGTTTGTAACTCATGAACATTTTGGCAAATCTAGAATTGGAATCCCATACTTAGCCAATTATGCAACTTTTTTATTCCAATGGACTAGGTATTCTATATTATTTCCCTCAAGTTCTCTTAGCCACTTAGGAACCAATCACTTTGTCTATATTTTCAATTTCCTTTTCAGACAATTGATGTATCCATTCTTGTGTATCCTACATATTTTTTTGTGGATCCCCTTGTGTACTTATCTCCCTTTCATGAAACTTGTACAGATCAACAACATTGAAAATGGGAGATATGTTTATACCTATTGGAAGTTCTATTTCATAAGCATTTCATGAAAACTTCCTCGACACCCTCCCTACATGGGCCTATCTTCTTCCATTTCAATTTATTGTATGTTCCCTATATGAACCTCTCCTTTCTTAAATGTTTTGTAACCATACACCTACCTAAAAATTGTGTTCTCTTCTATGCATACCAGCATGCTCCTTGTATTTGATAACATTCTTCTCCAAATTCTCCTTAAGTCTCTTATGCGGCTCATGAATCTATTCAAAAAAATCCTCTGGTATAGCACTCTTTTTGCTCAAGTTTGTACTATCTCTTAACTCATCAACACCCCTTGAGTTATATCCATAAACAATAGAAAATGGTTTTTTTCAACACTCTTGTTAACTGAATTATTGTAGGAAAACTCTATCGTGAGCCAATGTCAAGTCCCATTGGTTTAGTTTATCATTGACTAAACACCTCAACAAGTTTCCCAAGCTCCTATTTACAACCTTTGTCTACCCATTAGTCAAAGGATGATAGAATGAGTTGAACCCTAACTTTGTTCCAAACTTCTTCCACAAGGTATACTAAAAATAGCCAACAAATTTAATGTTCCTATTTGAGATAATACTCTTAGGCAATCCATGTAACCTAAATACCTCCTTGAAAAATAAATTAGCTATGTGGGAAGCATCATTACTCTTCTAACATGGCATGAAATGAACTATCTTTGAAAAAATTATACCACAAAAATTGAATCGTTACCTCTCTGTGTCCGAGACAATCCCAAAAAAACTCCATACTTATGTGTTTTTATAGTCTCTCTGGTATAGATAATGGTTGATACAGTCCTGTATTTTTCCTTACACATTTTGTATGTTGGTAAATTCTACAACCTTACAAGTTATCTTCTTCACATTTTTTTCATCACAAGACAATAATATCCTTCATTTAACAATGATTATTTTATTCACACCAAAATGTCACTTAGACCTCCACTATGCTTCAAGTTCTTATCAGGTTCTCTCTCATTGAACCCATGGGTATGAATAATTTCTCCTTTGAACAATAAATATTCTTGAATAAATACTCCAACCATGGAGTCTTGTCCTTTTCCACTAAACTCTTACTAGTTGTCCATGCTTCCTTAAAATCAAGATCATTTAGATACAACTATTTCATTGTGTCAAAGACAACAGCATTGACTCTTAACTCATTCATCAATAAACATCTTTTGCTAAGTGCATTGACTACCTTATTGAAACTACCACTTCTATGTTTCAAAATAAAAGAATAACTTTGTAAGAACTCCACCCATTTCATATGTCTTTGGTTCAACTTACCTTGGTTTTTGATGAATTGCAAGGCATAGTGGTCTACATATAATAAAAATTCCTTAGGAAACAAACAATGTCTCCAATTCTTCAATGGCCTACACTATAGCATAGAATTCTTGGTCATAAACTAATTACTTCATGTTTTGTCCCATTGGGTTTTTCTTCTCTACCTCATTATTGCATTTGTACATGGGTACCTGATCAGGCCTTGTTGTCGGGACCCATTCATGTTTTCTTACATTCATCCTAGCATTTAGGTGCATGCTTTTTTAGTCTCCCTAAGTTGCACTTATGGGGAGGTGTTAGTGTAATTAATATTTAATTACACTTGCATAACTTTACTTAGGTAATATTTTAATTCCTAGGTTTATTATTCTCATCCTTATCTTTTTGAGCTATCTTGTTGCTCAAGAGAAGATTAGGGTTATACATAGTTTGCTTTTATAAGCAAATCATCTCATGTAATTATGAATTCCTGTGTAATAATAGTTTGCACATCTTTTTGCAATAGCTTTTTTTTTTTTTTTCTCTTTTGTGGAAGGTTTTTTGGTTTGCATGTCTGATCTTGGTTTCTAACATGGTATTTGAACCAATGCGGATCAATAACCATAAACTCCCAATCTGAAGTGTGAACCAATGAATTTGATGTGTCAAGTAAGAGAAAAAATGTGGCCAAAAGAAACTAAGAAACTAGATATAACCCATGTGAGCTATCATCAAATCAAGATGAGATCAAAGTGCATGCACACTCTAATCGGATTATTATGCAAGAAACCCCCCTGATGGAACTTTATCTCAGTTCATTTATTACAATAACCCAATGATTGTAAAAGGATAAAATTTAAACATGCATAAAAATAAAATAAAAATAGACCTCAGATCTATGTAGAGGACCGAACCAGCTTTCCAATGCCGCAAGAATGACAAAAAAAGGATCACCGAGTCAAAAGATATGCCCTCTGGAGTGAAAAAAACATTTGATTTCAAGGTCCTACAAAATAAATTTGGAGAAAAATCAGAAAAATATACCTTCACCACTGGATCGGTGTCAGAGTCAGCTTTCCAACGGTATCTCGTTTGCGAAAAACGGACACCATGCGCAAAAAATACGCCCGATTTAGTAAAAAGTGCTCCAGAAGGCCTAATAAGGCCTGTAAGGCCCCCAAGGGGCTAAGAAAAAGTCGGCCCCTAGTCCTATGCGCAACCAGGGGCTAGTGGGTAGGTGTTGGAGGTGGAGCCCCTAGTCCTCAATAGGACCGGCGGGTAGGGGCTTGGTCCAGCCGGGGGCTGGACGCATAGCGCCTAGTCCCCCCACATGACCATAGCCCTGTGAAGCTGGCCTGCGGGGGTTGTAAGTTGCCGGCAGAGTTTGGGTGGCGCTGCTTGGCTAAGCAGCCAGCGGGTGGCCGCCCGGTGGCGGTGGCGAACTTTTGAACTGGAGGCACAGAAATCCCTGCAAAATTTTCAATATTTTTTCGATTTGTGTGCCTCGGGAAGCGAGCAATTTTTTTTTTGCCTTAGAATCAACTATCACCAAAATCGACGAAACGAAAGGCATTCTTAGGGTTTTTGGCCACTGCGAATGCGATGGTGACCTCCGTTTGTGCTCAAAATGCACTAAAAATTCAGCTACCCCTAGAGCTTGCAAAAAATCTCTGAGCTTGAAACCCTCACAGATCTGGCAAACGATAACCAAAATCTACAAAATAAAAGTCAATCTTGACTTTTTCCAGCGCTCTGAATCCAATGGTGAAGTCCGATCTGATCTGAAATGCTGCATAGATGAACTCAAGGCATGAAACCCTCGAGGAATCCCGAACGAACTTTGCAATGATTTTTTCAAAAATCTAAGAAGAGGCTACAAATCAAGGCTCCGATACCATGTTAGAAACCAAGATCAGACATGCAAACCAAAAAACCTTCCACAGAAGAGAAAATTAGAAAAATCAAAGCTATTGCAAAAAGATGTGCAAAATATTATTATTTAGGAATTCATAATTACATGAGATGATTTGCTTATAAAAGCAAAGTATGCATAACCCTAATCTTATCTTGAGCAACATGATAGCTCAACATGGGTTATATCTAGTTTCTTAGTTTCTTTTGGCCACATTTTTCTCTTGCTTGACACATATCAGATTCATTGGTTCACACTTCAGATTGAGAGTTTACGGTTATTGATCCACATTGGTTCAGATCCATCTCAGTTTGTAGGCCATATTTTCATGGTTAATGTTCCAGAGTCTTTATGGTACTTGTTCCCATGGAAGATTTTTAGTCTCAGTTTGGCATCAGTATCGAGATACACAATTTCTAGATTTTATCATCATTTCATCTGTTGTTGTTTCACAGATTCTAGGGTTGTTCCAATTTGTGAGTTTTCCAATGTTCCATGGCATTGGGTCTGTTGTCACATTATTATGATTCTTCTTTGGTTTCTTGTAGATAGAAGTATCTTTCCTTGCTTGTCGGATTGCGGTTCCAGTGCTTCTTTGCAGCAGTCATCTCATTGTAGGGGGGTTTTGTCCCACTGGGTTTTCCTTCTCTACCTCATTATTGCATTTGTACATAGGTACCTGATCAGGCCTTGTTGTCGGGACCCATTCATGGTTTCTTGCATTCATCCTAGCATTTAGGTGCATTCTTTTTTAGTCTCCCTAAGTTGTACTTATGGGGGGGTGTTAGTGTAATTAATATTTAATTACACTTGCATAACTTTACTTAGGTAATATTTTAATTCCTAGGTTTATTATTCTCATCCTTATCTTGTTGAACTATCTTGTTGCTCAAGATAAGATTAGGGTTATGCATACTTTTCTTTTATAAGCAAATCATCTCATGTAATTATGAATTCCATAATAATAATATTTTGCACTCTTTTTGCAATATCTTTGTTTTTTTTTATTTTCTTTTTTGTGGAAGGTTTTTTGGTTTGCATGTCCGATCTTGGTTTCTAACATTTTCTCTTTACTTCATTTAATATATCACTAAAGTAGGTAATGGGTCTTCCTTCTTGAGCCCAATTGCACTACCACTAACATCACAATCAACTTGAAATCCTTTACTAAAATCTAGCAACGCCAATGCTCGTTCTCTCACATTCCTCTTCAACAATTGAAATCTATTCTATATTGCAATTTTCCATTGGAACTCTTTCCTATTGTTGATGCCAAAAATTGGCAAGGTAATAGCCCTTTGTGGGAAACTTAGTTTTTGGGGGACCTATTGTGCTAAACTGAGTGACTTGATTTTTAAAGAAGTCGACTTCTTCTGTGAATGGGGTTTTGGAAAGGGAAACAGAAGTAGATATAAAATAAAGAATATAACTAAGGTGATACACCAGAATTTAGATAAAAGGCACAATAAATATATCTTTTGGATATGATCTAAGGGCTTGCTTAGCAATTTAGCATGTCCTAGAATAATAGAAATTAAGGATTGTAGCATGAACAATTCATTCAATGACATAAAATAATAATCACACCCATTTACTGAAAAGAAGAGTCGAAAGACATGATCTGAACCAGCAAACTTGCATTCAAATTATAGAAGTACGACAAATAAACCATTCAAACAAAAATGGCACAACATAAAGTTTATCAATAGCATAAGAAACAAAGAGGTCGAACAACGGCACAATTTGTGAATTCTTGCAATAATCTAAACAATACAAAGGCCTAGTCTTTCCAAAAAATCCTATGATTCTAAAAACTAGTGAAATAGCATATGATCTCCAAACTTGTAACCTAAAACATTGGAACCTTCAGAACTGTGGAACCCTTCCTCTGAAGCAAAAAGCAATATTTATAGCAAGCCTTCCACCGCTTGGCAAGCAACAACTGAAAAGATTCAGAATATAAGCAATGATGTCGAGGCAATGATTTCCCTCGGTCGTTGTAACAAAAAAGATTCGAGACATAGCATTTGGTCTCCCTCCATTCAAGTGCATCCCCTGCGAATGATGGCAGTGGTCCAGCAAAGTCTCATGCAGACAAGTGCCACCCTTTAGGATAGGAAGTTAGAAAACGTGGCAGCATCCCGTAGCTCATAGTCCGCTTCATCCCCTGTGTTGAAGAAGTGTGCTTCGAAGAGATGCGTGGCAACATTTCATTGCCCATGGTTGATATTTCCTTCCTTCGCTAAAAGCTTGTGCAGAGAGGACACGTAGCAAAATTTTTTACTATAGACGCTACTTGTGGGGCCCGCCAAATCCTTATGTGAATGGGAGTTACGTGGCACACGAGCAAGGCCTAATGAGGAAGCGAAAGGAAGCGATCAAAATAACTCGTGGTGACGACACGTGGGAGCATTTCGGGGGTCGATAGAAGAGCAAGGAGAAAATTCCTTCGGAGTGCGATGAGCAGACACACGGCCGAAGCCATGGTGAAAATCAAAAGGGGGCCGATGAAATTCGCTGAAGGCATGGTCCGACACTTAGCCAAAAATAAAACCTGAAGGGAGCATGGTGAATTTCAAATTCACAGTTTCTAGCGACTATCAGGGGCGTTTCGCTTTGAAAAATGTGGAACCCAAAATTTTCTTTGGTTCACAGACTAGAGCACCATCCGTCGGTGACGAAATTAGAGCTTGGAAAGGGCTGCCTGCAAAGGCAGCAGTTGTCTTCAGATGGCCTCGCTATATTGCGCAAATTTTCCTGCACTCCACCCAGGTCAAGTGTTTCTTTATAAGGCAGTGTCTTAGGTAAACCGGTCCCTGCCTTCCAATGGAAAAGTAGCTACACAAGAGGATGAATAACACCCTCAATGTCTGTTGCGGTGGGAGGACGACTAAAACTCTAGAAAGCATTTGGGTCTTGCTCCTTTTCTTCAATTCTTTATACAATTTTCTCAGTCATGGCAATTGACCCATTCTCAAGAAACGGAGACGGTAGACCCATCTCGCTCAACTGGGAGAAATTCTCTTGCATGCCATCCATTGTCTGGTTCAAAGTAGTTGCAGCTGCATTAGTTTGCTAGAAGGCCGAGTGGCAATGGATAAATTTGTTTGTCATCTAGGCAGCAATATCCCAATCTTCGATCCCTGCCTTGGGCAGGTCTTCATCAGAGACCGAATATAGCTCGATGAGCAAACTCTTTGCTTCTGAAAACTTTTCTGAGATGAACCGCGGGAATCGCTCAATTGTACCCTGAACCTCCTTACTCAATTGTGTTTCCTTTGAGATGAACCAGAGCATTGGCTGTAGTGTCAAGTAGAAGGTTTTAACCTTTTCCCAATAAGAAATATATATCCGCTGAGCCAAGGGGATGAGGTCCGGTTGCACGGAGGAGGCTTGGAGAGGGCTCTTTAGAGAGGGTATCTTTGCATCCATTGAGTTAATAACCTTTGTTAATTCCATATTTCTCTTTTTTGCGGATGTCAGTTGCTCCCCGAAGCTACTTATTTCTTTATACCAGTTCTCCTCGGCTCGGGAGTGATTCGCCAATTTTATGTTGAGAGAGGACTTCGTCTCCTGAAGCTCTTTTTCTAACTAGGCCTTTTGGCTCAGAAATTCCAGGTGATTCTTTTCTAATTCTTGCTTATATAGAGCACGTTGGGCTGCTATTTCTTTATCCTTTTGCTGCAAATTTTGCTCCGTCGAAGTCAATTGGCTCTGATATTTTTGGTTCCTTTCCCATAGCTCAGTCAGTAGAGTGGGGTCAACAGACTAGGACCTATTGAGTTTCTCTTGGAGCTTGCTCCACTCTGACTCCTTCGTTCACACTTTCTCAGACAAGTGCACAACTTCAGCTTCTAGTGATTTCTCCTTCGTTTCTAGAAAAATGACTCTTTCCTTCACAAGCTTTAGCTGCTCCTCCTTTTTCTTCAATTGACGGCCGGATTTCAAAAATTCAATCGTCACCACCCATTGTGTTTCCTCCATAAGTTCCACCTTATCCTGCGGTCGAGCTATGGTTCGATCAAGCCCCATGGCATACATGTTGTAATCACCCAACAACATCTCGCCTTGTGGTTTGGTAACATTTAGGTACATGGTGGCAAAGATCAATGTTTGTTGTTATTCATTGTAAATTGTATACACTTTAGGCTCCACATCCTTTTTATCATCCTTTTCTTTTCGCTTTTGGATCTTGAGGGCTTGCATTTGCTTCGTGGTTTCTCCTTGGGATATGAATTTGGTTGGCGACTGAACCAACCCGCTAGCGATAGGTGTTACAAGAGGCAGGGAAAAAGGAAATACCCATGTAGCAGGCCCTTACGTTTTCTTTGGTGGGAGATTGATAGTTTTCAGGGATAAAAAGGGAACCTGTCATAGTTTGGTTTCCGAACTGGTGGAAGGGCTCATTAGTTGCGGCAATGGGGTGGTCATAATCGAGTCCATTTGCTAGGAATACTAGGTTGGACTCAAGGTAGTAGAGGCAATAGGGGTGCCAATGGCGGCCGAGCTTTCAAAAAGAGAGGCAAGGAGAGATTGAGTAGCAGCGGTCGGCGTTAAGGTTCGTAGAGGTGTTAAGATAGATGGCCTAGTCTGGGCGAATTAGGAGAAACCTCCCACAAACATTTTGGTAGGGGTAGATAAAGCACGGTCGACACTTGTAGTAATGGGTGTTGTGGGAATGGAAGAAGACACCAAAGATTGATAAGTAAAAAAAGCGGAAGCAAAAATTACCTATTGATGGGACGTTAGCAATGCTTTGCTTGTCGTTGGCTACTTACTTACTCCGGGCTCCTGGCTTCCTATGAGCACTTGGCTTGCGGAGGCTTCTTGTGATCCTTCTCCCAGAATATCTTCAGTGTGTTGCGGGTAGGGAGTCATCGATCTCCATAGTCTCTATAGTTTATGGTTGTTGTTGTTGGGGCACTCTTGTTGTTTTTGAGGCCCAGGTAAGTGTCTGCGAGGCTCTTGACATATTCAATCGCACATTTGAAGCAACATAGGAATACTGCCCTGTAGACTTCATCTTTTGTTGGGTAGAGCATGTTGATGTCTCAGCTTCCTCCTCCGCTTTCTCTTCTTCATCAGGGTCGTCATCTCCGCTATCACTTGAGTCAGAAGCAGGGTGCTCCTCATCCCACAGTCGTTCAAACTCTTTGTCTTCCTTTACGCCTTCATAAGGTATATCAGGTCGTTTTGTTTCTTGGAAATATATCCAAAAGGCTCTAATCTTTTCATTAGTCCATTCCTCTTCATTCCTCAACTTATTGTACAGAGTCTTCCCCATTTTATAGTTCTTATCATAATTTGCCACCAAGAAATAGAACTTATGCCATGGTGGCCTGCTGTCTTCCATGAGGATATGAACCAGGTCAACCAACAATTCATCTTTATCTTCTAGCAGGTTGCGCCTCCACTCCCAGTAAGGCCAAGGGTTGTGAGTTACCTTGAGGTGATCATACGGTAAATCGTTGAAAGGGTTGTAATCCCACTTGTTGCAGATCATTACCAACCCTAAATGAGCTAGTTTATCTTGCAATAGCGGGTGTGTGTGCTTCTTTTTTAGGGCCACTGTTTTGAAAGTTAGCGGACAGGTGAAGAATCCCATCCTCTTGACACTTTTTGCGCTACAGAAGGTAATATCGATAATGCACGCCTGTCGGAACAATTCCAGAGCCATCACTTGACTAGTCACACATGTCAGAAGAGGGAAGGGTTCCCTAGTGAAGCCTCTCATTAAGATGAATGTAAAATGTGCTCCGAAGAACCAATCACATCTTGGAGTGAAATTCTGCATAAACTTTGTTTGAGTCAAGATGAGCCAATTAATATACTCCTCCCCTAGTAAATGTTGCAAAATCGGAGTCAAGAAATGATCCGAAAATGCATAATAATCAAAAGTAGAAGAGAGGAGAGGGGTCCAGACATAAACTAGTTTTTTCCTACCCTTCTCATCAAAGATAGATAACTTTAACCGCTCATCAAATAAATTAGGGTTTTGATATAAAAACATATAAGCAGATAGGAGACAAATCTAAACTTTCGTTCAACTGGGTATTTGTTAATTTGTTCTATCATCTTCTTTGAGGGAATTCTCCAAAATCATGCTAGAAGTAAGATTTATGCCTACAAAATTGAAAAGTTGGGCCCAATTGAAAAGCATGCACCTCTTGGTCACTGTCTAGACCGAAAACAAATGACATCATTGAAAAGGCATCTCGCATGTCTTCCTTGAAAGCACCATGCGGCGTAGGAATTTCTGGTGGATTCTCATGATTTGCTTCAATCCTTATGGTTTCTTCGTTGTAAAACTCATGAGCCTTATCCCTGGTGCTCCATATTTTATCTCCCTTCTTAGGAGTGAATGATTCCACTTCCATCCCTCTTTGCACAGGGTCTGGAATGCACAACATGTTCCAAATGGCAGCTGGGCTGATGTTAACTGAAAGAGTCTGGCCCTCAATAGTGTTGGTACTTGGATTGAAACCCCTAATGGCCGCATCTACCAACTTTGAGCAGTAGTACATAGATGGGACCATATGTTGAGGAAACCCACTAAACCATACCTTTTTTGCAGCCAACATTGGCCACTTGGACACCTTCAGTTGTGCGTAGGCAGATTCCCTTAATCCTTTGGGGTTTTTTGCAAGAAAGGGATCATGAACATTATCCCAATCTTCATGAACTAAGCTCTGGTCTCTATAGATTTTGGGCTTGTCCAACCGCCTTGTGTTTTCCCATACTGGCTTTTCAGGGATGCCCGGTGTAGAATAAGAAATATCCTCAAAGACATTAACGGTTGGTGCTCTTCATAGAGCTTTAGCTAATCTCTGCATAGCCACTGGCCTAACTCCCTGACTTGAACTTTTTGCCATTGCTAATTTGCGAGAAGCTTTCTGCTTAGCTTGAATTCTTCTACAATTTCACCTCGACTCTGGTAGTGCTCTAGAGCTTTTTGCTTTCTACTTTGAGTAGTGTTCTTAAAAGAAAACTTTTAAGTGCTTTAAAACTTTCTTCATGCAATATTTAGCGATCTTTTCTCAAGGTGGTAGATGAGAACCACCTTTTTTGCATTTAATGTAGCATGTACCGCCAACCCTTTGGCATGTGTGAGATGAATTACTTACCATTTTGATTTATCAAGAATTCATAAATATAACTAGCAATCGCATGTACAGTGCAATTTTCTTGGAGCTTGAGCCAACACCTTGCAAGCAGCTTAAGCATTCATATGTGTTGGCAATTAATATCTTAAAAGGAATGATTAGGCTGAAGATGTGATCAACATTTGAAAAGATATGAGTTCTGCCTTGGGAAACACAAAATACCTAGAGGATGGCACCTCATTCCTTGGTAGTGCATAACACCGTCGATTGCTGCCACAAGCTTGGGCTAATTAATTAGCCCTTATTTGTTTTGCACCCAATAAACCATACTCAGTAGACGCAAATGCGTTGGAAATTCAAGCGAATCTGGGCACAGCTTTCAAGTTGGTACTTGATTAACATCACATTTATGGCAAGAAGATTACCATGCCTTTCCTCACTTTTTCTATAAATGGGCATCTAAGCAATAGGGAAATCACACTTAGCGATTTGAGCAGAATTGGTATTAGGTAATTCGTGTAGCTATTTAGCATTTGCAGTTGTGTAGCGTTCTCATAGGCTAGAGTTAGGTGCTTTGCAGGGATAGTTTTGAGGTATTTACAAAAAGTTTGACAAGATGAATACCCCAATTAGGCTAGTGTCACACAAGTCCTAGACTACCTTCCTAGGAGAGATTTCTACCAGGCGCTTAAAAAGGATGACGAAGAACAAGCATTTGTTATCCATCATAGTCATTAAATGGGTCTTGGGACGAGACTTCCTCGAGTACAAGGACAAGTATCGAGTTAACACTGATGTGTGCTCACACTTTGTGGCCTCCATGTTAGATATAGGAATTTCCAAGCCATTAATTATTCATCTGGTGAAGGAAATTTTCCCCAAGAAATACTTGAATGGCCTCGACGAGGTCATTGCAAATGCTACATATGGTGGGGGAAATCTAACTGTGAGTGATCTCCAAAGGTTTATAGAAGAGGACGCGTTCATGTCGTGGCTTCCACCTCCAGATGTGAGATGAGCACCACCAAAGGGTAACTTGAGCATGCCACTTCCTTTTCCACATCTTCAACGTGGTGTCGTTCTATGACATCGACTGGTATACGGACTTCAAGAACTTGGTGTTCCCTCCTCCTGCCTTTGCTCCATTGGATGATGTTGCTGCTGATGATTCCCCTGTTGATGAGGATATTGTGGATGCTTCCATTGATGCATTTGTTTCTGCTACTCACGCTGTGAATTGAAGAACTGCATTTTTCTTTTTTCTTTCAAAAATCTCATAGTAATTAGTCCCTTTTTGTAGACATGTTTGAAAAAGGATTTCGTAAAATATATAAGAAGAAGCATAATAGAATATACTTTTGGAAGCATGGCCTATGAGCCATTTTGAAAATGTAAATATCGAAGCATATATAATGAAAATATATCTTTATATAACCATCTTGTTGTTTCCTTTTGGATTCTGCAACTGGGTCATTTTCTTCCCTTTTTCAGCATGTATGTATGAATTCATTTTCGCATGTGGGTATTTAATTTTTCGCTCTGTTCAACTATGAGTTTATTTCCCTTACTCTCTACAATAATGGGTCACTTATTTCTATTGCAAGGTGTGACCCTTGATCTTCCTTGCAACACTAAGTGCTTGGGTTTGTGACATGGTCTAATCGCCTCGTGTGGTCCTTAACCGAAGTTTGTATTGGGCATTGACAAGTCGATCTTTTGGTGCAATGACAAGTCCAATAGTTTCTTTCCGCTATGAACCACATAATAAAATAAAAAGACCGGCCAACAAAACAAAAGGGAAAGAAGGGAAAAGCATATTTACATATTTACATGGGTATGGAAAGCAAGCTTAATTGAATATCTTCAGGTGAATTCTGTTGACCGGAATTCCCAATGCTTCTTTTTCCATAGTCTCTAACTCATATGCATTGTGTTCCTTGCATTGAATTATTCTGAATGGGCCTTCCCAAAGGCTATCAAATTTTTTGTGTTGGCCTGGCTTTGCGGCCCTTTCGTTATATTTTAGCACCAAGTCTCTGCACTTTAGGCCTTGTCCAGACGTCTTCTTGTCAAACCACCTTTTAACCACTTGTTGGCAATTAGTCGTGGCATTTAGGGACTTTTCCCTTTTCTCTTGTACTTCTAGCAACTCAGCGAATCGTACCTCCATTACACCATTTTTTTCTACTTCAAGGGATTTTTGCAATTACAGTGTTGAAATCTCCATAGAGATAGGTAATAATGCCTCTTTTCCATAAACTAGCTCATACAATGAAGTCTTGAGGACTTGCTTTGGAGTTATGTGGTCTACCCAGAGTGTTGTTCAGAGATTTTTGTGCCACTCTCTTTGATATTCCAACCCAATTCTTTTGAGAAGTCAGACCAAATTCTTGTTTGTTGATTCGGCTAAGCCATTCCCCTATGGGTAGTAATTTGATGATGTTTTAAGGAATATGTCATTTGTAAGTGTGAATTGACTTACCTTGGAGCCTGGGAAAGCTTTAGCATTGTCTCAAATGATATTTTTGGGTGGGCCAAATCTCGTCACCAGTTCCTCTAGGAAATCCACTATCTCTGCCTCTGTCACATTCTTGAGCGGCATGACCTCAATCCATCTCATGAAATAGTCTGTGGCCATTAAGATCCATTTATGTCCTACACTGGAGGTTGGCTTGATCATTCCAACGAATTCTAAACCCCATTGCGCGAATGACTCATCAACCACTATCAGATTGAGAGGCATTGCAGAATTCTTTCTTCTTCCAGCAAAGAACTGACATTCTTTGCAAGTTTTCACCAAGGAGTAGGAATCATTGAATAGCGTCTGCCAAAAGTACCCCGCGCACATGATTTTGATGGCGGTGGTTTTTGCGGAGAAATTCCCGCCTGCGGGACTGCTATGGTAAGTGTTGAGGATCCTTCTTGCTTGCTCTATGGTAACACATCGCAATAGAATGTCATTTAAATTTATCTTGAATAGGATCCCTTCGATGAGCGTGAATCCGCTATTTTGCAGCCTGTAGAATCTCCTCTTCTTAGAAGGAAGTCCCGGCAGATACTTTCTTGTATGCATAAACCTTATTCTATCCGCCAGCCAACAACCTTTAGACTCTGACTCGTTTGTTAGGACTAGTTCCAGTTGCTCTTCTTTGGGGGCCATTTCTTCCTCATGCGCAAGATACTCACACAATCCTCTTCCCCGAACAGTCTTGGTAGGCTTGACCTTAATGTCATACTTGAGGATCTTGGAGATCCAATTGGCTCTTTTCTCAGTGATTTCTCCTTCCATGATGTATTCACACACACTAGAATGTGCAACATAGACAATCACCTTATTGCAGGAGATTAGGTTTCAGAACTTCTTGAGCCCCTTAACTATGGAAAACACTTGCCTCTCTACAAAGTTGTATTTTGTTTCATATTCCTTCAGGGTCCGGGAGTGAAATGCTATCGGATTCTCTCCCTTTCCCTCATTATCTTTCTGAGTTAAGATAGTAGTAATACTTGACTTGCTATTGAATACATACATTATGAAGTCCTTTGATAAGTCTGGGTTAACCAGAACAGAAGTAGAAGAGATGGCATCCTTGACTTTCTCAAAGACTTCTCTGGCTTCGTTTGTCCATTTAAATATTTGATTATTTTTCAGCATTAGGGTAATTGGCCTAATTATTCCTGCAAAATCATAAATAAATTTTCTAATGAAATTTACCTTCCCCAAGAAGGATTGAACGCCCTTCTTGTTGACCGGGAGAGGAATATTTTTTATTTCTTTCACCCGCTTAGGATCAATTGAAATTCCTTCTTTGGACACAACATGCCCCAGTAGTTTTCCTTGCGGTACTCCGAAGACACATTTTTTGGGGTTCAGGGATATCCCGAACTCTTGGAATTTCTTGAACACCATCTCTATATGATAAAAGTGATCATCCTTGGATTTGGAGAACACTGTTAGATCATCCAAATAGATTAGGATAATCTTGTTGATTAGTTTGCTGAAAGCGATATCCATTTCCCATTGGAAGGCAGTTCCTACATTTGAGAGGCCAAACGGCATCTTAGCATATGTGAACGTTCCCCACTTGGTAGTAAATGTTGTCTTATATTGATCCTCCTCTTTGACCCGGATCTAATTGTAACCAGAGAATCCATCTAAAAGGGAAAACATCTCAGATCCTACCACTGTTTGTAGGATTGACTCCATTGAGGGTAGTGGGTAATGATCCTTCAGGGATGATCTATTTAGGTCCTGAAAGTCTACACATAGACGAATATCTCCATTTTTTTTGGATAAGGACCAGATTCGATACCCATGTGATATGCTTGATTGAGAAGAAAATCCATGACTGGATTAGCTTTGTTAATTCTTGTGCCATTAGTGCTTCAATCTTGGGATTGATTGGCTTTTGTTTTTGGCAGACAGGCTTTGCGCCTTCTACCAACTCAATTGTGTGTTGAATGATATTAGGATCATATCCCCTGAGGTTATTGTATGACCAGGCCACCACTCCTTCATATTTATTGCAAAATTTGATAAGCCTTTCTTTATCACGATGCGAGACGTCCTTCCCAACTTTGAGCTTTCTTCCATCTCCGACTTGAAGGTCTGCATAATCACCTTTGTCTGCTACAAACTTCCACTTGTCATTTATTGCATCATCATAATCGAAAAAGTTTTTGAGCATGACCAATCCTTTTGGAAGCTTGTTGGATTTTAGTTGGATGATTTATCCTTCATAGGCTTCAGCAATCTTTGGTTGGAGCTGGTCAGCAAATTCACCCAACTACTGGATGAACGAGGCAATGTGTTCATCACTGTCAAACACTTGCCAGCTTTGGTCATTGTCTGGAATCACCAATCGGACTATTACTCATAAAAAGTGTTTGTTGTGAATGATATTGGAGGCAGGATCAAACTAAGATCCGATTGATGCCATGTGATCCACATCTATGTTCTGTTCTCAAGGCATCGTCTGAATGTTGAAGGCTTGAAAACCCTCAATCAAGTCCCAAAATTGATGTCTGTAGGATCACATGCAAACATTCTTCGCCGCAGAGATACCTTGAACTTGATTGACTACTAGTTCAGAATCTCTCAACACCATCAATTGCTTAATTCCCATCTATTTTGTAGGGTTGATACCTTGCACTAGTCCTTCGTATTCAGCTTCATTGTTTGAGCAGGAAAACTAGAAGCAGAAAGACCTCGATGTCTTTTCATTATGTGGGGATATTAAACATATCCCAGCTCATGTGCCATTCTTGCATCTTGCTCCATTGAAGTACAATGTCCACAGTTTTGAGGCGTGATCGCCTTCAGATTCTTTGACAACCTTTGGGAGCACTTGATCTTCATCGTAGATGACATAGGTGCCCAGCCTAGTAGCATGGTAGTTGCTAAAGGGGTTAGTATCTATATGTTTTCTTAGGAGAACATCTTCTTGATCATTTTGGTCTCCAATCACCTTTCATCTTCTAGAAGCTCAGTGCAATACATTTCTTGCTTGGTGATAGAGGTATGCGTGACTTCAAAATTGATCATGACTTCATCGGCTACATGCTCCAAATGTAAATCTTCATTTTCGCACCATGCTTGGTTCTAAGGATCAAATGCGACCAATCCAAGGACAGGTATCTTCCCACCTTTGAAGTAAATTCTCAGGATAGGCAGAGGCCAAACATGGGTGAACATCTATGATCATAGTGTCTTGCGGCACTGTGATACTAGGGAAAGAAAATAGAGTCAAGGGGAGTGCTTTGATGACACCTACGGTTTTGACTTTGTTTCCATCAAGCTACATCACTTCTCTTTTTAAGGGTTTGTAACTGAGTCGTAAGGCTTCAGCTATCTATTTAGGCATAACTATGGTGCTAGCACCGGAATCAATCATGGCATTGTGTAATAATTTATCCCATATAATGAGAGTCAAGAAGGGTTGAGGCTTCGACTTATCTCTTACTTCAGTAGGGGCTTCTACTGTGTTGTTTGTAATAACTTTTGCGGAAGATGTTTGATCAACAACCCTTACTTTGGGAAACTATTTCATTGGCGTTGTCCTTACATCCTCCCGGAGAGCCTTCTATAATAGCATCTTTTGTTTCGGGATGGCTAGAATATCCCATACAGACACATTAGGGGATGATTTCTTCAATTGTTCCACCACATTGAAAGGTGGCAGATTCAGAGGTTTCTGCTCCTTTGCTCTTGTTATAACAATTTCTTTTCATGGATGACATCGTGGCATCACTGCAAAGGTACTAGGTATCTGGTTAGGAGTACCTTTAGGTTGTGGACTGACTAGTTGCATGACAACTGGTTCGCCTGTAAATCTCCTCTTTGAGCGAGTGTTGTAGTCAGATTGTACCTGCGGTGTTTTAGATGTGGATGTATCATTGGAAAAAACTGCTTCTTCTTCTTCCATCCATGAGAAGAGTGTGTGGTCGGGAGCGATGTTCGCTTCTTGCTCTAGTGACATCCCTTGCATTTTTGCGGTGAGCACTGCATTGTCCATTTGTGAAGAGGTATACACATAGCTTCCAAGGTCTGACATTATGGCTTGGTTGTGTTGCTCTGCCACCTTTTGTTGTAGGTTGTCGCATAGGCAATTTAGGGGCATATGTGAATTTCCACAAGGGAAGCACCAGGGATTGGTGCCATCCACTAAGTTGTTTTTTTCCCGCGGTCAACTCTCTACTAGAGCTTAAGTTAGCGCCTTGTAGCGAAGTGAGTACCAGTACTATTTGATTTGTTGTTTGCTCCTGCAGATTTGTGCGAGTGCCTCCTTGGAACTTGTTTTGTTGGTAAGAGGATCTTTCACCTTGATAATTCTGATAGGAAGGCTTCAAAGGTACGACCTGGTTGCACTTGATAACGGTTATCTCATTGACAATAGTCTGCAACATTTCCTTGAATTCACTCATATCCTCCTTTGAAGATCCAGATGTAGAGGCCACATTTTGCGGCACGCTCATATATGTGTATATGGATTGGGGAGGAGCCGGTGCACTGGTAGAAGGCATCTCCTGAGTAGGAACTGATATTTCGGGGAATATAGGAATGATGGGTTGAGGCAGAAATTTCTCGACGTCTATCAAATTGTTCTCTGCTTTAACAACGATGCTATATGTGCCCGGTACTGTGGTTCCACCTAGAGACTGGATCATCATTGAGATGTCAGTATTGATGGAATTTAGGTAGAAAATGAATGCCAGATCTGGTGGTAGGTGGATATCAACTTGAATCCTCTACCAACTTGTATGGAACCGAGCATTGAAGTCAGCCATGGCTTCGTGCAGGGCCTGTTTTATGACTGACAACTGATAATATAGTGATGATCGGTCTCCATTCAAAAACCTCTAATAGAAAGGCTCCCCGAGCTCATCCAAGGTACTGATAGTATTTGTTTGTAATTTTTGGTACCAATCTAGTGCCTTGCCCCTAAAAGAGGCAGCAAGCAGCCTTAATGCCACATTTTGGGTTGTAACCCCATGTACTAGGCATACATCTGCAACATCTTGCAAATGTTCAGACAATGTTCTTGAGCCTTCTCCGGTGCATTTAGGTATAGCCTTTAGGGTGAAAACTGGGATAGTGGCCCAAATGGCAGGTGCTACTAGTGCAACAAGAGGGCTTCTTGTGTCCCATGCCACATAATTTTTGTTAGCAGCAGGCAACATGGCTAGCGGAAAGGGAGGAGGAAGTGGAACGTTTACTAATTGGGTCGCGGGTTGTACTGTCCCTAATGGTGGTACTAATAAATTAGGATTATTTGTTGTTTGGGACATAGTAACAAGTTGATGGCTCATACACCCTTCTGAAAATTTGATTCATTAAGTTCTGTCCCACCGGGCGTGCTAGGAAAAAGAAAAACTGTTGATGCCAAAAATTGGAAAGGTAACAACCCTTTGTGGGAAACTCAGTTTATGGGGGACCTATTGCGCTAAACTGAGTGACCTCTAGATTTTAAAAGAAGTTGGATTCTTCTATAAATGGGGTTTTGGAAAGGAAAACAAAAGCAAATATAAAATAAAGAATATAACTAAGGTGATACGCCAGAATTTAGATAAAAGGAACGATAAACCCATCTTTTGGATATGATCTAAGGGCCTGCTTAGCAATTTACCATGTCCTAGAATAATAGAAATTAAGGATTGTAGCATGAACAACTCATTCAATGACATAAAATAATAATCATGCCCATTTACTGAAAAGAAGAGTCGAATGACATTATCTAAACCAGCAAACTTGCATTCAAATTATAGAAGTACAACAAATAAATCATTCAAACAAAAATGGCATAGCATAAAGTTTATTAATAGCATAAGAAACAGAGAGGCCAAACAATGGCACAATCTATGAATTCTTGCAATAATCTAAACAATACAAAGGCCTAGTCTCTCCAAAAAATCCTATGATTCTAAAAACTGGTGAAATAGCATATGATCTCCAAACTTGTAACATAAAACATTGGAACCTTCAGAACTGTGGAATCCTTCCTCTGAAGCAAAGAGCAGTATTTATAGCAAGCCTTCCACCACTTGGCAAGCAACAACCAAAAATATTCAGAATCTGAGCAATGATATCGAGGCAATGATTTCCCTCGGCCATTGTAACATAAAATATTTGAGACACAACGTTTGGTCTCCCCCCATTCAGGTGCATCCCCTGTGAATGATGGCAGTGGTCCAGCAAAGTCTCGTCTGTGGACACAAGGCAGCCTAGGGATAGAAGAACAGAATGGTCTCAAATAAGGCTTTCCATCCTCAATAGCTGAAGTAAAATAAGAGAGGGATAAAGATTGTTCATGTACATGATATTTCTTTCGCTGAAATTAAAGAGACATCAAGAAGAAAAATGTCATCAGACGCATTGTGGGGCCCACCACCAAATCTTACATGTGTAATGGACACAAGGGTACCCATCTGTGGGATGATGGAATGGAAGAAGCTTATCAGTAACAACCCACCAGATTACTGTAATGGTTATTTTTATTGGGCTCTGATACAAGGAGCAGGTTCCTTCCAGAGTATGATGCATTAATGCCAAAGTCATAGTGACAACCAAAGTCACATGAAATTGAAGGAATGGACCAAGACTAGTCAGGGGTAAAATCAAACTTAGAGCATGGTGAATTTCAAATTCACACCTATCACCTTTCATTATCTCTATGATAGGTGCACATATTCCACTAAAAATCCTTATGAACTTCATGTAGAAGCTCGCCAAGCCATGAAAACTCTTGGCCTCAAGCATACTTATTGGTGAAGGCTAATTTATTGTAGCCTTGACCTTTTTTGGGTCCATTCTCAACCCTTTACAGATACTACAAAACCTAGATACACCAATTCCTTCTTCATGAAACTACACTTCTTCAAATTCACAAGCAACTTTTCTTCTTTCAATCTTACAAAATTGTCCTAATATGCACTAGATGCTCTTCTTTTTTTTTACTAAAAAATAGAATGTCATCCAAATATACAATTACAAACTTAACAAGAATTTTTTTTAGTATCGCATTCATCATCTGCATGAAGGTATTTGGATCATTTGTTAACCTAAATGGCATTACCAACCATTCATACAAGTCATCTTTTGTTTTGAACATAATCTTTCATTTATCTCCTTCTTATATTCTTATCTAATGGTATCCACTCTTCAAGTTTATCTTGGTGAAGTACTTGGCTCAACCCAAACAATCCATCATGTCATCCATCCAAGACAAAAGAAACATATACTTTATAGTGATATTATTAATGGTTCTAGAATTAGTACACGTTTTTCATTCTCCATCCTTCTTTAGTGTGAGTACTATGGGTACAACACACAAATTCAATTTTTTTGTGATCAAACCCATATCCAACAGCTCCTGCACGTGTCTATTTATCTCCTCATTCTCCATTGGGGTCATTCTATACAATGCCTTGTTTGGTGAACTAGTCCTTGGTATCAAATTCATATAATGGCTCATGCTCCTCAAGTAATTCCTTCATCAAAAATCTTTGAAAAATTGTCAAAAATATTGTGTACCTCAATGGGACCTTCTTCCTTCTTCTTTGTTGTCTTAACCTTTACAAGATTAGGAATAAAATCATAACATACTTTCTCCTTTTTTAGATCTTTCAAAAATTATTTCCCAATCACCAAAAGAACTCTGGGATTTCCTCTACTTCCTCATCATTATCCTTCATGATATTCAAGGTGAATTCCTTCCATTCTTCTTGATCTTATAACAGTTAAGCTTACCATCATGAATGGTTTGTCTATCATATTGTCAAATTCTACCTAACAGAATGTGGCATGCATCCATTGGTATAACATCACACATTATCTCATCTTTATAACTTTCAATATGAAAATTCACTAAATATTGTTCACTTACCAATAATTAGTGTTCATCTTTATAACTTTCAATATGAAAATTCACTAAACATTGTTCACTTACCAATAATTAGTGTTCCTTTTGCAACCAAGAAACATTGTAGGGACTAGAATGTTTCATCCTCTTCAACTACAACTTCTCCACCATTTCCTCTGACACCATATTTTTAGTGTTGCCACTATCTATGATGACTCTGCAACATTTACCTCCTGACTTAAATTTTGCTATGAACAAATTCATCCTATGTATAGGCTCTTTTTTTCCTTTTTTGGTTTCAATATAATTATTTTCAACATCAAAGACTTCATCTTCAATATCTTCTCCACACTTGGGTGAAGCTACACTTTCATCTTCTACTTGGGCCACATGAAATTTGGCATGTTTTCCTTTAGTGTCCCTAGATTGTATTTGATGACATTCAAATGCCCTATGTCCAATTTCACCGCATTGATAACAACTACCAATGAATCATCTTCCTCTTCCTCTGCCAAAATTTTCTTGTCCTCTTGAGTAATCACCTTTGCTTATGGGATAATCTTCTCTTCCTCCAACTTCCTAATAGTAAGAACTTGTTTGGGAGGTACTAACTTCTTCCACAGTTGGATTTTCCCTTTCCAATGAGAAAATCCCTCTACCTCTTGAGTTACTATGCTATTTCCTAGCCAATTTCTCTTCTGACTTCAAGGCATACTAGTAGGATTCTTCTACAGTTTACAACCTAACCATGCTAATTTCATCTTAAATAGACAAAAGTAGACCATTTGCATACCTTAACACTTTATCCACATCATCATCAACATGTATTTCCCTAATGCTCAATCTATAGAACTCTTCTATATATTTTACACTTGATTCTTTTTGTTTCAAGTTTTGTAACTTCCTAAACAAACCTAGGTTATAGTCTACTAACATGAATTTAGCCTTCAACTTGGTCACCATTTAGTCCCATGACTTAATCTTGTCTTTGCCTCTTCTTTATTGCTTTGTTTGCAAATGTTCCCACCATAAGGATGCACGTCATGTCAAATAATACAGGCAAACTTCACTTCCTTGTCATATTTCGTTGATTCAAAGTCGAAATACTTCTCCATTTCTAATATCCAGACTATAAGATTTTCAAAGCTTAAACTATTGTTATAGCTAGCAAGATAAAATTGTAATGTCCCCTTTTTCCTAGGACAGTGTTTTTCTAGTTCAGTGTCACTTGAGGGTTTTTGTAGTGTGCTCTCTAATGGTTTTTCAAGCTTGTGGATTATACTTACTATTTATAGTAAGTCACTAGGTCTCTGGTTTGGTCGGATGATGGAGTTTTATATTTGGCATGATGGCGCAATTATATCCTGGGATTACTTTGGTTAATATTGGTCCTATGAATTTAATATTAATAACGTCAATCAATAAAGTTAAATTAAATAATTTAACTTTTGCATTATTAATAAATTAAAAAGGACTTTAATTAAAAAAGGGGATATAAGTTATTTTAAAATAATAATTATATATTATAGTATGGCGCCCAAATTTAAAAAGGATGAATGTTGGGAAATAAAAGTAAATTAAATGAAATGAATTTTCAAATGTAATTTAGGCATGGAGTTGGGAAATTTATAAAAGGGCATTGAGAGCTCATTGGAGGGATATGTTGGATTATTCTATTTCTCATTTTTGAGACCCTTATGGTTCAGGAGATTGAACCCAGTTCATCTCAAACTTCTAGAGGACAAAAACCCTCTTGGAGAATATCATCCACAGTGGTGAAATATCCTCTCTGGGTGATTGTCGATAGATTCATTCAGAGTCTATGCTTGTGCTTCATTTACAAAGAAAATCAATTAGCATTCCTGACGGGATTGAAGGTTGGGTTAATTATTCAATCCTAGGTGATGCTATGAATCCTATGTTTCAGTTATCAAATGAAAATATTTCTCAAATTTAATTATGGATATTGCTCCTTTATGACCTTCAGCTTG
>VDFB02000015.1:139053476-139126915 GCA_007258455.2 Sequoia sempervirens
TTGGAACTCTTTCCTATTGTTGATGCCAAAAATTGGCAAGGTAATAGCCCTTTGTGGGAAACTTAGTTTTTGGGGGACCTATTGTGCTAAACTGAGTGACTTGATTTTTAAAGAAGTCGACTTCTTCTGTGAATGGGGTTTTGGAAAGGGAAACAGAAGTAGATATAAAATAAAGAATATAACTAAGGTGATACACCAGAATTTAGATAAAAGGCACAATAAATATATCTTTTGGATATGATCTAAGGGCTTGCTTAGCAATTTAGCATGTCCTAGAATAATAGAAATTAAGGATTGTAGCATGAACAATTCATTCAATGACATAAAATAATAATCACACCCATTTACTGAAAAGAAGAGTCGAAAGACATGATCTGAACCAGCAAACTTGCATTCAAATTATAGAAGTACGACAAATAAACCATTCAAACAAAAATGGCACAACATAAAGTTTATCAATAGCATAAGAAACAAAGAGGTCGAACAATGGCACAATTTGTGAATTCTTGCAATAATCTAAACAATACAAAGGCCTAGTCTTTCCAAAAAATCCTATGATTCTAAAAACTAGTGAAATAGCATATGATCTCCAAACTTGTAACCTAAAACATTGGAACCTTCAGAACTGTGGAACCCTTCCTCTGAAGCAAAAAGCAATATTTATAGCAAGCCTTCCACCGCTTGGCAAGCAACAACTGAAAAGATTCAGAATATAAGCAATGATGTCGAGGCAATGATTTCCCTCGGTCGTTGTAACAAAAAAGATTTGAGACACAGCATTTGGTCTCCCTCCATTCAGGTGCATCCCCTGCGAATGATGCCAGTGGTCCAGCAAAGTCTCATGCAGACAAGTGCCACCCTTTAGGATAGGAAGTTAGAAAACGTGGCAGCATCCCGTAGCTCATAGTCCGCTTCATCCCCTGTGTTGAAGAAGTGTGCTTCGAAGAGATGTGTGGCAACATTTCATTGCCCATGGTTGATATTTCCTTCCTTCGCTAAAAGCTTGTGCAGAGAGGACACGTAGCAAAATTTTTTACTGTAGATGCTACTTGTGGGGCCCGCCAAATCCTTATGTGAATGGGAGTTACGTGGCACACGAGCAAGGCCTAATGAGGAAGCGAAAGGAAGCGATCAAAATAACTCGTGGTGACGACACGTGGGAGCATTTCGGGGGTCGATAGAAGAGCAAGGAGAAAATTCCTTCGGAGTGCGATGAGCAGACACACGGCCGAAGCCATGGTGAAAATCAAAAGGGGGCCGATGAAATTCGCTGAAGGCATGGTCCGACACTTAGCCAAAAATAAAACCTGAAGGGAGCATGGTGAATTTCAAATTCACAGTTTCTAGCGACTATCAGGGGCGTTTCGCTTTGAAAAATGTGGAACCCAAAATTTTCTTTGGTTCACAGACTAGAGCACCATCCGTCGGTGACGAAATTAGAGCTTGGAAAGGGCTGCCTGCAAAGGCAGCCAGTTGTCTTCAGATGGCCTCGCTATATTGCGCAAATTTTCCTGCACTCCACCCAGGTCAAGTGTTTCTTTATAAGGCAGTGTCTTAGGTAAACCGGTCCCTGCCTTCCAATGGAAAAGTAGCTACACAAGAGGATGAATAACACCCTCAATGTCTGTTGCGGTGGGAGGACGACTAAAACTCTAGAAAGCATTTGGGTCTTGCTCCTTTTCTTCAATTCTTTATACAATTTTCTCAGTCATGGCAATTGACCCATTCTCAAGAAACAGAGACGGTAGACCCATCTCGCTCAACTGGGAGAAATTCTCTTGCATGCCATCCATTGTTTGGTTCAAAGTAGTTGCAGCTGCATTAGTTTGCTAGAAGGCCGAGTGGCAATGGATAAATTTGTTTGTCATCTAGGCAGCAATATCCCAATCTTCAATCCCTGCCTTGGGCAGGTCTTCATCAGAGACCGAATATAGCTCGATGAGAAAACTCTTTGCTTCTGAAAACTTTTCTGAGATGAACCGCGGGAATCGCTCAATTGTACCCTGAACCTCCTTACTCAATTGTGTTGCCTTTGAGATGAACCAGAGCATTGGCTGTAGTGTCAAGCAGAAGGTTTTAACCTTTTCCCAATAAGAAATATATATCCGCTGAGCCAAGGGGATGAGGTCCGGTTGCACGGAGGAGGCTTGGAGAGGGCTCTTTAGAGAGGGTATCTTTGCATCCATTGAGTTAATAACCTTTGTTAATTCCATATTTCTCTTTTTTGCGGATGTCAGTTGCTCCCCGAAGCTACTTATTTCTTTATACCAGTTCTCCTCGGCTCGGGAGTGATTCGCCAATTTTATGTTGAGAGAGGACTTCGTCTCCTGAAGCTCTTTTTCTAACTAGGCCTTTTGGCTCAGAAATTCCAGGTGATTCTTTTCTAATTCTTGCTTATATAGAGCACGTTGGGCTGCTATTTCTTTATCCTTTTGCTGCAAATTTTGCTCCGTCGAAGTCAATTGGCTCTGATATTTTTGGTTCCTTTCCCATAGCTCAGTCAGTAGAGTGGGGTCAACAGACTAGGACCTATTGAGTTTCTCTTGGAGCTTGCTCCACTCTGACTCCTTCGTTCACACTTTCTCAGAAAAGTGCACAACTTCAGCTTCTAGTGATTTCTCCTTCGTTTCTAGAAAAATGACTCTTTCCTTCACAAGCTTTAGCTGCTCCTCCTTTTTCTTCAATTGACGGCCGGATTTCAAAAAGTCAATCGTCACCACCCATTGTGTTTCCTCCATAAGTTCCACCTTATCCTGCGGTCGAGCTATGGTTCGATCAAGCCCCATGGCATACATGTTGTAATCACCCAACAACATCTCGCCTTGTGGTTTGGTAACATTTAGGTACATGGTGGCAAAGATCAATGTTGTTGTTATTCATTGTAAATTGTATACACTTTAGGCTCCACATCCTTTTTATCATCCTTTTCTTTTCGCTTTTGGATCTTGAGGGCTTGCATTTGCTTCGTGGTTTCTCCTTGGGATATGAATTTGGTTGGCGACTGAACCAACCCGCTAGCGATAGGTGTTACAAGAGGCAGGGAAAAAGGAAATACCCATGTAGCGGGCCCTTACGTTTTCTTTGGTGGGAGATTGATAGTTTTCAGGGATAAAAAGGGAACCTGCCATAGTTTGGTTTCCGAACTGGTGGAAGGGCTCATTAGTTGCGGCAATGGGGTGGTCATAATCGAGTCCATTTGCTAGGCATACTAGGTTGGACTCAAGGTAGTAGAGGCAATAGGGGTGCCAATGGCGGTCGAGCTTTCAAAAAGAGAGGCAAGGAGAGATTGAGTAGCAGCGGTCGGCGTTAAGGTTCGTAGAGGTGTTAAGATAGATGGCCTAGTCTGGGCAAATTAGGAGAAACCTCCCACAAACATTTTGGTAGGGGTAGATAAAGCACGGTCGACACTTGTAGTAATGGGTGTTGTGGGAATGGAAGAAGACACCAAAGATTGATAAGTAAAAAAAGCGGAAGCAAAAATTACCTATTGATGGGACGTTAGCAATGCTTTGCTTGTCATTGGCTACTTACTTACTCCGGGCTCCTGGCTTCCTATGAGCACTTGGCTTGCGGAGGCTTCTTGTGATCCTTCTCCCAGAATATCTTCAGTGTGTTGCGGGCAGGGAGTCATCGATCTCCATAGTCTCTATAGTTTATGGTTGTTGTTGTTGGGGCACTCTTGTTGTTTTTGAGGCCCAGGTAAGTGTCTGCGAGGCTCTTGACATATTCAATCGCACATTTGAAGCAACATAGGAAGACTGCCCTGTAGACTTCATCTTTTGTTGGGTAGAGCATGTTGATGTCTCAGCTTCCTCCTCCGCTTTCTCTTCTTCATCAGGGTCGTCATCTCCGCTATCACTTGAGTCAGAAGCAGGGTGCTCCTCATCCCACAGTCGTTCAAACTCTTTGTCTTCCTTTACGCCTTCATAAGGTATATCAGGTCATTTTGTTTCTTGGAAATATATCCAAAAGGCTCTAATCTTTTCATTAGTCCATTCCTCTTCATTCCTCAACTTATTGTACAGAGTCTTCCCCATTTTATAGTTCTTATCATAATTTGCCACCAAGAAATAGAACTTATGCCATGGTGGCCTGCTGTCTTTCGTGAGGATATGAACCAGGTCAACCAACAATTCATCTTTATCTTCTAGCAGGTTGCGCCTCCACTCCCAGTAAGGCCAAGGGTTGTGAGTTACCTTGAGGTGATCATACGGTAAATCGTTGAAAGGGTTGTAATCCCACTTGTTGCAAATCATTACCAACCCTAAATGAGCTAGTTTATCTTGCAATAGCGGGTGTGTGTGCTTCTTTTTTAGGGCCACTGTTTTGAAAGTTAGCGGACAGGTGAAGAATCCCATCCTCTTGACACTTTTTGCGCTACAAAAGGTAATATCGATAATGCACGCCTGTCGGAACAATTCCAGAGCCATCACTTGACTAGTCACACATGTCAGAAGAGGGAAGGGTTCCCTAGTGAAGCCTCTCATTAAGATGAATGTAAAATGTGCTCCGAAGAACCAATCACATCTTGGAGTGAAATTCTGCATAAACTTTGTTTGAGTCAAGATGAGCCAATTAATATACTCCTCCCCTAGTAAATGTTGCAAAATCGGAGTCAAGAAATGATCCGAAAATGCATAATAATCAAAAGTAGAAGAGAGGAGAGGGGTCCAGACATAAACTAGTTTTTTCCTACCCTTCTCATCAAAGATAGATAACTTTAACCGCTCATCAAATAAATCAGGGTTTTGATATAAAAACATATAAGCAGATAGGAGACAAATCTAAACTTTCGTTCAACTGGGTATTTGTTAATTTGTTCTATCATCTTCTTTGAGGGGAATTCTCCAAAATCATGCTAGAAGTAAGATTTATGCCTACGAAATTGAAAATTTGGGCCCAATTGAAAAGCATGCACCTCTTGGTCACTGTCTAGACCGAAAACAAATGACATCATTGAAAAGGCATCTCGCATGTCTTCCTTGAAAGCACCATGCGGCGTAGGAATTTCTGGTGGCTTCTCATGATTTGCTTCAATCCTTATGGTTTCTTCGTTGTAAAACTCATGAGCCTTATCCCTGGTGCTCCATATTTTATCTCCCTTCTTAGGAGTGAATGATTCCACTTCCATCCCTCTTTGCACAGGGTCTGGAATGCACAACATGTTCCAAATGGCAGCTGGGCTGATGTTAACTAAAAGAGTCTGGCCCTCAATAGTGTTGGTACTTGGATTGAAACCCCTAATGGCCGCATCTACCAACTTTGAGCAGTAGTACATAGATGGGACCATATGTTGAGGAAACCCACTAAACCATACCTTTTTTGCAGCCAACATTGGCCACTTGGACACCTTCAGTTGTGCGTAGGCAGATTCCCTTAATCCTTTGGGGTTTTTTGCAAGAAAGGGATCATGAACATTATCCCAATCTTCATGAACTAAGCTCTGGTCTCTATAGATTTTGGGCTTGTCCAACCGCCTTGTGTTTTCCCATACTGGCTTTTCAGGGATGCCCGGTGTAGAATAAGAAATATCCTCAAAGACATTAACGGTTGGTGCTCTTCATAGAGCTTTAGCTAATCTCTGCATAGCCACTGGCCTAACTCCCTGACTTGAACTTTTTGCCATTGCTAATTTGCGAGAAGCTTTCTGCTTAGCTTGAATTCTTCTACAATTTCACCTCGACTCTGGTAGTGCTCTAGAGCTTTTTGCTTTCTACTTTGAGTAGTGTTCTTAAAAGAAAACTTTTAAGTGCTTTAAAACTTTCTTCATGCAATATTTAGCGATCTTTTCTCAAGGTGGTAGATGAGAACCACCTTTTTTGCATTTAATGTAGCATGTACCGCCAACCCTTTGGCATGTGTGAGATGAATTACTTACCATTTTGATTTATCAAGAATTCATAAATATAACTAGCAATCGCATGTACAGTGCAATTTTCTTGGAGCTTGAGCCAACACCTTGCAAGCAGCTTAAGCATTCATATGTGTTGGCAATTAATATCTTAAAAGGAATGATTAGGCTGAAGATGTGATCAACATTTGAAAAGATATGAGTTCTGCCTTGGGAAACACAAAATACCTAGAGGATGACACCTCATTCCTTGGTAGTGCATAACACCGTCGATTGCTGCCACAAGCTTGGGCTAATTAATTATCCCTTATTTGTTTTGCACCCAATAAACCATACTCAGTAGACGCAAATGCGTTGGAAATTCAAGCGAGTCTGGGCACAGCTTTCAAGTTGGTACTTGATTAACATCACATTTATGGCAAGAAGATTACCATGCCTTTCCTCACTTTTTCTATAAATGGGCATCTAAGCAATAGGGAAATCACACTTAGTGATTTGAGCAGAATTGGTATTAGGTAATTTGTGTAGCTATTTAGCATTTGCAGTTGTGTAGCATTCTCATAGGCTAGAGTTAGGTGCTTTGCAGGGATAGTTTTGAGGTATTTACAAAAAGTTTGACAAGATGAATACCCCAATTAGGCTAGTGTCACACAAGTCCTAGACTACCTTCCTAGGAGAGATTTCTACCAGGCGCTTAAAAAGGATGACGAAGAACAAGCATTTGTTATCCATCATAGTCATTAAATGGGTCTTGGGATGAGACTTCCTCGAGTACAAGGACAAGTATCGAGTTAACACTGATGTGTGCTCACACTTTGTGGCCTCCATGTTAGATATAGGAATTTCCAAGCCATTAATTATTCATCTGGTGAAGGAAATTTTCCCCAAGAAATACTTGAATGGCCTCGACGAGGTCATTGCAAATGCTACATATGGTGGGGGAAATCTAACTGTGAGTGATCTCCAAAGGTTTATAGAAGAGGACGCGTTCATGTCGTGGCTTCCACCTCCAGATGTGAGATGAGCACCACCAAAGGGTAACTTGAGCATGCCACTTCCTTTTCCACATCTTCAACGTGGTGTCGTTCTATGACATCGACTGGTATACGGACTTCAAGAACTTGGTGTTCCCTCCTCCTGCCTTTGCTCCATTGGATGATGTTGCTGCTGATGATTCCCCTGTTGATGAGGATATTGTGGATGCTTCCATTGATGCATTTGTTTCTGCTACTCACGCTGTGAATTGAAGAACTGCATTTTTCTTTTTTCTTTCAAAAATCTCATAGTAATTAGTCCCTTTTTGTAGACATGTTTGAAAAAGGATTTCGTAAAATATATAAGAAGAAGCATAATAGAATATACTTTTGGAAGCATGGCCTATGAGCCATTTTGAAAATGTAAATATCGAAGCATATATAATGAAAATATATCTTTATATAACCATCTTGTTGTTTCCTTTTGGATTCTGCAACTAGGTCATTTTCTTCCCTTTTTCAGCATGTATGTATGAATTCATTTTCGCATGTGGGTATTTAATTTTTCGCTCTGTTCAACTATGAGTTTATTTCCCTTACTCTCTACAATAAATGGGAAACTTATTTCTATTGCAAGGTGTGACCCTTGGTCTTCCTTGCAACACTAAGTGCTTGGGTTTGTGACATGGTCTAATCGCCTTGTGTGGTCCTTAACCGAAGTTTGTATTGGGCATTGACAAGTCGATCTTTTGGTGCAATGACAAGTCTAATAGTTTCTTTCCGCTATGAACCACATAATAAAATAAAAAGACCGGCCAACAAAACAAAAGGGAAAGAAGGGAAAAGCATATTTACATATTTACATGGGTATGGAAAGCAAGCTTAATTGAATATCTTCAGGTGAATTTTGTTGACCAGAATTCCCAATGCTTCTTTTTCCATAGTCTCTAACTCATATGCATTGTGTTCCTTGCATTGAATTATTCTGAATGGGCCTTCCCAAAGGCTATCAAATTTTTCGTGTTGGCCTGGCTTTGCGGCCCTTTCGTTATATTTTAGCACCAAGTCTCTGCACTTTAGGCCTTGTCCAGACGTCTTCTTGTCAAACCACCTTTTAACCACTTGTTGGCAATTAGTCGTGGCGTTTAGGGACTTTTCCCTTTTCTCTTGTACTTCTAGCAACTCAGCTAATCGTACCTCCATTACACCATTTTGTTCTACTTCAAGGGATTTTTGCAATTACAGTGTTGAAATCTCCATAGAGATAGGTAATAATGCCTCTTTTCCATAAACTAGCTCATACAATGAAGTCTTGAGGACTTGCTTTGGAGTTATGTGGTCTACCCAGAGTGTTGTTCAGAGATTTTTGTGCCACTCTCTTTGATATTCCAACCCAATTCTTTTGAGAAGTCAGACCAAATTCTTGTTTGTTGATTCGGCTAAGCCATTCCCCTATGGGTAGTAATTTGATGATGTTTTAAGGAATATGTCATTTGTAAGTGTGAATTGACTTACCTTGGAGCCTGGGAAAGCTTTAGCATTGTCTCAAATGATATTTTTGGGTGGGCCAAATCTCGTCACCAGTTCCTCTAGGAAATCCACTATCTCTGCCTCTGTCACATTCTTGAGCGGCATGACCTCAGTCCATCTCATGAAATAGTCTGTGGCCATTAAGATCCATTTATGTCCTACACTGGAGGTTGGCTTGATCATTCCAACAAATTCTAAACCCCATTGCGCGAATGACTCATCAACCACTATCGGATTGAGAGGCATTGCAGAATTCTTTCTTCTTCCAGCAAAGAACTGACATTCTTTGCAAGTTTTCACCAAGGAGTAGGAATCATTGAATAGCGTCTGCCAAAAGTACCCCGCGCACATGATTTTGATGGCGGTGGTTTTTGTGGAGAAATTCCCGCCTGCGGGACTGCTATGGTAAGTGTTGAGGATCCTTCTTACTTGCTCTGTGGTAACACATTGCAATAGAATGTCATTTAAATTTATCTTGAATAGGATCCCTTCGATGAGAGTGAATTCGCTATTTTGCGGCCTGTAGAATCTCCTCTTCTTAGAAGGAAGTCCCGGCAGATACTTTCTTGTATGCATAAACCTTATTCTATCCGCCAGCCAACAACCTTTAGACTCTGACTCGTTTGTTAGGACTAGTTCCAGTTGCTCTTCTTTGGGGGCCATTTCTTCCTCATGCGCAAGATACTCACACAATCCTCTTCCCCGAACAGTCTTGGTAGGCTTGACCTTAATGTCATACTTGAGGATCTTGGAGATCCAATTGGCTCTTTTCTCAGTGATTTCTCCTTCCATGATGTATTCACACACACTAGAATGTGCAACATAGACAATCACCTTATTGCAGGAGATTAGGTTTCAGAACTTCTTGAGCCCCTTAACTATGGAAAACACTTGCCTCTCTACAAAGTTGTATTTTGTTTCATATTCCTTCAGGGTCCGGGAGTGAAATGCTATCGGATTCTCTCCCTTTCCCTCATTATCTTTCTGAGTTAAGATAGTAGTAATACTTGACTTGCTATTGAATACATACATTATGAAGTCCTTTGATAAGTCTGGGTTAACCAGAACAGAAGTAGAAGAGATGGCATCCTTGACTTTCTCAAAGACTTCTCTGGCTTCGTTTGTCCATTTAAATATTTGATTATTTTTCAGCATTAGGGTAATTGGCCTAATTATTCCTGCAAAATCATAAATAAATTTTCTAATGAAATTTACCTTCCCCAAGAAGGATTGAACGCCCTTCTTGTTGACCGGGAGAGGAATATTTTTTATTTCTTTCACCCGCTTAGGATCAATTGAAATTCCTTCTTTGGACACAACATGCCCCAGTAGTTTTCCTTGCGGTACTCCGAAGACACATTTTTTGGGGTTCAGGGATATCCCGAACTCTTGGAATTTCTTGAACACCATCTCTATATGATAAAAGTGATCATCCTTGGATTTGGAGAACACTGTTAGATCATCCAAATAGATTAGGATAATCTTGTTGATTAGTTTGCTGAAAGCGATATCCATTTCCCATTGGAAGGCAGTTCCTACATTTGAGAGGCCAAACGGCATCTTAGCATATGTGAACGTTCCCCACTTGGTAGTAAATGTTGTCTTATATTGATCCTCCTCTTTGACCCGGATCTAATTGTAACCAGAGAATCCATCTAAAAGGGAAAACATCTCAGATCCTACCACTGTTTGTAGGATTGACTCCATTGAGGGTAGTGGGTAATGATCCTTCAGGGATGATCTATTTAGGTCCTGAAAGTCTACACATAGACGAATATCTCCATTTTTTTTGGATAAGGACCAGATTCGATACCCATGTGATATGCTTGATTGAGAAGAAAATCCATGACTGGATTAGCTTTGTTAATTCTTGTGCCATTAGTGCTTCAATCTTGGGATTGATTGGCTTTTGTTTTTGGCAGACAGGCTTTGCGCCTTCTACCAACTCAATTGTGTGTTGAATGATATTAGGATCATATCCCCTGAGGTTATTGTATGACCAGGCCACCACTCCTTCATATTTATTGCAAAATTTGATAAGCCTTTCTTTATCACGATGCGAGACGTCCTTCCCAACTTTGAGCTTTCTTCCATCTCCGACTTGAAGGTCTGCATAATCACCTTTGTCTGCTACAAACTTCCACTTGTCATTTATTGCATCATCATAATCGAAAAAGTTTTTGAGCATGACCAATCCTTTTGGAAGCTTGTTGGATTTTAGTTGGATGATTTATCCTTCATAGGCTTCAGCAATCTTTGGTTGGAGCTGGTCAGCAAATTCACCCAACTACTGGATGAACGAGGCAATGTGTTCATCACTGTCAAACACTTGCCAGCTTTGGTCATTGTCTGGAATCACCAATCGGACTATTACTCATAAAAAGTGTTTGTTGTGAATGATATTGGAGGCAGGATCAAACTAAGATCCGATTGATGCCATGTGATCCACATCTATGTTCTGTTCTCAAGGCATCGTCTGAATGTTGAAGGCTTGAAAACCCTCAATCAAGTCCCAAAATTGATGTCTGTAGGATCACATGCAAACATTCTTCGCCGCAGAGATACCTTGAACTTGATTGACTACTAGTTCAGAATCTCTCAACACCATCAATTGCTTAATTCCCATCTATTTTGTAGGGTTGATACCTTGCACTAGTCCTTCGTATTCAGCTTCATTGTTTGAGCAGGAAAACTAGAAGCAGAAAGACCTCGATGTCTTTTCATTATGTGGGGATATTAAACATATCCCAGCTCATGTGCCATTCTTGCATCTTGCTCCATTGAAGTACAATGTCCACAGTTTTGAGGCGTGATCGCCTTCAGATTCTTTGACAACCTTTGGGAGCACTTGATCTTCATCGTAGATGACATAGGTGCCCAGCCTAGTAGCATGGTAGTTGCTAAAGGGGTTAGTATCTATATGTTTTCTTAGGAGAACATCTTCTTGATCATTTTGGTCTCCAATCACCTTTCATCTTCTAGAAGCTCAGTGCAATACATTTCTTGCTTGGTGATAGAGGTATGCGTGACTTCAAAATTGATCATGACTTCATCGGCTACATGCTCCAAATGTAAATCTTCATTTTCGCACCATGCTTGGTTCTAAGGATCAAATGCGACCAATCCAAGGACAGGTATCTTCCCACCTTTGAAGTAAATTCTCAGGATAGGCAGAGGCCAAACATGGGTGAACATCTATGATCATAGTGTCTTGCGGCACTGTGATACTAGGGAAAGAAAATAGAGTCAAGGGGAGTGCTTTGATGACACCTACGGTTTTGACTTTGTTTCCATCAAGCTACATCACTCCTCTTTTTAAGGGTTTGTAACTGAGTCGTAAGGCTTCAGCTATCTATTTAGGCATAACTATGGTGCTAGCACCGGAATCAATCATGGCATTGTGTAATAATTTATCCCATATAATGAGAGTCAAGAAGGGTTGAGGCTTCGGCTTATCTCTTACTTCAGTAGGGGCTTCTACTGTGTTGTTTGTAAGAACTTTTGCGGAAGATGTTTGATCAACAACCCTTACTTTGGGAAACTATTTCATTGGCGTTGTCCTTACATCCTCTCGGAGAGCCTTCTATAATAGCATCTTTTGTTTCGGGATGGCTAGAATATCCCATACAGACACATTAGGGGATGATTTCTTCAATTGTTCCACCACATTGAAAGGTGGCAGATTCAGAGGTTTCTGCTCCTTTGCTCTTGTTATAACAATTTCTTTTCATGGATGACATCGTGGCATCACTGCAAAGGTACTAGGTATCTGGTTAGGAGTACCTTTAGGTTGTGGACTGACTAGTTGCATGACAACTGGTTCGCCTGTAAATCTCCTCTTTGAGCGAGTGTTGTAGTCAGATTGTACCTGCGGTGTTTTAGATGTGGATGTATCATTGGAAAAAACTGCTTCTTCTTCTTCCATCCATGAGAAGAGTGTGTGGTCGGGAGCGATGTTCGCTTCTTGCTCTAGTGACATCCCTTGCATTTTTGCGGTGAGCACTGCATTGTCCATTTGTGAAGAGGTATACACATAGCTTCCAAGGTCTGACATTATGGCTTGGTTGTGTTGCTCTGCCACCTTTTGTTGTAGGTTGTCGCATAGGCAATTTAGGGGCATATGTGAATTTCCACAAGGGAAGCACCAGGGATTGGTGCCATCCACTAAGTTGTTTTTTTCCCGCGGTCAACTCTCTACTAGAGCTTAAGTTAGCGCCTTGTAGCGAAGTGAGTACCAGTACTATTTGATTTGTTGTTTGCTCCTGCAGATTTGTGCGAGTGCCTCCTTGGAACTTGTTTTGTTGGTAAGAGGATCTTTCACCTTGATAATTCTGATAGGAAGGCTTCAAAGGTACGACCTGGTTGCACTTGATAACGGTTATCTCATTGACAATAGTCTGCAACATTTCCTTGAATTCACTCATATCCTCCTTTGAAGATCCAGATGTAGAGGCCACATTTTGCGGCACGCTCATATATGTGTATATGGATTGGGGAGGAGCCGGTGCACTGGTAGAAGGCATCTCCTGAGTAGGAACTGATATTTCGGGGAATATAGGAATGATGGGTTGAGGCAGAAATTTCTCGACGTCTATCAAATTGTTCTCTGCTTTAACAACGATGCTATATGTGCCCGGTACTGTGGTTCCACCTAGAGACTGGATCATCATTGAGATGTCAGTATTGATGGAATTTAGGTAGAAAATGAATGCCAGATCTGGTGGTAGGTGGATATCAACTTGAATCCTCTACCAACTTGTATGGAACCGAGCATTGAAGTCAGCCATGGCTTCGTGCAGGGCCTGTTTTATGACTGACAACTGATAATATAGTGATGATCGGTCTCCATTCAAAAACCTCTAATAGAAAGGCTCCCCGAGCTCATCCAAGGTACTGATAGTATTTGTTTGTAATTTTTGGTACCAATCTAGTGCCTTGCCCCTAAAAGAGGCAGCAAGCAGCCTTAATGCCACATTTTGGGTTGTAACCCCATGTACTAGGCATACATCTGCAACATCTTGCAAATGTTCAGACAATGTTCTTGAGCCTTCTCCGGTGCATTTAGGTATAGCCTTTAGGGTGAAAACTGGGATAGTGGCCCAAATGGCAGGTGCTACTAGTGCAACAAGAGGGCTTCTTGTGTCCCATGCCACATAATTTTTGTTAGCAGCAGGCAACATGGCTAGTGGAAAGGGAGGAGGAAGTGGAACGTTTACTAATTGGGTCGCGGGTTGTACTGTCCCTAATGGTGGTACTAATAAATTAGGATTATTTGTTGTTTGGGACCTAGTAACAAGTTGATGGCTCATACACCCTTCTGAAAATTTGATTCATTAAGTTCTGTCCCACCGGGCGTGCTAGGAAAAAGAAAAACTGTTGATGCCAAAAATTGGCAAGGTAACAACCCTTTGTGGGAAACTCAGTTTATGGGGGACCTATTGCACTAAACTGAGTGACCTCCATATTTTAAAAGAAGTTGGATTCTTCTATAAATGGGGTTTTGGAAAGGGAAACAAAAGCAAATATAAAATAAAGAATATAACTAAGGTGATACGCCAGAATTTAGATAAAAGGAACGATAAACCCATCTTTTGGATATGATCTAAGGGCCTGCTTAGCAATTTACCATGTCCTAGAATAATAGAAATTAAGGATTGTAGCATGAACAACTCATTCAATGACATAAAATAATAATCATGCCCATTTACTGAAAAGAAGAGTCGAATGACATTATCTAAACCAGCAAACTTGCATTCAAATTATAGAAGTACAACAAATAAACCATTCAAACAAAAATGGCATAGCATAAAGTTTATTAATAGCATAAGAAACAGAGAGTCCAAACAATGGTACAATCTATGAATTCTTGCAATAATCTAAACAATACAAAGGCCTAGTCTCTCCAAAAAATCCTATGATTCTAAAAACTGGTGAAATAGCATATGATCTCCAAACTTGTAACATAAAACATTGGAACCTTCAGAACTGTGGAATCCTTCCTCTGAAGCAAAGAGCAGTATTTATAGCAAGCCTTCCACCACTTGGCAAGCAACAACCAAAAATATTCAGAATCTGAGCAATGATATCGAGGCAATGATTTCCCTCGGCCATTGTAACATAAAATATTTGAGACACAACGTTTGGTCTCCCCCCATTCAGGTGCATCCCCTGTGAATGATGGCAGTGGTCCAGCAAAGTCTCGTGTAGACAAGTGTCGCCCTTTAGGATAGGCAGTTAGAAAACATGGCATCATCTCGCAGCTCATAGTTTGCTTCATCCCCTGTGTTGAAGAAGTGTGCGCTGAAGAGATGTGTGGCAGCATTTCGCTGCCCGCGGTTGATATTTCCTTCTTTCGTTGAAATCTTGCGCAAAGAGGACACGTAGCAAAAATGTTTACTGTAGACGTTACTTGTGGGGCCCACCAAATCCTTATGTGAATGGGAGCTACGTGGCACGCGATCAGGGGATGATGAGGAAGCGAAAGGAAGCGATCAAAATAACCCACGGTGATGACACGTGGAAGCATTTTTGGGGTCGATAGAAGAGCAAGGAGAAAATTCCTTCAGAGTGCGATAAGCAGACACGCGGCCAAAGCCGTGGTGACAACCAAAAGGGGGCCGATGAAATTCATTGAAGGCATGGACCAGCACTTAGCCAAAAATCAAACTTGAAGGGAGCATGGTGAATTTCAAATTCACACCTATCACCTTTCATTATCTCTATGATAGGTGCACATATTCCACTAAAAATCCTTATGAACTTCATGTAGAAGCTCGCCAAGCCATGAAAACTCTTGGCCTCAAGCATACTTATTGGTGAAGGCTAATTTATTGTAGCCTTGACCTTTTTTGGGTCCATTCTCAACCCTTTACAGATACTACAAAACCTAGATACACCAATTCCTTCTTCATGAAACTACACTTCTTCAAATTCACAAGCAACTTTTCTTCTTTCAATCTTACAAAATTGTCCTAATATGCACTAGATGCTCTTCTTTTTTTTTACTAAAAAATAGAATGTCATCCAAATATACAATTACAAACTTAACAAGAATTTTTTTTAGTATCGCATTCATCATCTGCATGAAGGTATTTGGATCATTTGTTAACCTAAATGGCATTACCAACCATTCATACAAGTCATCTTTTGTTTTGAACATAATCTTTCATTTATCTCCTTCTTATATTCTTATCTAATGGTATCCACTCTTCAAGTTTATCTTGGTGAAGTACTTGGCTCAACCCAAACAATCCATCATGTCATCCATCCAAGACAAAAGAAACATATACTTTATAGTGATATTATTAATGGTTCTAGAATTAGTACACGTTTTTCATTCTCCATCCTTCTTTAGTGTGAGTACTATGGGTACAACACACAAATTCAATTTTTTTGTGATCAAACCCATATCCAACAGCTCCTGCACGTGTCTATTTATCTCCTCATTCTCCATTGGGGTCATTCTATACAATGCCTTGTTTGGTGAACTAGTCCTTGGTATCAAATTCATATAATGGCTCATGCTCCTCAAGTAATTCCTTCATCAAAAATCTTTGAAAAATTGTCAAAAATATTGTGTACCTCAATGGGACCTTCTTCCTTCTTCTTTGTTGTCTTAACCTTTACAAGATTAGGAATAAAATCATAACATACTTTCTCCTTTTTTAGATCTTTCAAAAATTATTTCCCAATCACCAAAAGAACTCTGGGATTTTCTCTACTTCCTCATCATTATCCTTCATGATATTCAAGGTGAATTCCTTCCATTCTTCTTGATCTTATAACAGTTAAGCTTACCATCATGAATGGTTTGTCTATCATATTGTCAAATTCTACCTAACAGAATGTGGCATGCATCCATTGGTATAACATCACACATTATCTCATCTTTATAACTTTCAATATGAAAATTCACTAAATATTGTTCACTTACCAATAATTAGTGTTCATCTTTATAACTTTCAATATGAAAATTCACTAAACATTGTTCACTTACCAATAATTAGTGTTCCTTTTGCAACCAAGAAACATTGTAGGGACTAGAATGTTTCATCCTCTTCAACTACAACTTCTCCACCATTTCCTCTGACACCATATTTTTAGTGTTGCCACTATCTATGATGACTCTGCAACATTTACCTCCTGACTTAAATTTTGCTATGAACAAATTCATCCTATGTATAGGCTCTTTTTTTCCTTTTTTGGTTTCAATATAATTATTTTCAACATCAAAGACTTCATCTTCAATATCTTCTCCACACTTGGGTGAAGCTACACTTTCATCTTCTACTTGGGCCACATGAAATTTGGCATGTTTTCCTTTAGTGTCCCTAGATTGTATTTGATGACATTCAAATGCCCTATGTCCAATTTCACCGCATTGATAACAACTACCAATGAATCATTTTCCTCTTCCTCTGCCAAAATTTTCTTGTCCTCTTGAGTAATCACCTTTGCTTATGGGATAATCTTCTCTTCCTCCAACTTCCTAATAGTAAGAACTTGTTTGGGAGGTACTAACTTCTTCCACAGTTGGATTTTCCCTTTCCAATGAGAAAATCCCTCTACCTCTTGAGTTACTATGCTATTTCCTAGCCAATTTCTCTTCTGACTTCAAGGCATACTAGTAGGATTCTTCTACAGTTTACAACCTAACCATGCTAATTTCATCTTAAATAGACAAAAGTAGACCATTTGCATACCTTAACACTTTATCCACATCATCATCAACATGTATTTCCCTAATGCTCAATCTATAGAACTCTTCTATATATTTTACACTTGATTCTTTTTGTTTCAAGTTTTGTAACTTCCTAAACAAACCTAGGTTATAGTCTACTAACATGAATTTAGCCTTCAACTTGGTCACCATTTAGTCCCATGACTTAATCTTGTCTTTGCCTCTTCTTTATTGCTTTGTTTGCAAATGTTCCCACCATAAGGATGCACGTCATGTCAAATAATACAGGCAAACTTCACTTCCTTGTCATATTTCGTTGATTCAAAGTCGAAATACTTCTCCATTTCTAATATCCAGACTATAAGATTTTCAAAGCTTAAACTATTGTTATAGCTAGCAAGATAAAATTGTAATGTCCCCTTTTTCCTAGGACAGTGTTTTTCTAGTTCAGTGTCACTTGAGGGTTTTTGTAGTGTGCTCTCTAATGGTTTTTCAAGCTTGTGGATTATACTTACTATTTATAGTAAGTCACTAGGTCTCTGGTTTGGTCGGATGATGGAGTTTTATATTTGGCATGATGGCGCAATTATATCCTGGGATTACTTTGGTTAATATTGGTCCTATGAATTTAATATTAATAACGTCAATCAATAAAGTTAAATTAAATAATTTAACTTTTGCATTATTAATAAATTAAAAAGGACTTTAATTAAAAAAGGGGATATAAGTTATTTTAAAATAATAATTATATATTATAGTATGGCGCCCAAATTTAAAAAGGATGAATGTTGGGAAATAAAAGTAAATTAAATGAAATGAATTTTCAAATGTAATTTAGGCATGGAGTTGGGAAATTTATAAAAGGGCATTGAGAGCTCATTGGAGGGATATGTTGGATTATTCTATTTCTCATTTTTGAGACCCTTATGGTTCAGGAGATTGAACCCAGTTCATCTCAAACTTCTAGAGGACAAAAACCCTCTTGGAGAATATCATCCACAGTGGTGAAATATCCTCTCTGGGTGATTGTCGATAGATTCATTCAGAGTCTATGCTTGTGCTTCATTTACAAAGAAAATCAATTAGCATTCCTGACGGGATTGAAGGTTGGGTTAATTATTCAATCCTAGGTGATGCTATGAATCCTATGTTTCAGTTATCAAATGAAAATATTTCTCAAATTTAATTATGGATATTGCTCCTTTATGACCTTCAGCTTGAATGATCATTTTAATATATTGTAAATGGTGAATCTATGATTAAAGATTAATTCCTGTGAATTCATAGACTACTAACTGGTTGTACCATTATACTTGGTCATACCACCTTGATCCATTTGAATGCTTTGATAGGGGACTTAAATAGTTGTGGGTATTGTTTCTAGATTGATATTGAAGTTGGACAACCATTTATGTGCAAATAAAACTGAGCTTATTGTTGATTTTTTATTTTGTGAAGTTGGTCGTACTCTTTTAGAGCCATAGTAGTGTACCCCTTGTCTAGTTTGATGGTGGCAAAGGGAATAGTTTTAGCTTATGGGTATTGTTGAGACCCTATTCCCTTAGGTGAAGGATGGTTTCTGAACCATTATTTAGAGAGACAAAGACTTATATTAATTTTCAGTTGATGTTGTACCATGCAGTGTAATAGTTGAATGTTGTACCTCATGTTTTGACTTGAAAGGGAGAAAGGGAGCATGAAATGCATATGGGTATTAATTAATTTTCTTTTCCATGCCTAGGTGATGGTGTTTGACCAAATATTAGGGCCTTTGAAGTTGCTTGGAATTTTTACTGAGGAATTTGTGCATATCAAGTACTATACGGTAGTCTTACAATTGCAAGAACAGCTTTTAAAGTGGTCACAACCTAGGGAGTCATTTATTGGCATCAAACTCATTAAGTGAAGGTATTCTTGTTGGGAGACAGCTGCTTTTGTATTCTTAGACCTTCATCTTTGCAAATCATCAGCTACAACCATTTGTGACCTTTTCCAGAAAATCAGTTTGACATGGTATTTATGCATTATGTATTGCATTCTTCCCATTTATATATTTATTGTTGAGTGCTAGGATTGTATGTGGACTGTATGAAATATTTTTTCTCAATATACCCAGTATCATTGCTTAGCTATATGTCATTAATCGATTGTAAAGAGACATGTTGTTGTTATAAACTAAGTATTGTTAAATGTTGAGTGCAAAGGATATGAAACTATAAATTTGTTATTGATTGAAATTAGAAATTATGTTTGAATGCATTAAATATACCTATCATACCTTGCAAACTTCTACAACCTCTATTGAATGACAATCAAACAATTTGACAAAATGATAATATGTCAAAGGGTGAAAATGTTTTGAAAATCATGCAAAGCTCAATGTGGAATTTTTTTAGAGTGCAAAATTATCATACAAAGGGGGTTGGGTCATTACAGTGGTATCAGAGCACTAATCATCCTGCCATCCATTAGATGATACAAAACTATGAGAAATAGTGACCGACAAAGAAGGAACCAAGGAAAAAAACATGGTTGAAAGAAGAGAAGAAGCTAAAAGAAATATTGGTAAGCAAGATCGTATGATGCAACTCTTGGATGCAATGGTTAGGGGTAAAGAAAAAGCAGCCCAACGTGCTCAAGAGACCAATCAAAAACTCGCACAATTGGTACAAATATTAGACCTTTTGGGGCAAAGAAATGATGTGGGTTAGCATGGGGCAGTCATTCAAAACAACAGGGCAGCCATGGCTAGGCATCTTATGCCTATATTTCCACCAGGAGTAGAAGCACAACCCAATCAAGAGCTTACCTTAGTTGAGTTGCAAGATCAATTTAGACAAGATTGGTTGGATGCAAGCCATGGTTTCCAACATGACATATTACTTCAGGATTATATAGATCTCAGGATGAGTCATACGCCCAACATAGGAAATAGAGAACATCATAATGACTTATGAAAGAAAGATGGAAAACCTAGCATTCCTTATTTTGACAGGTCCAATGAGATTTCAGCTAGAGCATGGGTTCATAGGGTGGATACATACTTCAATCAAAACCCCATGCCTAAAGAAGAATCCATAAAATATGCTACTATGCACCTTGATGGAGTTGCACATAAGTGGTGGCATCATGGAATAATCATAATGAGGCGTGCTCAGATTACATCTTATACCAAGTTTACTAAGAGACTCATAAAGAGGTTTGAAAAGAAGGAACTAGAACTTCATTTTAAGGAGGTGACAAAGTTGGAGCCATACTTATTCAAAGAAGAGTAGGTGGTTGAAGAGAATTTCATAGCAGAAAAATAAGATGAAGTGATTGATTTGAAAGATGATGAATGTGAGACGGGGTGCCTCAAGATGACTCTTTAGACATGCATGCAATTTTTGTAGATGAGGTTGTGCATGAAGGAATTGACAAAACAACAGCCTTCTATACTCCCTTAGAGCTATCCAATGAAGTTGTGATAACTTCAGATGATGGGTATGTTGAAAACAAAAGAGATGATGTCTTTGAATCAGCTAATAATGTTAATTCTTTACCCCATGTGGGTAATGGTGACACAGGTGGCTTTGGGTTAGACTACCAAATCAAGCCTATGGAGAAAGATGATTATGATGATTTCAACGATAATGATTTGGAGAGTGACTTATTCAGAAAGGAAACTACTCATGGGGAGCATAGTGAACACTTATTCTCTAAGCAAAGTGATCAGCCTTTCTACACATGGGATCCAAGTGTGTTGGAACCTAAGTATGACAAGGATCCACTTTGGGATGAATTCCTTTTTTATTGTAATGGTTTCCTTCATCCCGGGAGCTATGCATAGAGGATGGCTTCGATAGTGATGTTTTCAATCTTGAAAAGGATTTTGATTCACATTGTAGGTAGTTGATTTTGCATAGAGACCTTGTATCCTAGTTGGTTTGGATTTATAATCTTCTTTTGAGGATAATCAAGGAGTGGCACAAGTAATTTGGGACAGTGATGGAGACTTTGATAACAGGTATAATAGTTTTGATTTTTGCATGCCACATGATAACATTTCATCATCATTGCTTGATCATGATTGGAAAAGACAACTCTTGGTAGCCGCTGAAAATGAGGTGCACATTTTATCTAGTTTGGACAGCAAACATATGCATGTGGAAAAATTAATTCAAAATGCATCTATGGGACAAAGTGAGCTTAATATTTCATTTTCTAATTTACATACATTGAAGAACTCTATGGAAGAATTTAAAACAGCTTACTTACACATGATGCATGATAGAGATATAGCTACCAAGTTTGTAGATGAAACCTTGTCTATGTCTATGTAGTTAAGGGAAGAGGTTAATAAGCTCACCATTGAGCTTAACTCTACGAAGCTTGCTTCGGAAAGTGTCCAAGAGGCACTCCTCGAAGCGAATGATCAGCTTTATAAGTTTCAACATTTTATAGAGCAGAAGAACAAATAAAGGGCTAATGAGATCAAACTTGTAATGGAGGAGTTTGATTTCATTCAGGAGGAGTATGATCTCGCCCATTTTCCAAAAAAAATAGAAAATAGGAGTTTGGATCAGCAAGAGGATTGGTTTGATTTGGGAGTTGATGATAATCATCAATTGTATGATAATCCTTTATTTGAATGGGATGCTGATTTGACTCGTGACAATCCACTTTTCTAGTTGGATGATGGAGACCTGAACAATTTCAGTGATGTGAGCAGATTTGATTACAAGACTTGGGAAATAGGTGCAGTTTCTAGACATGATGTGTTGTCTTAGGATTGGCGTAGTGGGTGAACTTCCAATATTAATACCGTTGCACCCATTTTTTGACCAACTTGCATATGACTTTGAGTTTAGACCTACAAATGAGTTGGATGGTTCCTTCAGTTCAGTAGTTGAGTAGTTCATGATTGAGGCTAGATGTCAGAGTTGATTTGATCTTAGGAGATGATTTTGTTGCTACCTCCATACTCATCTCTGTTATATCTTCAGTAGGATTTCAATTTGATTATTGTTGCCCTTACTTTTTATCATTGATTGTGTGACATATTTTAATGAGCATACTGATTTTGAGGTTGGACAGGCCTTGGGGCAACCAGATGTGAGAATCTTTCTGGAGATAGTCTACCCATTTATTGTTTCCATTTGGGTTAGTGGCGCACACTGCAGTTACTTCACAGAGATGATATGCATTATTTCAGATGATGTCATTTTGATTGCAGTGGTTTGGGCGTGTTGGTGTGTTTGGGACTATTCTTTTGATAGTTGGAGATTGAGTGTTGATGTTATGATTTTGGCTTGCAACAACATAGGCATTTCCTGGTTGGTAGATTTCAGAGGTATGGAAATAGTTGACTTGCTTCATATTGTGGGCATCATGAGGTGTCATGTCAGGGTTAATTTCTTATGGTTGATCAAGATGATTTTCATGGTGACCAAGATTGTGATTTGCAGTGAGTTTATTGATGCAATCTTCTTTGAGTTGTCGTGGTAGGATATATTCCATAACATTGACTTCAGTCCTTTCAAGTTTTTCAGTATGGGATTTAATGATTTTTACTCTTTGGAGGTACAAGATAGGAGAGTGTAGTTTGGGCACATTGGTTTGACATCTATGATCAATGTGGCACAGCTTCAGCATGGTGGTTCCTTTATGAAACTCACTTCAAACCCGGGAATCACACTGACTTGTAGTGCAGCAACCGTTTGGGATGAGAGAGCCAATGTTGATTTTCTAGAGTTTACTCCTATGGCATATCAGTTTTCTTCTCTCAAGGAACATTCTTTGGAGGATTTGATCGAGTCTATGAAATATTTGATTACACTCATTACAGGAGTTCTTGAGGAGGTCTCTTATGTTGGTACCTCGTAGGATAATGTTTTGAGCAAATGGTGCTACAAATCTCCTAGGTTAACTTGGGACCCTAGGATCATTGTTGGATTCATTGTGGATTAGATTGTTGGTTGCAGAGTTGTACTGACATTGCTTGAGGACAAGCAATCTTTGGGAAGGGCGGACTATAATGTCCCCTTTTTCTTAGGACAGTGTGTTTCTAGTTTAGTGTCGCTTGAGGGTTTTTGTAGTGTGCTCTCTAAGGGTTTTTTAGGCTTGTGGATCATACATACTATTTATAGTAAGTCACTAGGTCTCTGGTTTGGTCAGCTGACGGAGTTCTATATTTGGCATGATGTCATAATTATATCTTGGGATTACTTTGGTTAATATTGGTCCTATGAATTTAATATTAATATGTAATGTGCCAACCCTTTAGTGCAGTAAAAAAAAAATCTAATTTACATCATACGAATAAATAAACGTGTTAACAAGACATTGTAATAAAAAATTTCTTTCTTTTACTAATAATATATGAACAAGATGCCATATCATATTACAATAAAGATTCCACTTCATTAAAATAACTTTCACAAATACATGTAACAAGATTACATACCTTTACAAACATAGCTCTAATGAGCTTTAGAACAAATAGTTGTAAGAAGGTCCAAGAATTCATCCTTTCAAATCTTGGTTCTTCTATCGCCTATTATGGAGGAGAAGCATCACTCAGGTGTTTTTTTTCCAACCACAGACTCATAATGCGATCCTCCACACATCTATCATTCAATAGATGGCCCTTCCCTTTGACGAAGGGATTGGTAGAGTAACTGATAATGACAACCAACTGAGCATAGTGTTGTTTCCTACATAACTAGAACCTGTGCAACCTGGAAAATCTCGAACTAGCATGTAATACGAGATCACAATGAACTAGCAGTGTAGTCTCAAGCATCACACAGTCTAAGTGGATGTCGTACATTGCACTACTTTGATCAAAGTGTCTCATTCAGTATGTTCTACTGAGGTTCATTTGTCACATACACTATTCAGGGCTGATTTGACTTAAGGCTATCTTAAGCTACGCATAGGTATACCCTTCAATGGATAGTCTGTCATCCCAGATAACCTATCACCATATAATCTACTTGGAATCAACCTACTTAGATAATAAGTACACAAGATAGATATATCCTTCAATGGATAGTTTGTCATCCCAGATAACCTATCCTCAAACAATCTATTACATATATGTATATTAAACCTCTCCCATACTGGATGACCTCTCCTAGGAGTAAACACAAGCTTTCCTAGTTAAATAAATAGCTTAGCTAAATGTATCATATGTGTTGTACATGTTCATTCGTACCTAGTATATATTATACTGATGAAAAACATCCATCTCCTATTATGGAGTAACTACAAACACATTGCATCCCATGTTCAAACACATCTAGTATAACTAAATACCTATGTTGAACCACGTATTACATAATTAAACACCTATGCCAAGTAATATCTTTGAAATATCTAGTATAATTAACTACTTGTGTCAAGAAATCTCTCCTATCATGGATTACTTACAAATACATTACAAAAGTAGCCTAAGGGCTTCAATTCCCTTTTCCAAAGCATCATTAAATACTTCTATAGTTTAAACAGAAAAGACATTTCATGCAGCATAGAAAATATGGTAAACCCTTTTAAAATGACAAGAAGAAACCCCATGCTTGTTATCACTTTTCCCAAATACTAATAACAAGGAAGCCTTCTCCTTTGGTTGCCCAGCTTAACCCAGCTTCCCAAATCAATTATCACTCCCTTTCTTGTTGAAAGCATTCTTCTCTCAGAGTTAGGAAATTCTTCCTCACTAAGCCACTCTTTTCACTCTCAGAAATCAAATATAATTAAACTGGTAAAACTCTGAAGTAATAACCAGCAAGCGTATTCCTTTGGTATGATACTCCTCCCTCAATGATCACACAGAAATGAATGATGGTGGAAAATGATATTCTCTCTAAAAATGGTAAGAATGATACACAGAAAATGCACAAGGTAATTTGAATGCGAGGAATGAGATAACACAAAAGGCAAGGAAATGATAATGGTAATGGCAAAAGAGAATGGTGAATGAATACGATTTAGGAGAGTTGGGCGACTATTTATAGTGAGCCCAGCCTCCAACATTCCCTACAGCCATGGTATGTGAATTGACACCATTGCCATTTGAAATATTCAACCTGGAGGTGGCGCCATTTCTAGCCAGTACTCAGCAATTAACAAGATGAGTCGACTTCCAATTCTACCAGCATAAAGAAGACTATTTCCAAAAGCACATGGAGAAATTCATAAATCAACACCTACAGGAAAATGGTTTCATAGGTGGCATGATTTCCAGATGATAAGAATAAGTCAAATATAGACTAACAACACATAGTCTGAATCGACTTGTTGCAGCAACTAATACATTGAACTTAGTCTAGGCTTTCATAATCCTCAATTTGACCAATTCAATTCCAAAAACTTAATATGTATTTCCCAGCTGGTAATGCATTGTTCTCTACAATGTTGTACACGATCCAAAGTCCAATTTATTGTCTAGCATCGACATATAATAGCCATGAAAATTGTTAGGACAAAAAAATCCTACATATTTTCATCAGCCTCTATCCATTTATCTCCTAGTCCTTACAAAATTTCACCAAACTCAATTTCATGATTGTTGAGGTTTATGTAAAAAATCCATTTTGTATCCAACACACCCAAACAATCACATTCATAAAATTCCTTGAAGTCCCATTGACATTATCGGCCAAGCAATACTTCGTCAATGGAAATCCCATCAACACCCCACCAATTGCCCAATGAGGGTAATTCATAACCTTACATCGATGTAACATTATTCCATCAGGATAACTTCCAAGGTAGCCTCCCCGATGGGCTGATAGAGGCAATAAAGATGATCACATCACCACAGCTCTAGTGCATTGGCGAAACGAATGATGGTGGTCCCCCGATAGCCCAATATAATTATGGAGTATCAAAATATAACACTTATCGGTGAAGTTGGGATGCATTGGGGTAGCATTGTTTAATGTCCCACCGATAGACTGAAAGAAATACTCTCATCAATGGAGAAGGTGGCCATCGGTGGAAAACGAACCTAGGTCCCAATGATATAGTGACGAATGATTACTACCAGTTGATGTGACGTCCAAGAGCATCATCGGGATATTTAATATAAATGCTCTCCCCAATGACAAGACTAAAACAAGTGGTATATTAATGAGCCAGAACAGAAGTGAATTGCACCACGAATTAATCATACAATTGCAAAAACCAAAAGGGTTACATTAAGGGTAGAAGTAGAAAGGACAGAACTCGAAGCTCTTACGCAGTAAAATCGGGGGAAGCGAAAATTCACGTAAGTACTTCACTCTCAACTAGAAAGTTGTATTTTTTAGAGATTGCAATGGAAGAAAATGTGGAAAAAACTAAGGTGAAGAAACAAAAAACTGAAAAGAGAAACTTAAACCAATATTTGATAGATCAGTGTCTGGGGTTGGGGCCAATTCCCAAGAGAAGTGTTCAAATAAGTAAATTATTAGACAAGCATAGGGGTTTGGGGGATTTTTGGATGCCACACTGGGGTTATGATCTTTTTATGTATCGCTATAGAAAGAAATTCATATTTCAACTAGTCTGTAACCCATGGAGACTGAACTTAGGAAGACTTGTGGTGCCAAATGTGTTCATCAACATAGAATTAATGAAAGCTCTGGCCAATCAGTATAACACCAAGAAGAGAACTATCTAGTCACCAAATGGGGCCGATATGCTTGTTATCTCCTAAGACTTTATCTCTAATGTATTTCAGTTAGAAGGTCCCATGAACTTTCCATTCACCATTAGAGATTTTTTGACAGAATATTGTTGCATGGATACTAGCTACAAGAGATGGAAGCTACCTTTGCATAGACCTAAGAATGAGCAAGGTCAACCCAGGAGATATTCGAGCAATGAAAACCCTCCTTTTCACATAGATTTGTTTGAAGAGTACTTCCAATATACCTATTACTCAGCTGGTCAAGTCTTGGGAATAGAGGTTCGACCACTTATGTCTATTGCACTGATGGTTGTAGCAGCTGATATACAAAGCAAATATGCTAGGTCATTCGACTATGCAAACTATTTGGAAAATGCCCTAAATCAAGGGCTTGAAAGGATAAAAAATAACAGTGATTGCATAGATTTCAAACACTATTCCTTGTTAATGCATTTACTTTTATATGAGGGACATGCCAAAAATGTGTGGAGTAAAGAACTGAGGAGATGAAAATGGAAACTTCAGGCTTGTACAGATGTGGACATCACTATGGGATAGTCAATGTGATAGGTCTCATTACCTATATTTTGAAGAACTTTTCATTAAACCACTAATGAAGCTACTTGGATATTCATATGATCACAATTTATCCCCTAAGGTGCAAAAAATTCTAAGTCCAAAGGAGAATGAGCCAAAAAGAAAAGAAAATCATAATTGGGGAGACTGGTGTGCTTTCTTTGATTGCACAATAATAAGGGTTTATGGATTTGAAGGGGTTCCACATTTACTACCCTGAGTGGTTCCTAACAGAGTTGCTTATTTGGAGTGCGGAAATTAGCAAAGTATGATGCTAAACACCTCAAGGGTCATAATAAACAATCACTCATGCCCAACACTCTTTGTTTTGGAGATTTCACAGTATGTGCCATTAAAGGATATGAAGAAATTGGTGCTAAATTATCCCATTACAACCTTCCCCTTGGGTATGAAAGAGAGAAATTTGATGCAAAGGGATTTATCCATCAAGCAAGATTAACTCAAGGGTTGTCAGGGTATGAGCATTGGTTTGCTCTTGATGATGTAATAAGGAATTGAAATGAAGCTTCTACTAGTGAAATAATGGCCTCATATAATAAAGTTATGCTTGCGGAGGAATGGAAGAGAAAGAATGTCCCATCATATAGAGAAGCATTTGCTGATATATAGGATCCCTTGGCTAAGATTGAGCAGCTTATTGCTCATATGAATGAAATAGTAAAAAATGTGCCCTCATACATTTTTGATACATCTCATACAAATTACATAGGAGTGCAAGCTGAGGATGTGGAACCTTTAGATCAAATACCCTCACAACCCACTCTTGATGTGTGTTTTTCCACTAACAACAGTGAAGAGGAGGAAAGTAATAAAGAAAGTGATGAAAAGAGTAATGAAGAGGAGCAACATGTGGAACAGATAAAGGCCCCTATGATTACACAATATGAGCCCCCTTAGGAATTTGTAAAATTTGAAACATTAGATGAGTTATCTGATGACATTAGGGTCAAGGCTAGTCATGAATTCATTTTCGATAATGATTTTGTTAAAACTCCTAAATTCAAATCATTTTTCTATGAGTATAAGGGGAAGAAAATAAGATAAAAGGAGCAAGATATTACTCTTGAAAGGGAAGTTGTTGCTTTAGAGAAATTGAAAAGGGAAGTTGACAGGGAAATGCAATCCATCACCACTGAAAGAGGTAGAGAATTACTTCAAGAGGTTGGGGTATTACTTCTACCAAGATGGGGCATAAGCTCTACAATTTTGTTTGATAGTTTCAAAAAAAGAGGGGATACAACAATGAACCTAATAGAGGAGGCTAGTAACAAGATATATTCAGGGTCTGGATATAATCCAGATGAGGCTACCTTGCTTATTTGGTCACTATACCCTCATGAGAAGAGGCTGGCAGTGATTGAAAATCCAAATCAAGTATTTGGACACCTTTTGGTCCAAAGAGTTGGGGACACAATCCCTTAGAAAGTGCAGAACTGAATGTCAATGTGGCAAAATTCACTAGAGCACAAATTGAAAAGTTGGTCAAAGAAAATGACAAATTGAAAAAGTAGTTATCATATCAAATGGAGAAGTCATCTTCCTCTTCTACTCCAGAATTTTTCACCCCATGGCTTGAAAAGGATAAGAGAGTGTTAGATGCATTAGTTGATGCATCTTATTGGAAAAATTCCCATTTAAAGACTCGGGAAAAGTGTAAGGTACTGGAGAAGGAAATGAAAGTCAACAAGTACAATATTTTTCCTGAGATAATCAAGGAAAAATTTAATAAGATGATGAAGCAAGCTGATGATTATTGGAGAGTGTTCAAACAAGTACAGTCAGCAATAGAAGAGAATATTCAATTGCAAAGAAGGATGATTGATAAGAAGGAACTTCTAGATAAACAAATTTTGAAGGAGCATTTATTACAAAAATATAACAATTTGGTGGAGTCTCATAACCAATATCATAGTAGGCTCAAAGAGGACCTCAGTTGCTTTAATTTGGTTCCTGTACTCCATGATGATACAGGGAATCTTCAAGAAAGGGATGATTGGAAAGCAGAATTTGCAGAGTTTCAAACAATTGCATTGCAGGAAATCAACGATGAGGATATGGTCTTGTAGAATACTCATAAACAAATTGAGAAATTCATGCACATAGAGTATGATATGAAAGAATTCATATCCAATGCAAACACTCATGTAGAACAGGGATATATTGATCACCTCTTGGCTTTCAATCTGTTTATCAATCGGGCAGTGGATAATCCAAGCACAACTGAGCAACAATCAGAATTGGTCAGTGGTAATGATGTGGACCCTATCATACAGTAAAATCTTTGAACATGTCTTAGATGACCATGGGCTTTTACTAGGAGATTAATAAATTGGTACACATGTCTATGGTTATGTTAGTTTCTTTAATTGTGTTTAGTTTTAAAATCATGTTTTGTTATCAAGGGTCGTGTCTTTTGGTATGAAGCTTGTTGCCTCTTGTATATATAAGAGAGACCAAGACCAAAAGAAGAGGATATAGGAGAAGATAGTAGGCAAATAGGGATAGATAGATAGCAAAAGAATTCCAAAATGTTTACATTTCAAAAGACTATGTTGCAAGCATAATTTTGAGGAAATCAATGAAAGATCTCTAATTTTGTGGCTTCATATTGGTATCAATTGTTTGTCAAAAATATACAATGATTAATTATTACACTAGCATAAGTTAACTTAGGTCATGCATCATTTAGTCCTAGGTTAGATTTTAATAAATCATTTAATAATGGGGTAATGTCCCCTTCCATGTTTGTAGGGATAAGATTCCTTCTAGAAGATGAGTTGTCCTTCTAGAACTTATCTCATCATTTAATAATTTCCTAGATAGGGTTCACATGTTGTCACATGTTGTTAGATCATGACACATGGAAACATCTCATGCATCTTAGGTTTTTTCTCTTCCCTATATAAATCAGGCAACTTGTTCATTTGTAACATATCAATCAATCATATCATATCAATATAGAATCTCTATTATGCATGCCTAGTTGCAACACTTTCTGTGTGATTGATTATCTTTCCTGGAAAAGGTCCTTCATCGAAGACTGTAGCTTTGGGGATCTTGTGCAACCTCTTTTTCCAAAAAGTTCATATCAACGACCAGGTCTGAGCACCCGAGTGTTTATTTTTTGCACCTTATTAGCCTGCAAAGTGCCTCCTATAGGCCCTTTTTTCATTTTATCACAACTTTCACCCACAGTGTCAAAAATCGACAAACGAGATACCGTTAGAAAGGTAATTCAGTCTACTTTCCAGTGGTGACATTCATTCTATGAAATTTTTCTCGCAGAAAATTCTACAGCCAACTGAAGACAAAACCCTAATCTGGACTCAGAGGCTCATATCTTCGCAACTGTTTATCAGATTTCAGTGGCATCAGGAAATATTTTCAGAGTTTTTTTTCATCAGTCCAGACTCCTTGATCAGTTTCAGCTCCAAGTACTCTTGCATTGATTTTTTCAATTTGGCGCATTTTTTCAATAACCTGGACATCCTGAAGCTTGGGAAAATATTTTTTGATTTGGGTAGCATCACTTCAGTTGCACATCATATTTGGAAGCTTCTATTTTTTGTTGAAGGTCAGTGTCTTTGTGTTATTTGGAGAAATTTCATTATGGGGCTTGCATATACTCCTTCTTTGACTATGTTGCACAAGGGTAACTATAAACAATGGCGGGATGGGATCAGCCACCATCTCCAATCACTTGATCTATTTCCTCATCTGTATGGTATAGTTCCTCATCCAAGTGAAGGTATTCTTGAATTTGCTTAGAGTTGCAGTAGATACACTATTTTGGAGATCATTGAGATGCAAGTTGATTGTGATGTTTTGAGTTCTATTGATCATTGTGATTCTCCTCACATCCTTGGACCAAGCTTTGGGAGATCTATGAGATTTAGATACTCCACCATTCCCCGATGGTCATGATTCAGAATGTCATTTTTCAGATCAGGTACCCCACAATGATATGTTGTGTAGTAGGTTGATTGCCTTGAATCTTTCGAAGAGGTTGACAAGGTTCTCTCAGATGCTTCTTCTCCATCAGAGACAGTTGGTATCCCTTCACATTCAGTGATTCCTTGTCCAAATTCATTGATTGAGGCTTCCACTATCCTCATTCATCAGGACACCTTCATTTTTCTAGACTTGGCATCATAGGATGGCTTTGTTTCAGGTATCACTGACTTGGATACTTCTACAGGTTTGGAGGACATTCTTGAGGGGATATCACTCCTCTATTTAGATCACACTTTGGAGAGTTTTCTTGAGTCTCCTCATCCCTTTGTCTCAACCTTGATTGGGGATCTAGAGACTATCTTGGAAACACTTGGTTTCTCTTCAAAGATTCATATCTGAGACTTCTTCCCTATCATTCCATTCAGGACTTGAGGTTTCTTTAGCATCCGCCATTGGATTTGCTTCAAACTTCTTTCAGTGGTTTTGAGGACACTTCATTCAAGGGGCACTATCAAGTCTCCATCACATTCATCATATCCATCACACTGTCTTTGGATCGTGTTCAGCATCAATTTTTGCATCGTCCTAGTTTGTCACCCTCTTCATTGTTTGGGACTATGGCATCTTCATCATCAAGCAAGGAGTCACATGAGCAGATTTAAGAGACATCATCATCCACCTTCATCCTTCCTTCCTTCAATTCCTATCCGGAATGGGAAGCATCTCTGCACTTGCACTTGGTTTTGTTTCTTCTAAAAGGGAGACAAGTTGTTTTTCGACACTGGATCATGTTCTGTCTTCAGACACTTACCATCTTTGCAGGTGATCACATCTTCTGGGGGGGATATATTGTCTCTCTCTTTCCTCCCTATGGGGGGGCTATCAATTGTATTGTATCCATGTGACAGATGGTGTACTTGGGGGGTATTTTGGATTCCTCCATCCTTCCCATCCTATCTCACATTTTTGCTTTTTCATCTCCTTTTTGGAGAGGGGTTTTGTTCCCACTAGGTTTTCCCCTTTTGTCCAGTTGTGGGATATTTTTTGCATCTTCATGTACATGGGTACCTAACATGGCCTCGTAGCCAAGACCCATCATCATCATCATCTTCTTACATAATCATTACATTTTCCTCCCTAAGTTGAACTTATGGGGGGTGTTAGTGTAATTAATTAATTATCACACTAGCATAAGTTAACTTAGGTCATGCATCATTTAGTCCTAGGTTAGATTTTAATAAATCATTTAATAATGGGGTAATGTCCCCTTCCATGTTTGTAGGGATAAGATTCCTTCTAGAAGATGAGTTGTCCTTCTAGAACTTATCTCATCATTTAATAATTTCCTAGATAGGGTTCACATGTTGTCACATGTTGTTAGATCATGACACATGGCAACATCTCATGCATCTTCAGTTTTTTCTCTTGCCTATATAAATCAGGCAACATGTTCATTTGTAACATATCAATCAATCATATCATATCAATTTAGAATCTCTATTGTGCATGCCTAGTTGCAACACTTTTTGTGTGGTTGATTATCTTTCCTGGCAAAGGTCCTTCATCAAAGACTGCAGCTTCAAGGATCTTGTGCATCATAATCCCAACAGTCTCCAACTTAATATTTCCTTATTATTTAAATTGGTACATCAAGTATGCATTCAATTTATCAAGGAGCATTTGTTGTTCTTGTGTGATGTGATTAATTGGTTTCTCCAAAAGAATTAAAATCCTTCTAGTCAATCACAGTAATCTGGAAATGTCATTTGGGTCAGTAAGAAGAACCATATAATTAGGATTGCCATTATGTCTCCAATTTGGTATCATTTGTTGTTCCTATGTGATTTATTTAACTGGTTCCTTCAAGAAAGGATTAAAATCTTTTTGATAAATCATAAGTAACCTGGTTGTGTCAGTTGGATCTATAAGTAGAGTTTGTCAATCACTTTCTTGCACATTTATACAAGATATAAACCAACATAAGTGTGCCAAATAGTTTGAGTTACAACCAATATAAGTCATACATTCTAGATCTTCATTTGACTCTGTTTACCCAACAAGGCACTGGTCTTACCCATTTCATCATTTAGTTTGCATCTATTAACTAAACATATTAAACTTTACCTTGATATTGCTTATACAATTTATACCGAATTAGGTTTGCATCTCTCCACTCTCAATTGCCATTGTGGATAGATTGCTCAAGTAGGAAACACATAGTTTAAGTCTGCTTCATTTACATAGGTACACCCACCTAGGTCTAGTAGAGCTTGAAGAGAAGAAGGTTCAAATATACTAATTGGCCTTGTTCGTTAGCCTAAAACGTACCAAGAGCTTGGCAACCTCTTGAGGTTTTCCAACCAGTATTTTTTAGAACTAATAGACATCTAACGTCAAATGTAGTTCTTAAGAATAGCTATCAAATTGGCATCTAAGTATGCCTATGCTCATTCATTTCCTCCAGTAATTTTCTCAGCAATGTTTTATGCGTTGAATCTTCTATTTAATTGCTTATTTACTTAGTGAAATTCCCAACTCACATTGACCATACATATGTGGGTATAATCCAGTTTGAGTTTCATATATAAATCGGCTTCAAACAATAGTCATGATAAACAACATTAGCATCGTCCTCTATCTGTTGGCAAATCTCATACTTATATAGATTGATGTAGTGACAATATTGCAGTATATACTTGGCCTCATCTTGCTATGCCTAAACTGCATGTATCGATCTTTGCTAAATCGGCATAAATTAAGCCAATGTCTAAAGACATGAAATGAAGTCTTCACAAAATTGATTCATTTATTTAAATCGGCTCTTTTAAGCAATTTAGAAATAATTTGATTTCCAAAGTTGAAATGATAGTATTAAATCAACTCACTATTAAATCTAAATAATTCAATTTTCAAATATTTAACTATATGATTTATACATATTTAAATTATATATATAGTATATATTCAATACACACACACACACACACACACACACATATATATATATTAAACACCTCAGTATTAATATATATAATATTTAACATATATTTTCACATATATATATATATATGTTCATATTCGAAGACAATAATAATAATATTATTAATATCCACATTAATCAAGATGTGTGTATATATACATATATATACCTATATATTCCTCTATGTACACATATGTGTAGGTATACCATATTGATGCATCTGTATGAGCATATCCATTTGCCAACATACGCTTATATTGATATGTATATTCCTATGGATACGTGTATATACTATACATATGTATATATGTCCACATCTGATTCACTTACATCCATTTATGTTACCATCGTATTGATAGGTGTGTAAGTGTGGTATCTCTATACATATGCATATACATGTTAAATCCTCCTGACATGCATGTGCATACATATAAGCATACTTCCACCTGCATCCCACCTATCAATATGATCATAATATCACAAGATAGATCACAGAAACCAAATAGATAAACATCACTCGCAAATGCATGTAGAAGTAAACAAGACTCCTAATGAAATCATACAAGCTATGGATGACTTACCTAAAACCCACACAAACTGACTCAGTTCACTCAATCTAAGTCGATGTGTGTGTATGCTCAGATAGTTTACTTTACCGGTTACCCGACCAAGCTCTTCTCCCGAGTGATACTTCCCCTCCCCTTGGAGAAATGGACATTTACCTGCAACCACCAACACATGCCTTGGCAATCAATTGTTCTTAATATAAGCAGCATATATAAACATCTTCAAAGTTAGAATAACAATAATTCAATAACCATCCATTCTCATTTATGCAGTATATCACCATGAATAACATCAACTGAGATAACATCAAATGAAACAACATCGAATGAGATAACATTCATATTGATAACAAGGTACAAGCATGATTAATTCATCTCTAGAATTCACATTACATTCACATTTACCCTATGTAGTAATAGTAAATAGTAACTTCATAATTTGGGGTGTAACATAATAACGTCAATCAATAAAGTTAAATTAACTTTTGCATTATTAATGAATTAAAAAGGACTTTGATTAAAAAAGGGGATATAAGTTATTTTAAAAGAATACTTTATGTATTAAAACTTATGGCGCCCAAATTTAAAAAGGATGAATGGCAGGAAATAAAAGTAAATTAAATTAAATGAATTTTCAAATATAATTTGGGCGTAGAGTTGGGAAATTTATAAAAGGGCATTGAGAACTCATTGGAGGGATATGTTGGATGATTCTATTTCTCATTTTCGAAACCCTTGTGGTTCATGGGATTGAACCCGGTTCATCTCAAACCTTTGGAGGATGAAAACCCTCTTGGAGAATATTATCCATGGTGGTGAAATATCCTCTATGGGTGATTGTTGATAGATTCATTCAGAGTCTATGCTTGTGCTTCATTTGCAAAGAAAATCGATTAACATTCCTGACGGGATTGAAGGTTGAGTTAATTATTCAATCCCAGGTGATGCTATGAATCCTATGTTTCAGTTATCAGATGAAAATATTTCTTAGATTTAATTATGGATATTGCTTCATTTATGACCTTCAGCTTGAATGATCATTTTAATATATTGTAAAGGTTGAATCGATGATTAAAGATTAATTCCTAAGAAGTCGTACACTACTAATTGGTTGTACCATTATACTTGGTCGTACTACATTGATCCATTTGAATGCTTTGGCAGGGGACTTAAATGGTTGTGGGTATTGTTTCTAGATTGATATTGAAGTTGGACAACCATTTCTGAGCAAATAAAATTTAGCTTATTGTTGAGTTTTGATTTTGTGGAGTTGGTCGTACTCTTTCAGAGTCGTACTGGTGTACCCCTTGTCTAGTTTGATGATGGCAAAGGGAACAGTTTTGACTTATGGGTATTGTTGAGACCTTATTCCCTTAGCTAAAGGATGGTTTTTGAACCATTATTTAGAGAGACAAAGACTTATATTAATTTTCAATTGATGTTGTACCATGCAGTGTAATAGTTGAATGTCATACCTCATGTTTTGACTTGCAAGGGAGAAAGGGAGCATGAAATGCATATGGGTATTAATTAATTTGATTTTCCATGCCTAGGTGATGGTGTTTGACCAAATATTAGGACCTTTGAAGTTGCTTGGAATTTTTACTAAGGAAGTAGTGCATATCAAGTACCATACAGTAGTCTTCCAATTGTAAGAATAGCTTTTATTGTGGTCACAACCTAGGGAGTCATTTATTGGCATCAAACTCATTGAGTGAAGTTATTCTCATTGGGAGACAGTTGCTATTGTATTCTCAGACCTTCATCTTTGCAAATCATCAACTACAGTCATTCATGACCTTTTCTATAAAATCAGTTTGACATGGTATTTATGCACTATGCATTGTATTTTTCCCATTTATCTATTTATTGTTGGGTGTTAGGATTGTATGTGGATTGTACAAAATATTGTTCTCAATATACGTAGCATCATTGCTTAGCTATATTCCATTAATCGATTGTAAAGAGACATGTTGTTATAAACTAAGTATTGTTAAATGTTGAGTGCAAAGGATATGAAACTCTAAATCTATTATTAAATGAAATCAAAAAATATGTCTGAATGCATTAAATATACCTATCAAACCTTGCAAACTTCTACAGCCTCTATTGAATGACAAGCAAATAATTTGACAAAATTATAATATGTCAAAGGGTGAAAACATTTTGAAAATCGTGCAAATCTTAGTATGGAACTTTTTCAGTGTGCAAAATTATCATACAAAGGGGGGTGGGTCATTACAAAAACCTTGGTTTGCTACTAATTTTGGACATCACTTTTAAGAATATTTCTTCTATTTGATCTACTTCTTCATTTGCTTCACCTCCTCCCTCTATCACTTCTACATCTTCACTTGCATCTTCAATGTGTACTCTTCTCTACATTATCGCTATTGCTTCTAGCCTTATTGTAATGCCTCTCAACATTTCTACAATTGCCATATCATTGGCTTGTGGTGTTGCTCCTCTTCTGACACATCCTTCATGTGTTATGTCTTCACAAACCCTTTGCAATGGGAGGTCTTCTCTTTCTTTTACCCACAACAAATTTATTTGGGATGTTTTCTCTCAATACAATCACAACAAACCCTTGCTCTCAAAGCCTTGCCCTACTACCACTTGATGCAATCAAAATTAGGGAATCCTACCAAATATTCCAATCACGCAACCAAATTCAATATGCCACAACAAAATTAATGTTTATAAAATAAATTGAATTCAAACCTTAATATTTGATAGCAAAATTCTAACGCAAAAATGCAATTAGATCATTATCTCAGCCACTCTTCTACAACTTCCCAAAGATTCCAAAATGCATGCATTGATCTTCATTTTATCCATTGATTGCTAGGAAGTTGAATCAGATCCAATCTTGGTTGTTACAACAATTGAATCGTTGTGAAGTGCAATAGCAAGTTGGAAGTTTGCTAGTGCAACAACAAGCTAGAAACATGTAAATGTAGTAACAAGTGGGAGATCCACAAACAACTTGTTCAAACAAGAAATTTCGCTTCAAATCCAATTAGCCAATAAAACACATGTAATTGTAGTAGGGGAGAGGGGCCCAAAGTAGGGTGGGAGCCTATATTGGGGATGGAAGTAGTCCCATGTGGGCCCCACACTAGAGCTAATTAATAGGCAAATGTAAATCAGTTTTCACCCACAAATTCAACAAAGGTACACATGTCACTATACCGTCAAAATTATATTATAATCGGAGAATATTTGTCCCATACACAAATAGATATTCACATTCTTACATGTTAGAGAATATTCAAAGCACATCTGACACGAAAAACATACAAGCCATATTGCTTATTACTGGCCTCTCGCTTTAAAACATGCACCCAAAATATAAAATTAGTATAACCCAAGCTCCCCTATAATGTCACCACTTGCATTACATCACAGCCAACTTTCGGGAACTTGGGATGCCACGAGTAGAACTACGAGCCAAGAATGTCCCATCACCAAATCCAATCCAGTCGAACCCCCATCCCACTTGCCGACCAACACAACAATCAGATGAAAAGAAATCATTCATATGTGTCCCATCTGTCAAATCGAACATCTCTACTACTGGTTCCTCCTATTTTTCCCACCTGCAACCACCAAAACAACGGTGTTAAAGCCACCAAAATATCTTGTCAAGCAAACAAGGATTGCATGCCATTAATACATTCAAACTCTACAATTGAAGGCATCTGATGAAGATTTTAAATTTGGAAATAAAAGGACGAGAATTAAAGACTCCACACAAAACCAGCATTGAACATATAAGGAGATTTTCAAATTCAAAAATGCATTACTCAATATCTTGCAATTTCCATTTAGAACATCCCACTTTCATTATCAGTTATACAATTTGGTCTAGAAATATGAAGAAAGTCTGGAGGCAGCAGCACCAGCATCCTAACAAGCTACATGTATTCTATTGCTACAAATTCTAGCTGCCTGTGAATGCAAATGTGTTGTATGGGATGTCAATTTTTGTCACATTGACCTATAACTCAATATCTAGGGTTTCAACTTACACTTTATATGAATGTCAAGTCATTTCAATTCAAGTTTATGGTTTCACTGGTTTTCCTTTCCTCTATACTCGTCCATGCAAAACGTTTACCCTGCATTGTGCATTTCAATATATTGTGTTATTCCTAATCTTGTGTTATTCATTGCACGACATTTACTCTACATTGTGATTTTCATATTTGCTTCCTTATACGAAATATGAAATGGGTTTGACTAGTTTAAATGGTTTTTCATTACTATTAGACTTGTTCGACGAAATATGGAAAGGGTTTGACTATTTTTCATCCATGCACTTTTATTCGTGTGTTCGTCATTGCACAAACTTTAACTCTGCAATTTGCTTTTTACATTTTTTTGTTATTCCAAAATATGGAAATGGATACAATATATTTGCTTGTTACTAGGAAATATTCATAGGGATTTAATGTTTATCATTTCGAGGGTTTTTTCCATGCACTTGCATTCATGTCTTCCTCATTGCACAAACTTCATCTCTGCAATTTTCTTATAATATTCTCATGTTATTCTGAAATATGAAAATGGTATGACTAGTTTTCATTTTGAATATATTCTGACATGTTTTTGTATTATTTTGTTCTTCCATGCACAATAGTTATGTTTGCGAAATGATTTTTTCATTTCATTGTTACTACCAAACATGGAAAGGGTTTCATTGGTTCAAAATTATAGGGTTTTCTCTTTGACAATGCACAAACTTTAACTCTGCAATTTTCCTTTAATATTTGTTTGTTATTCCCAAATATGAAAATGGATTCACTTGTTTTCATTCTGAGGTTATTCTTCCATGCAATTATATTATTTTGTTCTTATATATGTATTTGTCTTTCCATACATATATATACATATTGTGCATGGAAGAATAGAATAATACATAGATATATTTCCATACTTATATATTTCCATACATATATATGGTATGACTGGTTTTCATTTTGAAGATATTCTACCATGCAATCGTATTATTTTGTTCTTCCATTCACAATAAATTTGTCTGTGAAATGCAATTTTTATTTCATTGTTACTACCAAACATTTTTATGGTTTCATTGGTTCACAATTATAGGGTTTTTTGTCATGCACTTGTAGTCCTCTCTTTGACAATGCACAAACTAACTATGCAATTTTTCTTTAATATATGTTTGTTATTCCCAAATATAAAAATGGATTCACTTGATTTCATTTTGAAGATATTCTACCATGCAATTATATTATTCTCTTCCTATATATGTATTTTTCTATATATATAAGGTCTAAAAATCTCAATTACAAATTTTATCCCTTAGTTTCCAAAATAATTTAATAATCATAAAAAGGTGCATAATAAGAAGAATAATTTAAATACTTTCATCACTTAAATTCAAATGGAATATCATACATGTCAATGAATCAAGTATATCAAAACAAGGTCAAGCCTTCACTAGATTTAGCCATGTAGGCTTACACAAGAATTATCATCTCAGGAATACGTGTAAATTCAATTACTGCAATGCAAATTAAGGAAATAGCAAGATCACGAATGCAACCACAAAGAACCATAACGCAAAGAGTTTTCATGAGTGGAAAACCCTCGTAGGGATGAAAAACCACTCATAAAAGTGCCTCACTGTCTTAATGAAATGCATCGCTGGCGGAGCCTTCCTAGCTATAGAATCTTACTTGTTACAAGATGCCTTACTAGAAATGATACAAGATTCCTTTCTAGCAATGATCATATTGTCCCCCGGACATGACCATTTACATCTTCAATACACATTTCTAAATAATAAAGCAAAAAATTACAGAGGCACACACAGTACTTCTACATAACAGTTATCTTCTTAACACATCCACATTTCATATACTATTATTCATAGAACTAGACTCTTAACATATAAGTATCCCAATTGTCCAACATGAGGTTACAAGATACATTTTCTAGTTTCACCAAGGCATCATCTTTGCATATAAAGTTATGATAATGTCAACACTATCATGAATCATTCTCAAGTATTTGCAATTGGGACAATTTTACCTCCAACGACCTCTCAAGTATCACACAAGTACACTGAAAATCATAAGGCGACCAATCACATGAAGCTTTATGAAAGTAATTCTAGCACTGCTAAAATACACACATGCCTAAGCAATTATAAGAAGAATGATTACTTCATTGATTCAAAGAGGTTTCAATGATAAGAAAATAATAATGTAAAAGAGTTAAGAAGGTATAGCTCATGTATGTATGAGAATACATATATAAGCTAGTGAATATATATGAGTATACATTCTTATGCAATAAATATCAAGATCAACTAAGTGAGATAACCATAATGCATAAGAGGAGTGTCATCATTGAACCTAAACTTTAATAAAGTAAGGTATGATTCAACATTTATTTATCTTTTTATAAGATCCCCAATTTGATTCACAATACATAATATGTATAGGTGAACTGCAATCTACATCTATATATATAGGTCCAATGTAATAAAATGTCTCAAATTTCATATTCATAAGAGAAAAGCTCACAAGAAATAAATTCTACTACTAGTTTCTATATTTCACTTTTGACCCGGTTTAATCATTCCTCTAACATTTCAATGGATATAGGTAATTAAATGCAAATGTGTATCTTCATATTTAGTTTTTTTTAAAGTATCCAATAAGCCATTTCCAAATTAAATGGTTTAATCTAAAAAAATATCAAATTTGCATGGCATTTGTAAGAAATACTTCCAAGCAGAAATGTATACATTTTTAATGAATAAAACTTACCCAATTCACAAACGCATAAAAAAAACAACTATAAGCAAGTGTGTTATTGCATTCAAGGTAGTCAATATTTCATTTCTAATTAAATGATTTATTCTAAAGTAACGAAGTTATATAATTTTAAAAGAAACATTCACCAACGAGAATTTTATATATATATATATATATATTAAGAAGTAAAGTTTTCCCATATTCATATTTACATACAGTATATATTTATATATTTGAACAGATACTCATAAGTGAAATAATCCAATACATTTAATTAAACGGAAAGATATATATATATAATTAAATGTGTATATATACACTTATAGACACTTTCAGGAAATCACACTTACAGCAAAATAATAAATGAAGCTACAGCCATGTAAATATTTACTTTAAAGTACTACAGTCATCTAATTCCCAACATGATCCTTATAAATATATACACATATATATAAATTTATCATTCAAGACCGTGATTCAAATATATTTCTCTTTCAATGAAAATAAGTATTGTATGTTTAAATATATATATAAATACAGTATGGTATATATTTATATATATATATATATATGTTATTTCCAAAAAAATAAGTTAATATTTTAATACAAATGGCAATAAAAATCACCATTTTGTGTATAAAATATAAAATAGAGGGGTTTGCAGAAGTATATGTATATATATATATATATGCAACTCATATATATATATATATATATATATATATTAAGAAAGAATGTATAGTCAAGAATTTGATCGACTTATAGTGGGTAAAACATTCAAATGTTTTCACAAAATAAGTAAATATCTTCACAGACATTATTGATTTCCACATTTAAAAATTAAGATACTTTGGAAAAGAATTTGAAAACTTTTTCCTCTCCTTCCTCTATTCTTTACTCCCTTTTTAATGTCATTTGATTATAAATAAAAAATTTATTCTAAACTACAAACATTATCATTAAATTATGATTAATTCTTTTTGTTTTCAATGTACTGGCATTTCCCTACTAATTAAATTCATTTGTATTTCCCAATAACCAATTCTTGAAAGTAAAAATAATATTTCTTTTTATGTATAAAATTGTATCCTCCATAACTAATAATAAACAAAGTACTTCTCCTAGTAAATATTTTGAAAATACCCAATAACCAATTTTTTAAAGTAAAAATAATATTTCTTTTTATGTATAAAATTTTATCCTCGGTAACTAATAATAAACCTCCTTAGTAAATATTTTGAAAATACCATTTTAATTGCAAAAGAAATATTTATCCTAAATAAATAATAAAGAAATATCATTTAATTGCAATTTAAATATTCATTCCAAATAAATAATTAAGAAATACCATTCAATTGTAATTAAAATAGTTATTCACAATAACCAAACATTTTCCTTTATTTGCAAAAATAAAATCTATAATTAAATTATAATAAATTCTTCTTTTTTTACACTTTTATTTCGCTACTAATTTATTTAATTAAATATTTAGAAGTACCATCAATATAATCATTCAACCAAATTAAATGCATCAAAATAATATTTTTGAATTATAAATTACTTATTGAAAATAGGGGTCGTGACAGTATATATATATATATATATATATATATATATATATAGTGCATGGAAGAATAGAATAATACATAGACATATTTCCATACATATACATGCATACATACATACATGCATACATGCATACATACATACATACATACATACATATACATACATACATACATACATACATACATACATACATACATACACACATATATATATATATATATATATTCGTATATGTATATATATGTAATTGTTTATGTGATTGTTACTACGAAATTTGTTTTATATATTTATGTTTGGCTCTCCATGTTTCATTGTTCAGCTCTGCACTCAAGAAAGCTCCCTTTCTCTTTCAATTGAGGTTTTCTACCTCACTACGCCTGTACCATTGTATTTCATTTTAACAATGTTTAACCAATGTTTGTTCAAGTCTCACTAAACATATATGCTCTAAGTAATTTCAATTCAAATAATAAAATTGAACAAACTGTCAACATGCATAATAAAGCCAATTGCATTACAAATTGTTCATAAAAACTAAGAAAAATAAAGACAATAAAAACAAATTGTTCATGCACAATAAAGACAATTGCATTAAAAATTGTGGACAATTGCATTACAAACTGTTCATAAAAACCAGAGCATTAAATTGCAAAATTTCAATATGCATATTAAATAAATGGAAACTGTACATGCATCACTGTGACTTCAATAGTGTTCATTTTTTTGTCTTTTTTAACTACTCCAAACATCTTTTTTAACATCTGCAAGTGCAATCTAAAGTTAGACTGAGGTCGAAACCAAAAACCAAGACTGCAAAGGCATTGTCTCGTACATGGAAAGACAATGTATCAGTCCCTAATGTGCAACAACCGGTTGCAGAAGTAAACACGACTCCAAAACCTATTGAGGTTGTCCAGGAGGTTGTTGCACCACCAATTAGGCAAGCAAGAGCATCAAAGGAAAGGGAATGGTCATCATAGGACATGGACAGGGCACTAGAGGATGTTGAAACAAATGGGATGTCAACGAGAGTTGTTGCGAAGAAGTGGAAAATCCCACCTACAACACTTAGCAATTGGTTAGGTGGCCTGAGCACTACTTCAAAGAAGGGTCCATCAATAGTCCTGATAGAAGACAAGGAGGGTTTGATTGTGAAATGGTGCACAGATATGGCAGATATTGGCCATGGGCTTGAGATATGAATCTCAAGCAAGAGGTTGCTCAAATATGCTAGACTAGACCCAACCCTTTCACAGAGGGGCTTCCTGGAAAATCATGGTGGATTGGATTCAAGAGGTGCCATCCATAATTGAACTTGTGCATAGCTGAAGGTCTTGACAAAGACAAGGCGGTAAACCTTAGACCTAAAATAGTAGCTAAATTTTTTAGAACGCTGATAGCAGCATATGAAAGTACCCCATACGGTCCTAACAGAATTTGGAACTGTGATGAAATGAGCATTCAAGCTGGCAGAAATGGAACTATGAGGGTCTTGGCACGATGAGGTAGCAGGAATGTCTCCTACATCATTCCAAAAAGTAGAGAATAGATAAAAATTCTATGTTGTGTTAATGCATCTGGCCAAACCATACCTAGTTTCTATCTGTTCAAGGGCAATATAGAGATAGAGAATTACATTGTGAATTGTGAACCATGCGCAACTATCAAAACCCAAGCACATGCTTGGATGACGAAGGAGCTTTTCTATGACTGGCTAGAACATTTTCGTGTGTCGGTTCCTGGGGGTGTGTCACCTACTAATAGGCACCTACTGATTTTTGACGCACTATTGTATTTGACTCCACTTTCTGACGAACATTTGTTGAACTGTCGACAAACTATTGTCAGAATTCTGACGAATCTCTTGGAAATTTTTTGTCGCTGAATTTTCGTCGGTATCCCAACGAGCTTTAAAATGTTGAATTCACGACTGAACTTCGTCGATTTCTGCCACAAAAAAGGGACCTCCTGTTCGTCAGAATATCGACGAACATTGTGTCGATCTAGCGATGAACAGTAGCCATAACACATGTGGAATGCCTCTACCAAATCGTCAGAACAGCATGAGATGTTTGTTGAAATTGTGACCAAGTTTCGTCAAAATTTGAACAAACATTCGTTGTTTGTTCGATGATCTCGTGATCAGAATGAGATCAAAATTATGTCAGAGCTATAGCTATATCGGGAGGATTGACTTGTGGTCTCATCGATGAGCACGAGGAAGTATATCGGCGAGACTTATACCATCGGGGTAAGTTTTGAATGTTTACTCGACCCGCCATGTCTCGCCGATATATTCCCAATGCTCTTGTGGTGAAATAAATGACAGTCTCACCGATGAAACTTCATCGGTGAGACTTAAACATTCAGGCCAACATATATTTTTCATGTCGAGATGACTTGTCTTGCCGATAGATTATCTTCATCGATGAGACCATAAGCCATTCTCCCTGATATTCTGAAAAACATTTGTCGTTTGTTCGACGATCTCACCATTGCAATGAGATCAAAATTGCGTCGAAGCTATAGCAACCTCGTCGCACATTTTTTTTTTCGTCGGACTGTGGCATCAAAATTTTGATGAAATGTTGCATTTAAAAAAAAAAAAGATTTATCAGGAGGACTAACTTGTGGTCTCATTGACAAAGCATGAGGAAGTATATCGGTGAGACTTATACCATCGGGGTAAGTTCTGAATGTTTACCCGACCCGCTATGTCTCATCAATATATTCCTAGTGCTCCTGTTGCTGAAAGAAATGATGGTCTCACCGATGAAACTTCATCGATGAGACTTAAACGTTTGGGCCAGTGTATATTTTTCATGCTGAGATGACTTGTCTTGTTGATAGATTATCTTCATTGATGAGACCATAAGCCAATCTCCCTGATATGTCTTCTTTAGTAATCTTGATCGCTACAACAGTTTGGATGTCTCATCGATGTGCGAAAAAGTGCTTGTAACCCATAATAGGTCAGGAGGACCCATACCAGCTCATGTCGATGTGATTTGTTTGCCACAATATCTCTGATCAGAAGGATTTTCAGGAGTAGAATGAGGTGATCATGGGTAATTATATTATGTAGGGCCAATTACATCCTTTTCTGACTCAAAATGTTATTATTGAGAAATTTACATGAGTAAATCATTATAAAATTTTGAGTAAATCATTATATTTTGTAGGGCCAATTCACATAAACTACTCAAAACTAGAGAAATGCAGAATCAATGATACCTCAATTGTTGAACCAATCGTTTGAATGATACGATCAAAAACACTTGCTCTTTCAACTTCAAATGAATGCCATTGGAGAAGTGACTTATAGATGATACATGCAACTATAGGTCTTCCATTATTAAAGCCAACATCTTCTGTGATACACTTGATCAATGCATCTTGATTTTCCTGAAACCAAAATAATAAAAAAATGTAGTGTAAGAGAATAAAAAAATTGCCAGAGCTTTATAATATAATGTGCCTAAGTAAAAAAGTGATATAACTAGAAATACAAATAGAAGAGATAGATACTCTTCCAAAAGGTCAGAATCATATACTTGCTGCCTGTCAGTGAGAGTCTTATGTGGCCTCTGCTCTCCATCAGTGAGCTCTTTCAAGGCAGACATAGGAGTCTGTGAATTCTACCAAACACATCTATTGGTTAAAATATTTTTGAAAAATAATATTACATATTTAAAATCGGGAGATAACTAAAATTATACATAAAAAGATATAATTTGTTTATATTAGACAACCATGAGTGTATGATCATGATGGCATTTACCATTTTAAGGCACAAAAATGGACAATACATAATGACAAGTGGAAACTTAACCTCCTTGAGTTAACAGCACAAGCCAAACTAGCTTTGGTCTCTACTAAACAATGTTGCAAGATCATTGCCCACACATAGAAATTTGTGCTTCTGACAGTCCACAAATGCACCTACACAAGCAAGTACACAAAATAATAGTGCTCAACAATATGCCAACCCCATTGCAGCAAGAAAGGTTCAACAAGATATTACAGCAATATGAAGACATATTCATATCCCTCTTAGTCCTCTCTCTATCTCTTTCTATTTGCTGATATAAACTTATATTATATGAAGACAACACATAAATGATAACTATTTGGTGGTATGACCATTCGAAGGATTACAAGTTAGCTTCACATGCATTACAAAACACCATACATGACATGTATTTGCTGATATAAACTTATATTAAGTGTTGATCATAGAATAGATTGCTATAGCACTCCAGAATTGAGCCAAATGTCATAAAATAACTATCAAAGTATTAAAGGATAGCAAAGTACCTTGCAAGAATGAAGACGAATGTTGGTGTAGGTTTGTGAGATAGTATTTATCCATCTTGAGGTTGCAAGTTCTGAAACATGGATGAATTTTCATACTGAATTGTAAATTCACTTTTACAAAATATTCGAAAAGTTGTAGTATAGGAAAATAATTGGAATTACAAAAAGAACAATTGTATGAGAGTAGACAAAATGTTGCTTTTTTTTTAGAGGTAGTCTTCAATACAATGTTATAAATATAGAGATGACCTATAATAATATCAATACCATAACAACAGAAGGGGGGGCATTGAAAAAAGTTCACATCTGTGTCTATATCCATGTCCATGCAATACTTATTGAAACTAGTGCATTGTTATTTATTGTTACACGTACAAGTCATGTATTGTTATTCTTCCAAAACGTCTCAGACATCCAATCAACTACTTATATACATGCAACTCCTTTCTTGGGCCTTCCTAGATATATCCAAGATCATAGGGCTTGGATACAACAATATGTGTAGTACATACTCATGTATTGAATAGAGTTCTCTTCCTAGTCTATATGTTTAAGAATTTTAGGAATAATGAATAAATATAACATAGTATAAAGAATGATTTTTAATGATGGTTGTTTTAACTTACACACCCCTTTTCACCCCCTATTCATTGTAAACTATGCATAACTTGAACATATTAAAAAAACTATAGCCCACATTGACATTGTATGCCACATTAATCCAACCATATGACAAAAGATAAGTGATCTAGCCTCTTGAATTAATGTAAGTAGAGAAATTTTTGCATACCTATAGATGGTACAAAATTTCATGGTTAAGTGGAAGTCTCCCATCAACAACAAGATCCAAATATCTATGTATCTATCTCAATCGAGCCTCTAAACCCTTCAAAGCTATCAATTTTTCCACTAACCTGTTATGCACAAAAGTCAAATTTTTGAGTTATTTCACCACTAAAAACAAAAGAAAGAGAGCTTTGAAACCAAATCCACACACAACACAATGTGGTATTCATAGAAAGCCATACAAACAAACTAAACTGAAAACATTGGAATGAAAACAACTTCAAATTATGATACAAAGCATGGATTCACTTTACTCAACTAGAGGCACATTTCACAATAATGGGTTTTTCATCTAAAACATTTGTACGAGGTTCAAATAGTAAACAGATTGATGAAAGATAGAGGAATTAAAAAGATACTTGGATGTAGTTGGATTGAAGGCCATAAACTGGTACATGTTTTTTGTGTAGGAATCATATCACATCCATAAACATGGCGGAGCTATGCAAAGCAGGAGAAATTGGCTTGGAAAATGAAGGCATCAGGGTATAAAGAATCATTTTTCTACACCATAGTGAAAATTTAGAACTTTCTTTCATCTTTGCATATTGGTTTGATGCTTCAAATGATGCATTTCTTATATTCAAAAGTTCATTATCTTATTGAGCTTCTCTTTGTTTCGATAATAGTTTAATATTCTCTACTTAACAAGGCCAACCATGTGACGGTGGAAGCTCATTTGGCCTCTCCCCCCCTCACATCACTCTCAATTCCCCATACCCGATCATATAACATTAATAATTCATTCATCTATTAATAACATATAACATTCATTCATTATCATGTAGCATTCATTCATTAACATATAACATTCATTCATTAACCTATTCACATTCATTCATAATATGATTACAATCACCTTTTTTTTGTTTCTTTTTTGAAGATAAAAAAAGCTTAAGTGGAGTATCATTTTCTAAATCATTTGTCCCCCCTTCAGTTGTTTTTCCCTTTGCTTGTAATCTTAATGTATGCGTAGTCGTGTACTCATGACGTAGACATCGCTGCAAGGGGGGGTCTACTGCAATAACAAAGAAATGTTAAATTGATATGTTTTATTATTATTGTTACAAGTATTTCATTAATTAAAAGAACATTAGAGTGATTCTCTTTACCTAATGGGGCCACATCATGTTCCTGATCTTCTCTTATAGCCTCATGCTCAATATGCTGAACACCCTCTAAATTGTGATATGGAATTTAAACACGAAATGTTGCATTAATTAATACACCAATTGTAATTAAATATGTTTAAAGAACATTAGAGTGGTCCTCTTTACCTAATGGAGCCACATCATATTCCTGATCTTCTCTAGCCTGATCATGCTCAACATGTTGATCACGCTCTACATGCTCTAAAGTTGAAACATGAAGGTTACATTAATTAATACACCAATTGCAATTAAAGATGTTTAATTGTATTAATCCATACTGTGTTTTGTATAGCACATGAATACATCCAGTACCGAGATGCACACCATGACCTTCATCTGCAGGTTGTGCTCCACCCTCACTAGGCTACATTTCAATGTCATGTGCAGTATTATCATTGCTTGTCTGTTTAAAACAAATAGGCACATAATTACTTTATGGTGGAAATTAATATTGAATAGATTGCACAAGTATTCAATTTTAAATAAACTTTATTTAGTTTATTTACCTATGTGTTGGATGCAGTGGAAGATTGTGTTTGCCCAGTCAAGACTCTTAGGCATTCAACCATGACTCCATAACCTTTCTGGAAGGAAATCTCCAGGTCCTCTTTTGTGGGCACTCTGTTGAATTCAGAGCCCTTTTTACATAATATCATAAATTTTGCTTTTATGGTGTGATAAAACCAAAATTGTTTGCAATTTATTATTTGGATGCAATATTTCATTTATTGATACTTACAATTCATATGGCTAATTTCATATAACCACCAGAGCCAAGTTTGTGTTGCCTGTGTTTTTCTAGTCTTTTCTTTGTTTCCTTTGATGTGTCGGAAAACCTATGAAAAGTTTGAAATACGTTAGATTATGCAAAAATAAAGAGTAATCAATATATAATTACATTGTTGATAGTATCACATACCTTCCTTGGCCCGATGGTGTCTTTCCTTTTTTCTTTTCAACTTTCTCATTTCCATCTGACACCAAGTCCTTCCACTCCCTCTTTGGAATCATGGGGGGATGCTCGTAATTTTTGTTCTTCTCTAAATGTGGCCTATATTGGTCCCTGTAAAACCCTGTCCCGCAACCTAGAGGACGATGCAATATTGTGGAAGCACAACTATTTTTTTTTTAAGTTAAAACAAGACGAATAAAGTAACCTACTCTAGCCACATACATCCTCTAGGCTATGCAACGCGTCTACATGTGAACACCATTACTTATAAAATTTAACCAACCATAGCATATGAATATTAAACTCAAGATACAACTTTCAACAAAGCATTAAACCATTTCAAGATCAATCTAACACATAGAAATGTATTAAACATATTTCCACATATACAACACCATTAAATCTAATAATGAATAGATCATAAATACTATTACAATTACATCACAAAAGTTCACCTCGATACAAATGAGGTATTACAATTATACACATAGATCCACAGTTACAATGAAGAAGGAGATGAACAACTCCAGAGAACCACACGAGCTCCTCGAACAAGAAGATCTCGCCATCACGAACAGGAAGAGAAACTCAACAGTATAAGATACACGCCACCCAACCATCTGATACCCGTAGGCCCAGCCCTCGTACTAGGAGATAGTAACAGGTAACCAAGACAAACCTATTACCTCTAGACACAAGTAATATACAAGACCACACTATACCAGTAAATGCAAAACAACACTGTACTAGTAAACACAAAACAACACTGTACCAAAAAGACACAAAACATAAAGTTGCATTACTTCCAGAACCACTGAATCAAATACATCCATTGTATAATACAAATCGATCGTTGTCATAGGAGGAGTGTCATCACAAAGGTTGCATTAGTTATCCAAAGAAAATCTTTCTAGGTCCCGGCCCCCCTCTAGGGTTATCCTGGTAACCTCTCACGATTCCGGCCCCACATGCACACTAGTGCGAAATCAGTTATCTTTCGAGAAGACAAGATATCGATCTTGCCATTCTAGGCCTTCCCGACTCATCTCAAGTCTCATACTAACCCTTGAGCCAATGAGCGAGGCTAAATTATCTGATTAAATATTAAGCTACTCCATCCCTAATAAAGGTTATTTAATTTCCACTAATTAAACTGACTTTCACACGAGTTATCCTGGGACCCCTTTATGTCCTGGCCCCCATTGAAAGCCACTCCCCTATCGACAACACAATAACATATTCCACAACCCAAGGGTAGACAGTGCACAAAATACGATAACAAATATCAACTGTTTTGCAAAGAACAACACATCTCGTTCGTAGTAACCGGGTGCTCAAATCAAATCACACAACCCGTTCATAATAATCGGGTGTTCAAACTAATTCACACATCCCTACGGATGTTAAATACTGAAACCCAAAAAACGTGCACTACCTAAGGAAAATCTCAAAAAGGGCGAACAAAATATACAATAACCCTCTCACAATTTTACAATTTCTAGAAGACTTATAATTTTCTCAACAACAAATATCCCCAATACCTAATACACAATTATAGAAAAATACACAACAATAAGAAGTCACTCAAATAATTAAATAAATGACCATTAAGATTTCTTAAATCTAATAAATCCACAACGAATTAAACCAACTGCTTAACTTTGAGTTTTACAATTACTCATAATATTCAATTCAAATTGTCCGCAAATGTGAACAGAAAATAATACAACTTAAAATAATTCAGGCACTTAAATAATCTAATATTCAGATTTTCTAAATCCAAACTGAATCAATATCTATTTAAATACAAATCAACTTTTACTCCTAAATCATTTTATTTTAACATTTTATTAACCCATGCATTTACATATTTTTATTAATATATAAATTCCTCTGTTTACAAATCATAAGGAAATTAAAACTAATTGTTAATTCAAATTTCACAAACAAATATAAATAGAAATCTTAATTCTTCTAATAAAATTATCTTATTATAAAACACCTACTTGTGCATTGTATGCATTAATTAACGATATAATATTTATTTTAAATAAATATATATATATATATTCTAATTACATAATCTAATTATTATTTTCCAACGTTTATTTAAAAATATTAAATTGTGCATGTGCATGCACCTATTTAAAAATACATTTAAATATATTTTAAATACTCTAAAATTATATGCAATATTTCTAATATATATTTTTAAACAAATAAATAAATATATAAATATAAATTAACAATTTTCAGACAACCCTAATCATAAATCTTGTATGTTGCGACTTTAATAACTTTTGTTTTCGAATCTGGGTTTCTCTGAAATTTTTACTGAAGGTGCGCAATCAAGTCGTCTAAAACATATAAAAAATTCAGCCTTACCCAGTTCGTAAATTTTGAGTTATGATTAATTTAGTGATGCACTATTTATGCTGTTTTGATTTTCGAATTACCAGAAGTTTCCAATTATTTCAATTTTCTCATAATATTTCATTTTCAATCCTACAGAGGTTTTCTAATTCTTCAATTACTTTTATTTGTATTTTCTATTGTTTAAAATCATTCCCTACAAGGATCTAAATCTTTACGGTAATTTATCACTTTCTACAGAAGAATAAATTATGTTTTTAAGGAAGAGGTTTCTAAGTTTTAATTTAAATTCAACAGAAGTTCAATAATTCCAGTATAATTTCCTCCTGTATAAATCTATTTCGAATAAACAAATTACATAGAGGATTTAATTGGCAATCTTTTAAAAGAAAGAAATAAGAACTTCTACAGTATTGAAAAATTATTTCCTAAAACATTTCAAATTTGCATTACAGTAATAAAATAACTTTTTAATTTCAAATTTCACAAAAATAGTAAAGAACATGTTATAGAAGAATGTTGCCTCAAGAAAATGTTGCCTAACTTCTCTATAATTTCAATTCTCAATATAGCCAAAGCTTTATTCAATGCAATTGCCTCCTTCCCGAAGACACAACAAAAAACACAGCCAAAAATTCTACAGCAAAATAATTCTAAACAATTTCCTCAGAGAGATCCACAATTTCCTCGCCAATTTTCCACACATCCAAACTTTTTTTCCGTGAAACAATTTTTTTTTCTTTTCTCCCAAAAATCCTCTCCGTGAATGAATTTTCAACAATTAGATCACAAATTTATAACTCTCAGTTATCTTAAACAAAATATCTAAAATATCTTTTCCTTCAACAATTTAGATATTTTCCATTCACATGCATTTAAATATAATAATACAATTTATTAATTGCAACCAATTTAAATATTTTTACTTATTTAATTACCATTTATTTTTAATAATAAAATTTACTCAATCAATATAACCAAAATTTATTTATTTATTTATTTTAAAGCCCCCACAATAATAATTCATTTAATTAAATATTTAAAATTAAATACACATTTAATCTACTAAATTAAATTTGCACAAGAATAAAATACCCAGAACAACAATGATAAAACTAAGACCAAATTCAAATTGACGACACACTGTACTAGGGTAAAGGTATGACTAGGTAACCCGTTACTATCTTCCAATATTACTGTTGAGTAGTGGACACGCTCAGACCTGTGAAACCAGGTGAAGCTAATGTCTGGTACCTGCAATCATGCAAATAAGCAAATGTCGCACATGTATACATATAATAAATTATTCACACTATGAAGAGAGAATTGCGGAAATCACATGGCACTCGCGAGCGAGTGATGCAATACCGTTCTCTTCACCAATACAGTATCAATAACTGACAAAGATTACATCATTAACATAATCAAAACACAATACATTATTAATTTAAATACATACTATGCTAATCTAAAACATGTCATAATGATAACTTCATAATAAAATACAATTACATCAAATTATAACATTCACGTCACTTAACAGAGAGCGATCAAACAATAAACAAACACCTTAATTCAAGAGTTATTAGAAACAAAGCGTAACATGGGGAAAACATTGTCTAATCAACATAGCACAAAATGGAGGGGTGTTACAGTCCCTCACATACTTTAGATAGGTACCAGCTTTCTTAAGTACCTTTCTTCGTTGAATATTTTATCACCGAACAGCACAACTAAACGATTAATGAGTTCATCTTTTAAATCTTCATTTTGGGCATTCCACCATGTACGTATGGTGGGCCCGAAGAGATCCAATGTAATATCACTTAGATGTTTATAAAAAATATCATTTCTTACAAAATGATCATAAGATCATTAGTCTTAAAAGAGTGATCAATAAGTAAATTTCAATTGGATTATATATAATAATAATTAAAAAAATTTAAAGTACCTAGGAACTTCTCTATCTTTATGGGAACGAAATCCTCGGCCACCACAAATGTGACTGGAAATGTTCTCGTACTAGTAATATAAGAAGATCCAGGAAATGTTGCTAAAACATCACCAGTACTAGTTGTGGCATCTACATCCCCAGGAACATGTCCTGACGCATGTTCTGGCATGTGTTTGTTGTGAGAGGGTGCATTACTTGATGCCTGCATGCTATGTGTTGCTGACATTTGAGACAACAATATAGGCATGGATGATGGGGTTGGATGATGTGATGTATGCGCAGGAATATCAGGATCGACACTTATACCAACCCCTACTCCTCAGGCAGCACTTGCAATACCCTGATCATGGCCAGCAGCATCATGAGGATGCAAATAATCTTATAAAAACAACACATATTTTAGTTCATGACATAAAAGAGTACAAAATATAAAACTATGAATGAACTTATGTTATAATTAAAGACCTCATAACAGCTTACTTGCAAGTTTTGTGCTCTCTTAGTCAATATTTTAACCCTCTCTCTTATCTCATCTGTTTGAGGCACTATGAATATCAACTTAAGGATTTCTTCATTGCATTTTTTTTAGGTTTTCTTTAACATATCGAGAGGGCTTGTTGAATATGTGATGTCATCATCACATAATATTGACAGCACCTCCCTATGGATGTTGTACTCTACTGCTGGTTCCTTTCCTTGATCAGCCGACTGCATCAAGAATATTAAAAAAATTATCAAAATTAACCCAAGGAACTTATGAAAAAAACATAAAAATAAAATATTTTGCTTGTATCTAATTTGTACAATTATAATGAGGTAAACCTGTCAGGTAGAAGCAGCTGAAGATGCATCGCGATATGTGCTTTGGGTCGGATCCTTCCCCGTATGATCAATGTTCTGCTATGACAAAAATTAAATATAAAAAAGCATTACCGAAATGAAACCAATAGACTTACGAAAAAAAACATAAGAATAAAATGGTATATTAGAGTCATTAATTGGAGGTTGGGTAAAATGGTACATAGTATGTACCACCCCCATAGTAACTATGTTTGTAACTAAGTGATTCAAATTGTAATCGATTAACAACTCTTCCCCTGTAGTTATTGATTTTATCGCACATACGAATACATGGTTTCCCTTGCGCGCCTCGAATATGCAATTGGGTTGCTTATTTGTTGACCCAGGTCATGTACTGTTTATAAACCCTACAATATTCCATGATGATTTTGGCCTTATGTCAATGTACATAGCCACTCCTTTATTTTGATCTTTATCTTTTAGCTGTATATAATTTATTGACAGTGCATACCTACGCATACTTCATGTATATCAAATCAACTACATCCAATCTATGATTTCATTGCTAGAATTTTACAGGTTATAAGGTAATCAAGTCTTGATAGATTGCAAGTTATTGTTACTACCGTCCAAATGTGTCTATCACAAATCAAATCTACTTAACGTTTTAACTCCCAAACTTTGTAACAAGTGTTAAATGTGACTATGGTCCACCAGTTACACAACCAAGGCCTCAAATGTATTTTGTAATTGTAATCAAAAGAATTTTTCTCTTCATTCAAGTAAATAAACTTGAAGGGAAACACCACCAAGTGGTTTATTGGACACCTACATGACTAAAAAATAGCAGCAAATTTACATTTAATTTCCATATGTCTAAGTGGTTAACGGGGAGGGAGTGTGTACTAGGCTTGGTTAAGTCATCATAATTTTATGCTTTGGCAATAAAAATTGTTTAAGTCATCTTAAATCTTCCTATATCTAATTGCTAGAAGACTTTTGGTATGTTTTAAGGTAGGATGAGTTGTTGCATCAATGTTCTAGTTCTCTATGACAAGGTTTCAACATCTTCAACTAGTGAAGGTTAGTGCTCATAGTCATTTGAAACAAAATTTTCATTATGTATGATGGTAGGATTTGATAACTTAAAAGAATTGGCTACCCAACAAACTTAAAGATAAAAGAAACTTTCTCAATTTAAGGGGCTAGCACTTTCTTTCATCTTTGCATATTGGTTTGATGCTTCAAACGATGCATTTCTTATCCCACTTCTATCATATTGTATTCCCATCCCATTGCAATTTTTGATACCAAAATTTCATATCAAATACCACGTTTTTGAAGCAATTTTCTATGTTTTTACTTTTTTTTTAAGTTCTTTTGTGTTGTATGGATCCATACAAGCTTGAAATTCTCTGAGATCATTGGTGTAGATAAATATATGTGTTCGTACAAGCTTGATATGCTTTGAGATCACTATCTTGTGGGAGAAAACAATCAAATATAGGGACTGCCTTGTTTTGTCTATGTAAGGGTTTGAGGGCTAAATAGAAATGACACCCACCAATCCACCCATTGTCTTGGAACTATAACTCGGTGGATTGGTGTGCAACATGGTATGATAGAGGTTCATTTCATTTAGGGTTTTGTTAAAGCAAGAAACTTGGCATTGAATTGATGCCCTAGGGCTGACAAGGGCAATTTTCTTATGAATTTGTTGTTGTTAAATCAGGGTTTGTCAATTTGATGGATATATTGGTAGATTCACGGTGACTCTATTTGATGGTCCAATCTCTACTTCGAAACAAAAATATCTCTAACAACTCTAAGAGCTATAATGGGATGGCCACCATCCTAGGAAAGATTCTTCATTATCACTTTTAGGTGTTAAAATTTAACAATACCTTGATTGATGAAAGAGACCAAAGAGCCTTTCTTCATGGTATCCAAGTACACATAGCAGCGGTCTTCTCTTATACGGTTGGACATGATTTAAAGAACTTAGCTAGGAATTATTCATTTAACCTAAGGTTTTCTCATAATGCCATCATTGGAAAAGTATGATCAAATTCTTCTATTATGAAGAATTGGTCTATGTGCCTCTAGTAATCACTATAAATGTTTGTAAGGATAAAATGACTAATTGCATCAAGTAGGAGAGAATCAACTTTGAGTTCTTCAAAGATTATATTCCTCTATTCATAATTTTTAAGGGTTGTGTGTGAAGGAGGTTATCACTACCAAGAAGGGAGGAGACCTTTCCTTACATATGTTTGTGGTGGAGGTATTAAAGAAGAATTGTATGCCTCTATTTCCATTCATTATACCTAGCTTATCCTAGAATATACTTGGCTAAGTCTAAAATTGCTTCAGAATCATGCAATGAAGGCTATGTATGATGAAATCCTAGAACTTTGGGGGTGCCAATGTATGAGAAGATCTTTGAAAACTAGGCATGAAAATTGCAGGTTAAAGAGAATGGGGGTGCCAAACTTACAGTACTCATTGTCCCTTGGTCGTCGATTTTCCCTGAGTTCCCTCAACCTCATCCTCGGCGCTAGTATTGACCTTGTTTTCACTCCTCCAAACTCTTCCTCAGCGCTGGTATTGACCTTGTTTTCACTCCTCTGCTCTTCGTCGGCGCTGGTATTGACCTTGTTTTAACTCCAAACTCTTCCTCAACGATGGTATTGACCTTGTTTTCACTCCTCCAAACTCTTGTGCGGTGCTGGTATTAACCTTTCACTTCTCCACTTTGACGAGCTACAACCTGGTTTCGTTAGGTTTTAGAGTGTTAATTAAATTGAAAATTATGGCGCCATTTAACTAGGTTTTAATATTCCACAATATAGATAAGTATATATTAGTTAAATATATATTAGCTATATTAGATTTATATTTTGCAGCTCATTCTTGTAGATTAATAATAGACATTCATGTTCTTTCTTCATGAAAGTATATATTCTATATTTTCCTTGGTGTTATCCCAATGCAAAATATAATTAATATAATATATATTTAATATAATAGTAATATTAGATTAAATTATATATAATATAATTATATTTATTATTATATAATAGTATATATAGGCTTTTACCCGATATTTTAGAGGATTTTACCATTGCACTACAGCTGGTTTACCATTAAATGGCAATTGAAACTTGTTTTCCAATGACACAATAGTGGTTTCCAGGCATGATATTTGTTTCAAGCTCAAATCTCACAATATATGTAGCCTATTAGCTAATAGAAAGAGATATAGAAACTAAAAAGATAGAGAATGATAGAAGATGAACTTAGATAGATAGGGAGAGAGAGAGCTTAGAGAGAGAGAGCATGAGGGAGAAATATAAGAGATACAAAGGAAAAGAGAGAGGGAAAAGAGAAACTAAATTTTGATTGGTTGTTTCATGTCAAAAATCCAAGGATGGCATGTGTCCTTGGGGAGTTATGCTCAAGGTAGCATGCCATTTGATTAAAGATACGATAATTCTCCTTTAAGACCTCTTCAATGTACCCATTGCACACTTAAGGAGACAAAGATAAATATAGGGAAGAAAATATAGAGGGAGATAATGAGAAACATACAAATAGAAAGGGATACAAAGAGATAGAGAGAGGAAGAGAGATAAAGAGATAAGTATGAATAGATAGAGATATAGGGAGCATGATTGATATATCTCTCCCTATTTCTCTCTATCTCCCTAAACCCTAAACCCTAAACCCTAAACCCTCTTCTCTATCTCTCCCCCTCTTCTCTATCTCTCCTCCTCTCCTATCTATATCCCTTTATCTCCCTCCCCCTCTCTATCTCCCCCTCTCTATCTCTCACCATCTCTAGTACCTCCCTATCCCCCCTATCCATCAACTCTCTATCACGATCTCTCTATATCTTTCACCATCCCCCTCTATCTCTTTCACCATCCCCCTCTATCTCTATATCACCCTCATCTCTATCTCTCCCCCTTTTCTCTATGTCTCCTCCTCTACCTATCTATATCCCTTTTTCTCCCTCCCCCTCTCTCTCTCCCCCTCTCTATATAAAGACAATGACACAATAGTGGTTTCCAGGCATGAGATTTGTTTCAAGCTCAAATCTCACAAGATATGTAGCCTATTAGCTAATAGAAAGAGGTATAAAAACTAAAAAGATAGAGAATGAGAGAAAGAGATGAACTTATATAGATAGGGAGAGAGAGCTTAGAGAGAGAGAGAAATATAAGAGATACAAAGGAAAAGAGAGAGAGGGAAAAGAGAAACTAAATTTTGATTGGTTGTTTCATGTCAACAATCCAAGGATGGCATGTGTCCTTGGGGAGTTATGCTCAAGGTAGCATGCCATTTGATTAAAGATATGATAATTCTCCTTTAAGACCTCTTCAATGGACCCCTTGCACACTTAAGGAGACAAAGATAAATATAGGGAAGAAAATATAGAGAGAGAGGGAGATAATGAGAAACATACAAATAGCAAGGGATACAAAGAGATAGAGAGAGGTAGAGAGATAAATATATAAGGATGAATAGATAGTGTAGACGTCCAATTTGATCACTTCCATATGATCAAACACGTCTCCTTATTCATCCAATTGCTCATCCCCTCTGTCAATATTAATTAAACCATTTGTTTAATTAATACCTTGCATCTTACATAAGGGTCCTAAAGTATTTAATTTAATAAATACTTTACCCCTTTTCCTCCTCTAAATTAAATAAATTAACCATTTTATTTAATTTAGTCATATTCCCCTTTTGGAATTAAAATTTATTTTTTAATTCATCTTTTCTCTCTCATGGTCACATCCTCCAACTTTTGCAAGTTGGTCCCTAATCCATCTCAATTACTTCATCTTCTTCTAATTAACTAGGGTTAGCATGTGCACACTCTTAATCATCATTAGGGTCACATCCTCCATAATCTCCCACTTGCTTCTAATGAGTTATTAGTCCATCTAACTGAGTACTTGAACAACCTTAATAATTTTATTAGCCTAACCTAATCCTCCTCCCACTTATGACATGTGTCTTTAAGTCAACCTTATTAAAGGCTTTCTCTTTTTGGACAAGGCACTCCACTTCCCCATGTGAATTTTTAATTCACCTTTTAATCCCCCAAGGCACCCAAAAGGAATTTTTAATTCCTTCACTTCTCCCCACATGTCCTTCAAGTATTCTTTATTCTTTCCCATCTCCCCATGAGCATATTTGAGAAATTTTTAATTCCTCACATGTCCTCTCACCCACATGGGGACAAGGACCTCCTTTATGAGGAGATCTTGTCCAATCCCAAGGTACTTTGTACCCCCCTCCATGTCATGTACTTCTCCACCCTCATGTCCACTTCACCTTTAGGGTTATATCACATGTTACATGTCAAGATGTGAGGGCTTGTGAGTTCTCAACTCACCTTAGCCCTACATCTTGATATTTGGTGCTCAATCTTGACCATCCATTCTTCTAGGAATTCTCAAAAATTTATAAATACCCCCTCTTTTCTCTCATTTTGGGGGAGATCATTTTGCTAGCCAAACTCTTGCAATTTTGTTTCTCAACTTATACTTAGCCATTTTCATGTTTTCATCCATTTGCACTCATCCTCACAACATCATTTAGCTTGCATCTTGTGCCATCCAAGGAGCATACACATCAAAGATCGAAGGGCCAACCAAAGGATCGATTCGACGCAAGGTATAGAGTTCCATTTTGTTGCTTTCATCTTGTGTTGTTTCCAACTTAGGCTAATCTTGAGGTGTAGGTTGTTTTGGTGTTTATTTGCACTCTTTTACTTGTTGCTTGTTTTCTAACGCTCACATTCGGCCTATCACATTTTTGGCACACCCGGGGGACCCAGAAACGGGTCTCTTTCTTTCACGTTTGCTATTTTTTAAATTTTTGCAAGTCCAGGTTACAGAGTGGTGGACCTATCCTGACAGAGTGGCGGATCTGTCCTAGAGTGGCGGACCTGTCCTAGTGTAGTGGCGGACCTGTCCTAGTGCAAGCAGGACCCGCCCCTCGCAATGGCAGACTCGCTCCGAGTGGCGACTGCCCTAGTGCAATAACCTTCCCAATGGCTGTCGCTGGCCCAGTGGACTGCTCCTAAGGTAAAAAGTTCCCTTCTGCCCTAGTGTTCGATTAGAGTGGCGCACTGCCCTCCGCGAAGGTAAAATTTCAAGTTTTTGCCGATTATCTTTTGGTAAATTAGGCACATAGTTTAATTAAAGGGGTCAATAAACCTTGTTTGGCGTGCTTGTGGAAGGCTATTTGACGTATCCAATCCCCTTGCACCATTTGGCGATCCTGGGTGACGAGAAATCGTAGCTTTCCAAGTCCTTTGAGTCACCCCTTTTTCATTTTCTTAGTGGGACCTGCTTGGGGATTTCATCACCCCAAGGGACGATTCCAACCACGCGTACTGGCAGGGTATATAAAGGGGGGAGAGCGAAAGTTGTACCTCAATCCAACCACGTTGTAATTGGCGAAGCGTCGGGATGACATGAAGAGTTGGTCTGAGCCTTTAGTATCTCGCTAAGGTTCCCGACTCATGCTTGTAACGGGTTGGTGTTCACGGTTTGGGCCTCACGTACCGGGTGTATATCGAGGACTCCTTAGCAACCATGTGCATCTTAGAGTAGAAGACTTTGTTGACCATACCCATTTCTACTAATCTTAGGGTTGTGCTGTTTGAATTGTCTTTCTTGTGCAAAAACCAGTGATTATCGGTTTGGCCAAGTCTTTTATGAGTGCTATATTTTGGGTCCTTTGCCTTACCCATTTATCAAAACATCAAGCTTAAACTTATCCATTGGCGGACCTGTCCTTATCCTTTGGTGGACCTGTCCCTGTGCTGTGGCGGACCTGTCCTAACTCTGTGGCGGACTTGTCCTAGTGCAGTGGCGGACCTGTCCTTGTGCAGTGGCGGACCTGTCCTACTGCAGTGGCGGACCTATCCTTGTGTTGTGGTAGACCTGTCCTAGTGCAGTGGCGGATCTGTCCTTGTGCTGTGACAGACCTGTCCTTGTGCTATGGCGGACCTATCCTAGTGCAGTGGCGGACCTGTCCTAGTGTAGTGGCGGACCTGTCCTAATACCGTGGCGGACTTGACTTTTGACCAGCCTATATTATCACTTGGCATTCATTGTCCTTCTATTTTGAACATCAATACGACCATTCAGCATCCAAAACAAACATCTAAACGTGCGTTCCGAGTCTCCATCCCTTTGTTCTAAGAGTCATTTATCCTGAACACTCTTTTGCTTGTTCCGAGAGCCATTCGTCTATCCTGAGACGCTCCCCATCTGTCCTAAATCTGCTTTCATCTCTGATCTCCGTTATTCCATATAAACCCCGTTGGAGTTGTCATCCAAGTTGACCTAGGTGTTCATCCTTAATCATAATCATCGTAACTGGCTTAGGATCGCTATCCGTCTTAAGTCAGTTATCCTTTTCGACCCAATCAATCCGCTTCTATCTCAAGTTGGATTCGGTGCCATTATCATACATCCGCCTTTCAATCAATACCTAGTGTTACCAAGGATCTTTCTTAAACTCGGTTGTGGATCTTGGTCTTCATCATATTTATCATCAAATCAATCCTAATCACCTGACCAATCCAACCCCCACATCATCAAATCTATCTGAATCAAAATCCAAAACCTGGACTGATCCAGTGTCATCAAATCAATCCACATCGGTCTAACCAATCGTCATCAATCAATCTCCCATCAAATCGAATCAATCTTTCATCATCAAGGTCTTTCTAATATCTTGATCCCTCTCATCATCTTGCATGCCCGTTCAGACTCGATCACAGGCAAAGAAAATGGTCGACCAACAAGCCCTGAATGCCCAATCAAACAATCCTCAAGATCCCAATAGCACAATGAACATCCCTCACGATCCCCACAATGGTACCTCATCACAATCCAACATGGATGGTCAAACCACATCACCACCTCGAGAGGAAAACATGGCTGATCAACTTGAGCTCACATTCGAGGAACACTTCAGCAACCCTGTTAATGCACAAATGACAGAACGCCTTCTCGAAAGACATGGGGACAAAATCTTGGCTCACTTGATCGACAAAGGTGTCAAGCTGCCGTCAGGTGTCGACTTATCCAAGTATGGCACTTCCACATCTAATGTCCCCCAAGGTTCACATGACGTCCCCAGTAGCTTGTATGTCCCCAACGTTCCTTCTGTAGAAGGTTGGCATCAACCTGAATTTGGCAACGCTGTCCTATATCCTGTTGGAAATCCCACACATCCCACCATCTCGGTCACGGGAACACCCCAAACCATTGACCCCAATGATCCTTTTGCCTATGGCATGCCGCAAAACATCCCACAACCGCAACCATTAATGCTACCGGCACCACTCCCCTCAAACCCGCCTCCTGTCAACACTGGGGGCAACCTTTTCACCGTCGTGCCCCCACCTCCTGGGGCTACCAATCCTCCACCATCATCGTTCATATCCCAACAACTGCCCCAATCTAACAATCCTCCACCATCGTCATTCATCCCCCAACAACCGCCCCAATCCAACAATCCTCCACCATCGTCATTCATATCCCAACAACCGTCCCAATCCAACATCCCTCCTCCATCGTCATTCGTATCCCAACAACCTCCCCAAGCCTATGCTCTCACTAGTGCTCAACAACCTCCCTCGCATAACATCTCAATTGCACCTCTACCTCAACAACAACCTTTGGTCAATCCCCTATTTTCAACACAACCATCATAGCATCAACAGCAAGGAAATCAACCTCGGCCTTCAGCCTCGACCATATCTCCATTCCTTGCATCCATTTTACGCCCGCAAGCGCAACCACCACATAACATCCCATCTCGCTCGCCACAGCCGCCAACTATACATCAACAATCACCCCATCATTACAACTATTATAACCAACAACAATATCAACAACAACCCTCCTATGTGGCATCGCAACAGTCATATCAACACCCCCAATATCCGCAAGCTAATCAACAACACCTCCTCCCTACTTCCCAACAGTACGCCACCCATAACTACCTAACCAATCCATATCCCGCCTCGCAATAGCAACCTCTTTATCAACAAGGTCCCTTGGCGTATTAGCAGGGGATGCCACCTCCTCACCCATACGCCCATCTCCAAACATCATCTCAGAATCCACAATCGTCCTACCATCAATACCCATCCAACACACCGGCCAATGCGGACATCCTAGAAATCAAAGCCGCTCTAAAAGATCTTCAGGCAGGGACTGGCAAACAATCGTTCAAGTTTGAAGATATATGCCCATATCCGTATGATCCCTCCATCTCATTGATTCCCTTCCCCAAACATTTTGAGATGCCAAAATTTGACAAATATAAGGGGAACAAAGATCCTAAGGCCCACTTATAGGAGTTTTACTCCCAGTGTCAAGAAGTTATCCACAATGACAACTATCTCTTGCATCTGTTCCCCCGGAGTCTGGCAAGCAACGCCCTAGGGTGGTTCATGACCCTCGAAAAGGGATCTATAAAATCTTTTGTAGACCTGTCTGAGAAGTTCATCTCCTACTTCTCCTTCAATTTGGAGAAAGATACTGATACCTTGGATCTTCTAAAAGAGAAACAACGTGAAGGGGAAACCTTTACTAACTACCTCCAGAGGTGGCGTGCCCTAGCAAGCTGAATGAAAACCCCTTTGAAAGAAAAGGACATGGTCACCCTCTTCATGGAGAACTCTCATCCTGACATGGCTCATAACTTCCGATTACACTGTGTCACCACTTTCGCAGAGGTGGTAGAAAAGGGACCCATCCTTGAGCGTGCCCTTGTTGCCAAGGGGCACATCAAAATATATAATCAAGATAAGGAAAGGTCATTCAACGACAAGCCACGTTTTTGGAACAAGAATAAAAATGCAGTAAATGATGGTGTTACTGATACTAAACATGTCCACGTGGCCAACACATCCTAGAAACAACAGCAATCCATACCTAATGCCATATCTGTACCACAAGGGACATCCCGTCCTCCCCAACAATCCAATCATAATAATCAAGGGAACGCCAAACGCCAGTATGCTCAATTAGGAGAACCCTTGAGTTTCATCTTCAATAAGCTGTTACAGATCAGCTATCCGATCATGTACCCTGTCACCAAGCCACTCGATGAATCCAAACCTAAGCCCGCATGGTTTAGGGAAAATGAATATTGTGAGTTCCATAAAATCAAAGGACATTCTTTGAATAAGTGTCAAGGTTTAAAAAACTATGTCTAGGATCTCATAGATCGAGGTGACATCAAGGTTGACCCTAGTCAAGCTCCGTCGTCTAATGCTCAATTGCAGATCTATCAAAACGCCTTCCCAAATCACAACCAAGGCCCGAGCACCTCCAACAATAATCCTCAAAATAACAACACAAATAACGTGAGCTATAAGAATGTACCCCTCAATTATGAGGGTATTATTCATTACATTGAGCAGGTAGAACCTCGTGTATCCATGATACATGTCAAAGCTAAAGACCCTCAATGTGTTGTTACTACACGACGAGCCCGCATCACCGTTCCTGCAGCCTCTGCACCCGCCCAATCAACTCCAGTAACCTCCCAGTACAACATCCTTGATCACTTAGGAAAGACCCCTGCACATATCTCCATTTTGGATTTACTTAAGTCTTCCCCTGTGCATCAAGAAATCCTCAACAGAGCCCTACCGGAAACCCATGTGCCTAATAACATTGATCCTACACAGTTCCAAGCCTTGGTAGGACACCTAGCTTCATCTCACCAACTACACTTCATCCAAGACGATATGCCCAACATTGATGCCAATCACAATCGCCCCTTACATATTGAAGTCGTGGTGGCCCGTCATAAAATAAAAAGAGTCTTGGTAGATAATGGCTCTGCCCTCAACTTGTGCACTCTAAAGTTCATAAAATAGGTGGGGTACACTCAAGCAGATTTAAGTAATCAGATCATCACAATCAAGGCTTATGATAATGCAGAAAGGAATTCAAAAGGGATCATCAATCTTCCTATCCAAGTGGGACCAGTGGTTCACTACATTACCTGCCATGTCCTTGATCTGGACTTGCCATATAATCTCCTCCTCGGTCGTCCATGGCTCCATGCTATGCAAGCCGTTCCCTCCACCTACCATCAGTGCCTCAAATTCCCAGTCAACGGACAAGAGGTCACCATCTATGCCAACCCCCAACCATTTGAATATTGTCGTGCTCTAGAAGCGTCATTCCCCCATTTACATTATTGTCTTGGGGTTGAAATGGGGGCATCTCAATCGTCATCTGCTAATCCACCATCCATCGCGATAACCACTCCATCCTCCACCACTGACCCCACAGTCACAAAAGTCCAGATCATTGACAAAGGGTGTGGCGAGTACGAAATACATATTGCTCTTAATGTAGCGACCATGCCACCATCACCATACGAGTATGGTCAACCTTCCCACGCTACCCCAAAGGAAGACAAGACTGTCACCTTCCATGGCAAAAACATCCCTACCACCACTTTCGTATCCCCAAGTATCAAGATAGATGCACCAAAAGAAGACATAAGCCAATGGGTATACCGAGAATAGCCTCAGCCGGAAACTCCTCTTAAGGAATACTTTCAAGAAAAGTACCCCTGGCCAACAAAGTTCGTGGAAAAGCATAACTATCAAGGCAGGGGCCTAGGAAAGCAAGAACAAGGGTGGTTACAACCCATTGATACGTCTCCGCTACCAAAAAACGTGGGCATTGGGTATGACAGGAAGCAGAAAGGCCCCGAAACATTGTCTAATGCTTCCAATAGTGTCGTTGTGGACAAGGGCTCATTGGAAGACATACCCGAGGAGGAATCCATCATATGTGCGTACGATGACGTCGACCACACCGACCTATCATCTATGTTCGAATGCCTATCCGTCTGCACTATTAACCTATCCCTTTGTCATCTTGAGCTTATTGATTGGGACCTACGTAATCGCACACCTGTTAGTATGTCGGTGGACACATATGTCAACCTTATGGGATTGGGGGAGGATGAACACTCCAGTCACAAAAATAAGAATAAGAAAAGTAACAAGCGGTCATCTAGTGAAAACCTCCCTGAGGCACTTCTTGACTTTGAAAAAGTAAAAATAAAGAATGCATCTGATGGCAAAAACCTTGAAGAGGTGCTAGAAGATGGAGATGTTCATCTTCCCCTTATGGGAACTCAGTTATCTGCCCGATCATCTATTCTGATTGAAGAGACTCAAGAAGTCAATCTAGGAACTGCTGAAAGTCCTAAAGTCACCTATGTAGCTAAGTCACTCTCAGAGCAAGAGTATCCGGTCATCGTGCAGCTACTCCAGGAGGGAATTGTTAACTTTGCTTGGTCATACTCAGACATGCCCGGCTTAGACCCCGCTTTAGTGGTTCATCACTTGGACATTCGCCCAGATGCCAAGCCTATCAAACCAAAACTCTGCAAGATGCATCCGCAAGTCGCCTTGTTAGTAAAGAAGGAATTGGAGAAGTTATTAGAGGCGGGTTTTATCAGACCAATTGACTACTTCGAGTGGATCTCCAATATAGTACCAGTTGCTAAACCAAATGGAGACATTCGCGTCTGCACAGACTTCAGGGATCTCAACAAAGCCTGCCCAAAAGATGACTTCCCCTTGCCTAACATTGACATGTTGGTCGACCTGACAGCAGGACATGAGATGTTATCCCTTATGGATGGATTCTCCGGGTATAACCAGATCCGAATCGCACCTGAGGACCAACACAAGACCGCCTTCACAACTCCTTGGGGCACTTTATGTTACAATGTTATGCCCTTCGGTCTCAAAAATGCGAGAGCAACATATCAGAGGGCAATGACGGTCATCTTCCATGACCTCATACACATCATCATGGAAGACTATGTCGACGACCTATTAGGAAAATCCAGAACACGAGCAGAACATCCTGCCATCCTGAAAAAGATATTTGAGCGGTTAGAGCACTACAAGTTGCGGCTAAATCCAAAAAAAGTGTGTCTTTGGGGTCACTTCAGGAAAGTTGCTGGGTTTCATAGTCTCTCGCAGGGGCATTGAGGTTGATCCCACCAAGGTAAAAGCTATCCTGGACATGCCACCTCCACGCAATCTCAAACAGTTAAGAAGCCTCCAGGGGAAGATGCAGTCCATCCGTCGGTTCATAGCCCAATTGGCAAATAAGTGTCAACCATTCACTCATCTTCTGAAAAAAGATTCCACCTTCCGATGGAATCAGCAGTGTCAGATGGGTTCGATAAAATTAAGGAATATTTAGCCCATCCCCCGATATTGATGCCACCTATTCCCGGCAAACCCCTCTTGCTTTATATCTCCGCCACTTCAGTTGCGCTGGGGGCACTGTTGGCACAACATGATGAGTCATCAAAAGAGAGGGAAATCTACTACATCAGTCAGACATTGGTTGGCTACGAGCTAAACTACTCCCCCATGGAAAAAGCCTGCCTCGAACTCGTCTTCAGTACACAGAAGCTTTGACATTACATGCTTAGCCATCCAATAAAATTAATCGCCAAGATCGATCCATTGAAGTATCTGTTATCTAGAACCACTCTGACTGGCTGCATGGCTAAGTGGGTCATGCTCCTCAGTGAATTCGACATAGAATATGTGGACCGCAAGGCTATCAAAGGACAGATAATCACAGATCAGTTAGCAGAAGCTCCTCTAGTTGATACTCATCCATTGATCACAGAATTCCCCGATGAAGAAGTCTTCTCCGTTGATGAGACCCCTACTTGGACACTATACTTTGATGAATCATATACACATAATGGATCGGGGGCAGGAATTTTATTAGTCGCCCCTGAGGGTGACTACATTCCCAAGTCATTCAGGATAGCATTCCCATGTACCAACAATATGGTAGAATACGAAGCTCTCCTCACTGGCCTCAAAATTGCAAAATAGTGGCACAGAACTCAGTTGAAAGTCTTTGGTGATTCTTTGCTAGTCATTAGACAAGTTAATGATGAGTTCCTAACCAAAGATGATAAGCTGTTACCCTACAAGCGCATGGTGGATGATTTCAAGAAATATTTCACCTTTATACAATTTGAACAGATTCCCAGGGTACACAACAAAGCAGCTGATGCAATGGCCACTATTGGCTCCCTACTGGACATGCCCAAAGACCAAACAGAATGTGAGTTTCTTGTAGAACAACTTTTAATCCCAGCATATGACATCCCTGAAACTGACATGGTGTGTGATACCATGGATCCCACCTCCCCATGGTACCAAGACATCTATACCTATCTCCATGATAACATTATACCCCCAGATCTCACACGTAACCAACGCAAATCCTTTGTTCATCGCTCTTCTCGATACGTCATCGTCGGTGATACGCTTTATCATCGCGGGTGTGATGGAATCCTCCTCAGATGCCTGAATGAGACCGAAGCCCATGCTACACTAACGGAGGTACATGGTGGTGTTTTGTGGAGCACATTCAAATGGTATGGCCCTGGCCAAAAGGATCTTACGAGCTGGGTATTATTGGCCTACGTTGGAACACGATGCTTGCGAGTTTGTAAAGAAGTGTCTTCCATGCCAGCAACACGCATATTTAATCCACGCCCCAGCACAAGATCTTCAGCCTCTCCTGGCACCATGGCCGTTTTCTCAATGGGGTTTCGACTTGATTGGCAAGATTCACCCACCATCATCCGACGGTCATACATTTATAATTACCACCACTGAGTACTTCACCAAGTGGGTGGAGGCAATGCCCCTTTCACAAATCACCGGTACTTAGATTTCTAAATTCATCATTTACCATATTCTCTGCAGATATGGTATCCCGTCCACCATCCTCTCCGACAACGGCAAACCCTTCAAAAACCAAGCCATGAAACACCTCTACGATACCTTCCATATCCAGCACTGTTGGTCAACGCCTTATTACCCCCAGGGTAATGGTCAGGCAGAAGCGACCAACAAAACCCTCATCTGTATTCTCAAAAAGGTTGTCAATAATACTGGACGAGATTGGAACCTCCATATTCATCCTACCCTATGAGCATATCGTACATCCATCCGCACCCCGACGGGCGCCACCCCCTACTCTTTAGTGTATGGTGCTGAAGCCGTCTTGCCAATCGAAGTTGAACTTCCATCATTGAGAATCTCTCTGAAGAACCTGATCAACGAAGAGGATGTCCGTGTTGCGCGGCTTGCATAGCTAGAGTTATTGGATGAACGAAGAATAAAGGCATATGACCATCTGCAAGCATACCAAAATCATCTCAAGCGTAGTTACAACAAGAAGGTTCGCCCTTGACAATTCCAGGTGGGCGAGCTTATCCTGAAGGAAAACCAACGTACTCAGCAAGACCGGGACAAGAAAGGAAAATTTGAGGCAAATTGGTCGGGACCCTATATCATAGCCGCTAAATATGGATCTGGGGCATACAGGTTGACTACCCTTGAAGGAGACCCCCTTGACGAACCCATCAACATCATGCACCTGAAAAATTTCTACACCTAAATCGGCTCGGTTACCCCACCTGGTCAAAAAAAAAAAAAAAAATCAACAAAAAATAAGAATAGTCAAGAGAAATAAATCCATCCTATGGTGAAAACCACCTTTTGGTGGCGCCTTGGATAAGTATGGATGGTGAAAACTTGGCAACAGGCGTCATCCATAGAGGGCTTAATCATTATCTACCGGACACTCTAGTTATTTTATGCCTCCCTCCGCACTATTGTCCTCACCCATCTCATCCCCAGCTGCTTGGTAAATATTGATTGAACATTGGACGACCCATCTAGCCTATCCCCCATTCCTGAGCTTTTCAGTATCCCACTCTGAGCTTCCATTATTCGTTCCTTTCGTTGTTATGTCTGTATCATCAGGTAGGATCATCCATCGTGTCGGTCTTCACCTAAGTCCCATCCTGTCGAGTCCATCAGTCGAACTACGTTACCCCTACGCTGTCACGTAGGCAAGGTTGATCATTTGATTCACCCCCAGGGCATTAGTCCATCATCGTTGGTTACCATTTGTCTTCTTTTTGCTTTATCCATGGTGTTTTCTGGAACTACGAGGGCTATGGGCTTTCACGTAGGAAAGGCTAATCTATGATCGGCCCCCGAGCCCCTAGGTCTGTAGGTTATGTCGGTCTTTTGTACTTCGTCATCAAGTTATGCCCACATCTAACCAGTTCTTAATAAACAAGGCTCCCTAGTGTTACAAGATCTTGTCCTTAGATAACATCCTGCGTCAACTGGGTCATTCTAATTTAGCATCCATCTTTGGTCTCAACAGGATGAATCCTTCCTCGCAGACCTCGTCAATCACATCCATCACCTTGATCCTATGGCAAAGGACCTGTTGTCTTGACTATGATCTTTTGATGCTTTCGAATTTTGTTTATCATTTTGGGTTCCTTCCCATCACTTGTCAGGGTCACCTTGGTCCACCATACCATGGTGTGCTTTGACCTGCTGACATGGGGGCATACCTTGATCGTTTGTTTTGACTGTTGTCTTCTCGGTTGTCCCTCGTAAGACCCACCAAGATTTCCACGGTCTTGTGTTACGCTGGGACGACTTTGTGTGTTTGTGGTTATCTCAACACCGGGCCCAACCGAGGTCATCGCGACATCGGGGTGTTGGAATAACCTTCTTGTTTGTTTTGTTTGTTTCATGCGTAGGGTACTCGTTTGCCTTGATCTTCCCTATCAAGGTACTTGGTATCCTACGCTATAGTAAAAATCAATGCTCCAAAGATGGCAAAATCTCATTTTCACTGCATTTTCACCATCTTGCATGCACCCTTCATTTCCATCCTGACCATCGCTTATGATTTCGGTCGTGCAAGTACTCTCATTCTTTTTCCTCTTAAGTCCTCTTCCTCTCAGGATATTAAGGGTTGTTTTTGGCAAATGCACTCTTCCACACGCCTATCACCCATCCACTTTCTCATAACGATCTTTATTGACACTTAGGTGCATTATAAATATTTGTCTTTTGCATCCATAAATCATACATCATATAAACATGCATAAATCGTCCATCCACATGTGCATCCATAAATTATAAATCATAGAAACATTTACATAGATCATAAACATGTGCATCCATACATCATGAACCATACCGCATCCCTCATCATAATCATAATAACATACATATGTCATGCATCATAAAGGCATACATAAATCATTCATCCACATGAACGTGTGCATCCATAAAACGTAATCATAAAGCATAAATCATCCATATAAAACATGTATATATATATGAAACCACATCATGAATCATCTCATATAGCCGCATAAACAGAAATATCATGCATAATGTCAATAAAGGCCATCGCATAATCAAAATAATAAACATCATGTCATAATACAATACATATCCATCATATATCACCAAATAAGATACAAAATCCAAAGATGTGGATCACCTCTGCCCTCTGGCGACATGCACAAACCATCCATCATGTATCTGCCAAAAATAACCAATGTCCTGCATCTGTCTGCTCTACTATGAGCTCCCCACATATGATCTCTACAGAGAGTCGGGTACTGGTCCTCTGTGTGCTGGAGTCCCCTGATACTCACGGGTGGGTGTCCCCTGATACTCACGGGTAAGAGTCCCCTGGTAATTGCCATATGGAGACGGAGTTCGCCGATAATCGCTAAATCCCCTGGAGCGTGTCCCTAATGACTGGGACGACCCTGGTGGCTGTGGGGCCTGACTGGCATAGCGCACCGTGCGCTGCGCTAGATCTGGAACAACCTACTCATATACCCCCCTCCAATAGCTCGCCTGCTGCATAAACTCATCCCTCTACCCAGCTATCAGTCTCGCGGCATTCCGCTCATGCCTATACCGATCTCGAT
>VDFB02000015.1:139131619-139156619 GCA_007258455.2 Sequoia sempervirens
TCCCCCCTATCCATCGACTCTCTATCTCCACCTCTCTTCCTTTCTTCGATGATTTCACTGTATTAGAAAGGGATGGATATGATATGGTTCTCAACAAATTGTTGCAATACAACATGAAGAAGGGTCTATTGGAACTATAAAAAATTTCAAAATTTTATAATGATTTACTCATGTAAATTTCTCAATAATAATTAACTACATTTTGAGTTAGAAAAGGATGTAATTGGCCCTACAAAATATAATTACCCACAGTCACCTTGTTCTATTCCTAAAAATCCTTCTGATCAAAGATATTGTGGCAAACAAATCACATCGGCATGAGCTGGTATGGGTCTTCCCAACCTATTATGGGTTACAAGCACTTTTTAGCACATCGATGAGACATCAAAACTATTGTAGCAATCAGGATTACTAAAGAAGACATATCGTGGAGATTGGCTTATGGTCTCGTCAATGAAGATTATCTATCGGCAAGACAAGTCATCTCGGCATGAAAAATATATGCTGGCCCAAACGTTTAAGTCTCACCGATGAAGTTTCATCGGTGAGACCATCATTACTTTCACCGACAGGAGCACTGGGAATATATCGGCGAGACATGTGAAATCAGTGTAAATCCTGAATGTTCACCCGACTTGCTAAGTTACACCGATAGGAGGATATCGGCAGGAGTTCTGGCAACATATTCAAGACCAAAAGAAAAGATATCAGCGAGACTTATAACATCGGAGGAACCACTTAATGTGTTAGCGATACTAAAATTCAGGCCGATGAAGAAACAAATGAACAAAAATGATTGTCGGGGTGACTCTCGGCGATGTATACGGGACAAATGTTAACATCGGTCAGATGTGTAGAGTGTTACCCTGATCAGCAAAGTATTCAGTGAACGTTGGTTGGGGACTAATGTATAGATCACCCAAAGTTTGAAGGTGTCTTGATGACCAGTTCATTTGATGTGTTATAGGCGAAACTTATAAAATTGGAGGAACCACTGAATGTGTTAGCGATACTAAAATTCAGGCCAACAAAGAAACAAATGAACCAAAATGATTGTTGAGGTGACTCTTGGCGATGTATATGGGACAAATGTTAACATCGGTCAGGTGTGTAGAGTGTTACCCCGATCAGCAGAGTATTCAGTGAATGTTGGTTGGGGCCTAATGTATAGATCACCCAAAGTTTGAAGGTGTTTTGTCGACCAGTTCATTTGATGTGTTATAGGTGAGACTTATAACATTGGAGGAACCACTGAATGTGTTAGAGATACTAAAAGTCAGGCCGATGAAGAAACAAATGAGCCAAAATGATTGTCGGGGTGACTCTTGGCAATGTATATGGGACAAATGTTAACATCAGTCAGATGTGTAGAGTGTTACCCCTATCAGCAGAGTATTCAGTGAACGTTGGTTGGGGCCTAATGTATAGATTGCCCAAATTTTGAAGGTGTCTTGATCCCAGTTACGATATAACTAAAAATTCGAACCAGCCGATGAAGAAACAAATGAACCAAAATGATTGTTAGGGTGACTCTTGGTGATGTATACGGGACAAATATTAGCATTGGTTAGATGTATAGAGTGTTACCCCAATCAGCAGAGTATTCAGTGAATGTTGGTTGGGGCATAATGTATAGATCGCCCAAAGTTTGAAGGTGTCTTTCTGACCAGTTCATTTGATGTGTTATCGGCGAGACTTATAACATCGAAGGAACCACTGAATGTGTTAGCGATACTGAAAGTCAGGCCGATGAAGAAACAAATGAACCAAAATGATTGTCAAGGTGACTCTTGGCGATGTATACGAGACAAATGTTAACATCGGTCAGATGTGTAGAGTGTTACCCTGATTAGCAGAGTATTTAGTGAACGTTGGTTGGGACCTAATGTATAGATCACCCAAAGTTTGAAGGTGTCTTGCCGACCAATTCATTTGATGTGACAGTAAGGAATTCGAAAATCTGTTACATTCATGTGTGGAGTTAAAACATTAATGGCACCACGGAGTATAGGTAATTTCATAAATTGAAATGAAATCGTTGCAAAATGAACATTGTTGCGAATTGGTAGCGAAGGAAACGAGGAGACAAACAAAGGGCCAGAGAATTGTTTCAATTAAAAGACCTCAATCAAAACCAGTAAGTCCTTTGCATTTTAAATTTTTCATTTCTACAATTTTAAGTGAGTAATATGGAAGCCACCAGCTCAGGGAAGTTGAAAGGTAGAAAACAAAGTGAGAGAAGTCACCCTAAGAGTAAGAAGCAGAAAGTTGAGTCTAGAATTGAGCTGGAGGGTGCTGAACGAAAGTTGAATCAAGATTTAATTGACCAATTGCCTAGCTTTGGGCCCAGAGGTAGGCACTTCGCGCAACTAAGGTCGGAAGTGGAAAAATTAGACGAAAAATGCAAGTACATAGGAGAAATTTGGACCCTAATAAGAGGTTATGAATTGTTTAGATTCCATTTTCACCGAAGAGATCGTTTTGAGCCAATTTGTAATTTGTGGCATCTAAATTTGGGAAAGATGGTTTTCCCTAATGTGTTTGTCAATACAAAGCTAGTAAAATTGTTGGCCACCCGCTATGACTCAAAATTTAAGGCCATATTCTGACCAATACATATCAGAGGCTTCAATAAGTGAGGTTTTTAAGTTGGAAGGGTGGAGTAATGAGAAAATTGTGAATAAAGAGTTGTAAAAGGATTTTTGGAGAATGGACACCACTTACAAGGGTTGGAGGTTTCCCTTACATAGAATTAAACAAGATGGTAAAACTGTCCCACTTGACGGTGGCGATGGGCCTCCATTCCATGTGGACTTATTCGAGCCCTATATGAGATATACCTATTTCTCGGTAGGACAAGTGTTGGGTATGGAAGTTCCTAAGTATATGTCCATTGTTCCCATGGTAATTGCAGCTGACATTCAATGTCATAATTCTAGGTTTTTTTACTATGCTTCATTTGTCTCCAAGGAACTCGACTTAGCATTAATGGAAATCAAGAATAAATCCCCTATTTTGCACCTTAGGAATTATTCTCTTTTAATGCATCTAGTATTGTACTTCGAACAAGAGTTAGGGATTTGGCCAGAAAAGTTGAAGGTTTCACAGTTTGATAAAGAGGGAAAATTGTTACCCATTCAATTGTGAATTTCCATTTGGGATAGTAGGTTTTCTAATTCCAGTTACCTGTATTTTGAAGAATATTTTGTAAAGCCAATATATGAATTCTACAGTCATCCTTGTCACACTCATTGTCTGATGAAATAAAACGCTTCCTCATACCTAAGGACTTTAATGGACCAATTGATCACAATTGAGGAGACTGGTATTGCTTGGAAGATGCTACTATTATAAGGGTGTTTGGTTTTCAGGATTCTCCATTCATTTTTCCTAAAACAGTCTTGGATAGGATTCAATATTTGGAAATCGTAAGACAAATGGATTTTTCTAGTTTCATGAATTTTGGTTCATTCGGGAAATAGGAATTTATGCCTAGTACTCTATGCTTTGGTGATTTTACTGTGCTTGCAAAGGAAGGATATGATTTGATCTTTTCCAAATTAATGTAGTATAATATGAATAAGGGTCCACGAAGAAAAGGTTTTGATCTAGAGGGATATATCAATTCTGCCAGACAAAGGATAAACTTTGGAGGATATGATCATGTGCCTTATCAGTTTGATGACATGATTAGAAATTTGGAGGCAGAGGAAATAGAGAGAGTGGTGGAGGAATACAACCAAGGATTGTTGGATATAGGGTTCCCTTTTTCTGGAGATGAGGAATCTGGAGAAGATATGCCACGAGACCTACCCACTAGGATTTCCAGATTAAAAACTCAAGATTACAATTGCCCTCCTAAAGAACCAAGTGTTGAAGAGAGCCAAGATACAAACACCAGAGAGATGGCATATAGGTCATTTGTAGTAGACAATGAATTTGTGAATTCTTCATAATTCATATCTTTCTTGTATAAACAAAAGGGCAAGGAGATAAGGGAGACAGTTGATAATATTACACCAATCAAGTAGGAACAACTACTAAATAATTTGAAATTAACTGTGGATAGAGAAATGGCTAATATGACCCCCAATAAAGGAAGGAAAATGTTAGAGGATGCTAGATTTATGATCTTTCCAGGGCTGGATTACAATTTTGCATTGGTCTTTGATAGCTTCTTAAAGGATAATAGTGCCACACACAAGCTTAGTCCAGAGGGGGTGACAAAAATATATGTTGGATCCAAATATAACCCGGATGAAGGAACACTCATGATATGGGCCTTGTATCCACCTCATAGAAAGTAAGTGGTGATTGATACTAAGAAAGCATTTGGACATGTCATGACTCTAAAGGTTGGAGAGGTAGATCCTGTGGTGACTTCATACATTGGGATTAATGTGGAAAAACTGAGTAAATCCCAAATACAAATGTTGATCAAAGAAAAGGAAATGTACAAAATGAGTAATGAAAGGATCATGAAAGACAATGATCATTTGAAGGACATTCTAGGAGTCACAATGGGGCCTCCTAAATTAATAACACATGGTGAAAGCTCACAGGTAAAAGATCATTGGGATGAGTCAACTACATATTCACAAGGTAAATATGATACACTTGCTGCAATAATCAGAAAAAGGGAGGCCAACTTAATGATTTGGTTGAATAAGCTACAAGAGAATTGATGGAAGGATTCAAGAAAAGCTCTGAGAATTAAATGAAAGAGATGTTACTGACAGTGTGGCCATTGGTATGGGTGACCATATTATAAAGAAACACAGGAACCTTTATGAGGAACTGTGAGAAGATGCAAACGGGATGGTTGGTGTTACGAATATGGGACTGCCTACACTATTTGAAGATGGAGAAAAGTTGAAAGAGAAATCCATGTGGATCAAAGAATGTGAATTGATGCTACAGAGAATTCTGGAAAATTCTATAGGGAAGGATTCAACATTGGACGAGAGTTGCAAGCAAAATGAAAGGATGATAAAGGTGGAAATATTAGCCAAGAATGCATTAGGAGATGTCGATACTCATGAACAGTAGGATTATCTACATCATTTATCAAATGTTCATCTATGGCTAAATAGAGCCTAATCTCTTGTTTTAATTAGTTAAGTAAAATAAAACATTTGTGAAGGGACGTGTCCCTTCCAAGTTTTGATGTATTTATATCTCTTCCATAGTAATGCAACAAATATAGGCGTTAGGAGATATTCAGTAGATAGCTTTCTAGCAAAATGCTTTCATATATAGAGACTCAGATGTACGTATTTTGATGGAGTAAATGAAGATATCTAAGTCGCAGATTAAGATTTTGGTATTAGTTGTTTGTTAAATTTATGTATTTATTTGATTGTCTCCATTTTGATGCTTCTTTATTGTTTAAATTGATATAACAAGTTTATACTTTGTTTATCATTGTACATTTGCTATATATGTGTGATCTGGTTATTTAGTTCCCTCAAGTAGGGATTAAAATATTTTAATCAATCACAACAATTGGTAAGTGTTAGTTGGATTAATCAGAAGAATTGCATAACTAGAATTGTCATTCTATCTCAAGAAGAGTTTGTCAATTATTCACTTGCACGTTTACACAAGTTGTAAACAATTTTTGTACCTAACAGTTTGAATTATATGTGTTGAAGACTTTAGAATTTCAATTACATTAATTTATGGATATGTTGTATCTATAACACTACAAAACCATATGCTCTTTGCATTTACACTTCCATTTAGAAATACACATTTATATACATAGATATAGAATTCTTTAATGATATGTTGCATTTATTGTTCTAGGAGAGCATCCAGTAATTGCATTTACATTTACATTTTCAAATACATATACATACATACATACATATATATATACATATATATGTGTGTGTGTGTGTATGTATATCATTTATATTTAGTGTTCAGACACAACCCATTAGGTCTGCACATGGATAAAAATTCATAAAATCAGATCTCCCATAAGTCAAATATAATTCTATCAAGAAATTAATATCAAATAGATAATATAATCACATAACTCATACATATGTCAATGTAAACATCATGAATTAATTATGTAACCACATAAGTCAAATATAATTCTATCAAGAAATTAATATCAAATAGATAATATAATCGCATAACTCATACATTTCAATGTCATTGATCTTCTTCTTCATCCAACTCTTTGTCTGTATCATCCAATCCAAATTCGACATTGTAAGGATTGGTCATATCGTCATCATCGTCATTGATATCAGTTTCGATAATGTCATCATCCACACGGATATCATCTTCATGAAAATTAACTCCTACATCATGATCTAGTTCCTCCTCTTCAACATCTTCGTCAAGCACATCATCAACTAACTGTTGATCCTGATCATCATCTACATCATCTTCTAGTTCTTTGGTATCTTCTTCTTCCACCACATTATAATTTACTGGCCTTCCTCTTGGATCATGTCTAACAACAAATGACCAACCCGGTTTACCTAAAACCTCTGAGTAAAATAACTGCTCACATTGGCTTGGAAGAACATAGGGCTCATTTCCATCTCACTTGATCGACATTGTATTAACCATGGTAAATCCATTATCATGTTCAATAACAGTTCTCTCGAGATCATTTTCATTCAATCGTAGCATGTACCATAGGACGACGAACAGAACTATTTTGAAGGACTTAAAGTCACACTCAAGTATATCATCAAAAATCCCATAGTATCAATTTTCTGAGACTTCTGGATGTATGTCGCTTCTAGATGAAACATTAGTCACCTGAAAGACTGCAGTTATACCAGAATCACAAGTTTTCTTCGTGTCATCCAACTTTTTGATTCAAAACTTACGACCATTGCACCACATAGCCTTGTGGTGTTTCACCTGCAATATTTCAAACATGTAAAAATTATTGCAATATCATCAGTTGATAAACATATTTATTATTGGCCGAATGTATGTAAAGAAAAAAATCTCAACATATATATTGGTGCAGGAGCACCTAGATCTTGTAAATGCCTTCAAAAGGATAATATGTTAAATTTACATGTTCAAGTCTAAATTTGTGTGTCAAGGCCATGAAAAGGCTAATTTGAATGTAATCAAATAATAAAAGAAGTCACTAGGAGGTGAAAACGCAAAAAAATGCAAATAATGCAATATTATGTAAACAAAAAGGCATAAATCAAGCATATTAGGAGATAAGAGGTAGTTTGAACTGATGAGAAGTTATAAAATGAAGTTATTAAGAGGGAAAAATTTATTAAAAGCATGGCAAGGCGTGGAAGAGCATAATCTTGAAATTCTTGTAACAAAATCTTGAATAAAAGCCCTGTTTTTCTGAGTTATCAAGCATTCTTTCTATTTCTCCTAACCTCTATTGCTAATTTGGTAACATCCAAGAGTTAGTTCTTGTGTAATCTCATTTGAGAAAGAGTAATTTTCATTGTCAAAGAGTCTAAAAGTTAGTTTTAAGCAGCAAAAGAATCAAAGACAATCCTATGTCTCGGGCAGAGTTAGTTTCACTGTGATTTTGAGAGTCCCTAAAGAAGTTTAAGGCCCATCCCACCGATGTAAGCCTAGTAGAAATGGTGGGATGGGATAATTAGGATGTCCTTTATGTGATTTCTTTTTGTGTGAGTGTAGGGTATCAAGAATATGGTGCTGTGTTGCTGATTTAAAGTTAATTTTCTAAGTTTTCCTCTTGAAAATGAAGGTTTCCAGCAGGGTATTGGAGAAATAGCGTATGCATGTCCAAGGAGATGTTTCTAAAGGAATTTTTAGACATAATGGAGCATGTTTCAATGGTTTTATGGAGTATTGGAGGCTTGTAAGGGTGATAATCAAAAAACTCTCACTATTTTGGGTGTTTCCAGCCTAAAATTAAGGGTTTGTTAATACACTTTCTAAATGGGTCTTTCAATATTTGAAAGTGGATAAATCTGGTGTTTTGTGACCTTTACTTTGATTGTTTGAGTTTTTCTAAAAATTTGGAGTTGGAAAAAAGGTGGATGCTTTGTAAAATAGCCCTATTCTAGTAGCCTTTCTTGGGCGTACATTCTAAAATCTGCTAGTTTCTCCATTATAAATCATTCTAAGTTTTTGATATGATGATATGGGCATTAAGAGGTCTCTAAATGTGCCTTTGGATCTTGGTTTTGAACCTAGTGCAAGTGGTTCACCTGAGCTAGGGTATGGAGGTATATTACTAATTAATGTTTAGATTTCATGGACAGTGGAAATTTGTATGTACAGGGAAGTGAGTGACCTTAAATACTTGAACCTTGTCATTTGGATGGAGTTATAGTAGAATTTATGCTTGAATAAGGTTGTAAAGGCAGTGCATATTTTTTTGAGAATGATGATTCTATTGTGTGTCTTGGTATCTTTACAAAGCAGGCAGATATGATATTTATACACTGATGTATTGAATTGATTTCTCTGAAAACATGATGAATCTTGTGTCTTGAAGGACTGATTAACTAGTTGATAGCAAGAAGGATTGGTCTTTGTTAGTTTTCTTTGTAAGGAAAATGAATTGGTGCTATTTGAGAAGTTTAGACTATTTTCAATGATTGAAGTTTGGTTATTGACATTTTGGAATCTGATTTAGAATAAGTATTTTGTTTCCTTGAGGATATGATGTATACAAGAATTTGAAGGATTGGTAATTGGTTCTATAGCAAGTGAGTAGAATGTGTTGCCTTATGAAAGGCTGAGAGAATGTATAGATGTTGATATGGTGGTTGAGAATTATTTGAATCTGATTGATTGAGTCAAAGTTTTCTAATATGGTTTTTGCTTTGAATGAGTCAATTGGAATACTGATAATGACATATGGTTTGTTGAAATTGGAGTGCTAACTTGTTGCCTTGAAGTCTTGTAGAATTGAAGAATCAAAAGAGGTTGTATGAGTTTTGAGGAAAAATAAAGTGAATTAAGAATTTGATCTTCTCCTGATTTTGGTTGGATCTGATTTACCCTCATGAAATGATGTTGTTGGTGTTGTTGGATCCTCTGCATCATATATACATCAATATAATTGAAAATAATTAAATAATATGGGTGATTAATATATTTATACATACCTGTTTATCTCTTAAACCATATGTTAAATCAATTTCCCTTTGTGTAACATTGGAATCTCCATTACGATGAGCTTCTTTAACTAATGAAGCCACACCTTCCCATGTTAATGCGCAACCAGATTGTTGACATCGTTCAATCCATAACGTCATTCAATCAAGATTGTTTGCAACGTACAAATGTAGTGCATCCCACTCTCGACCAATTGTATCAAAAAAAATTGAAATTCACAAATGACGTATAATTAGTTAATTACCACGGTATATGACCTTAATTTATAATTGATGTATATTGAAGATTAATAATTAAATAAGTACAATATACATAAAAACCATATGTAAATTGTATTCTAATTAATCTCCATGACCATATTTTAATTACCTCTTACTTTCCCCAATCTACCTTTCCCCATCAGGTACTCCCCTTCGAATTTGTTAATGGAGTTGGGATCCCAAATGCGATCTACATGGATCTTTGTTGCAAACTTAGGAAGATATTCACTAATGTACACCATGGTCTGGTATACAATATATCCCTCCACCATAGAACCCTCAAGATTTTCTCTTTGTCTAACCAAAGCCTTCAAAAATTTCAAGTGCCACTCAACCATCCATATTGACCTTGTGTGTACAGGTCCACACAATTCAATCTCCTCAACTTGGTGTATGAGGTAGTGTTCTTGTGCATTGAAAAATGTTGAAGGTAGACACTTTTGTATTTTGCACATTAGACGAGGAATTTTTCTCTTCCAATAATTTATATCTTCTTTATGGATTTATTTAGATGACATCCATCTACAAGTGATTCAATGCGCAAATATATTAATGAGATTTAACAAAAATATACAATATATTACATAACAAGTAAAACAAATGGCAATTATAAGATCTATACAACGAATTAAACAAATATCGATGCTTACCTCATGTATTTCCCAAGATCATATATAACTTGCTTGACATTGTTGTCGAAGTTGTCTGGGAGAGATAGAGGTAGAATGTACTGCAACCATTAGAAAATGATCTTTTCATTATTTTTCCAAAAGTAGTAAACATAATATACTGAAAATTACATGCAGTATACAAGTGTATATAATATACCAGAATAATTACCTTAATGAAGGTATGCCAATCATGCGTTTTCATCCCTGACCCAAATTCGCCTTTGTTTGTTATGATATTGTTTATGTTCATAGCAAATCCTATGGGAAATCAATTTTTTCGTATGACTTCTTTTATAGCATTTATTTGTTGCTTCATTAATAACCAAGGAAGGGCACTTATATTAATTTGGTCTCCATCACTATTCAATTGAATGACATTTTTCATTGCATGATTGGCTTCCTAAATGTCACTACGAATTTTGACAATTTTTTCTTTGTCATGCCTTCCATCCAATATTTTCCATAACGTTTATGTTATATTCTTTATAATATGCATTGTATCAAACAAATGCACAATTTGTAGCTGCTCATAGTAGGGCAGCCTACTAAATTGTCTGGGATAACTTTTCAGTCCCTGTGGAAGCCGGCCATTAATTCCTTGACGACCTTCATGAAGCATATAAGTTAAACAAATTAACAACGACAATCATTGTCAATTACAGCATGAGTAAACACAACACAATATAAAAACATAAAATCCAAACATATCATATATGATAGATAAACAATTTGATCCGATGTATAACCTTGACAATTAATTCTATTATATTCCAACTTCCATAGGCGAGGTGTCATTCTTCGTGGTTTTGATGTAGTCTCTTCTTTCCCATTGAAAACATGTTTTTCAGTAGTTCGATACTTATGATTTATGTGGAGGAAGTGCCTATACTCATCAAACACCTGCTTTCCTAAACTTTTGAACGATGAGATTTCATCTTTGGACCACAAATTGGACATGCAAATTTTCCCTTTGTTTGAAGACCTGCAAGATCATATATAATTGGATTAAATATGTCAATTTTATAATTATATATAATGAATAGATTATTTAAAAACATGCATGATATCTACTTCATAAAATTAAATATCGTTAAAGTGTAGTCGAACGTTATAACATACCACAAAAATGTGTTAGCCCTGGGGCATCATGAATTGTCCATACAAGCATTGCATGGAATTGAAATTGTCTTTGTCCTATTGGTTTAGAGACACCATACATAGTGACGCCATTCCATAACTTTAGTAACTCGTCGATAAGAGGCTCGATATATACACTCATGTCTTTAACTTGGTACTTACCTAGTTGAATGAACATAAACATTACATAATTATTATAACCATTTTACTGCAATAAATATAAATGAATGTACATGACTATTAAATGAAAAAAATATAAGTCATTAAGCAACAAATAAGACAAATGAGATGCTACTACGTTAAATAAAATTGATGTAAACAAATACCTGGAACAATCATTGACAACATTATGTGCTCCCTCTTTATTGACATCCATGGAGGAATGTTATTGTTGATTAAAAAAATAGGCCACACCGAGTAAATAGATCTCAGCTCTCCAAATGGATTGACACTGTCCGTTGCCAATGAAAGCCTGAGATTACGAGGTTCTTTAAAGTGTGGCCATTTTTCCTCCATTTCCCTAAATGCAGAACCATCTACAGGCATTCGAAGAATGTCATCTCCACTTCTATTCCGTGCATGGTAATCCATAAATTACGCTAAGTTTTCGCACCTAAATAATTGTTGCATACGTGGAATAATGGGAATATAACGAAGAACCTTGCAAGGCACCTTTTTTGTTATTTGATCTATTTGATATCTACTGATATGACATTCTGGGCATTCTGTTGCAAATTCATATTGTTTATGATATATAATATGATCCTTGGAACATGCATCTATTGCTTGATACTCCATTCCAATATCTTTCATAATGCCAGATAAATCTCGGTATGAGCGAGGTAAAATATTTGATGGTGGTAACAAAAATTCACCAATCAATCTACAAAAAAAATAAAAATGTTAATATAAAGAATACTAATGGTACATATTTCATCCTTTATTTACTAGTGATGAACTAACAACAATTAAAATAGATTAAAAAAGATGACATAAATGACATACCTTAACATCCGTGAGATTGTTATGTTGACTAAATTATTCATAACCTTCAAGTTCACCAGCAACAATACATCAGAGAGAAGAGTTGTTTGGGAGCCTTCATAAAGGGGCTCGTATTCCTTCTCAAGTATAGGTAAATCATGAACATCATCAAAGTCATCTCGATCATCATGATTAGCTATGCCACTAAATGTGTCATGGATCAATGTATTTGTACCATCATCTTCAACTGTGTTTTCTGGCGCATGATCATCTTCTTCCATAGGATCATTAACTTCATCTTCGATATTCACAACTCCATGTTCCTCTGCTTGCAAAACCACATTCTCTGGGCCGTGATAATCCATATCATGTGTACTAGGGTGCCCCACCTTTATAATAATGATAGGCACAAATAAACCATGATCATGATCAAGTTATTTTTTATACATATAAAAAATGTTAAAACTGTTAGGGTTAGAAATGGCAGATATCTAACAATTAAATGCAGATTTAATTAATAAACAGAGAAACTAAAAACACACAGAATAAATTATAACACAGAGAATTTAACGTGGTTCACCCAATTCGGGCTACATCCACCAAACCGCAACCATCCAATGATTTTATTATCCAGTGCAAAAACCTATTACAATCTTGCAAATAATCACGTTTTTCATTATGATGTAACACCCATCCAAACCCCTTTTTAACAAGCTTAGAAGCTTCCAGATTTGGGTTCTACAAAGTTAGATTTTTCTTTTTTCGTTGATTTTTTCCTTTTTCGGTGATGACGCGAAAAAGTAGGAGGAAAAATTTTCTCGGGGCCTGCCGCCCCCGAACCCCTACCCGGGGCCCAACCCGGCCCCAAACCCTAGCAAGGATACATGTCGGGATGTACAGTATAGCATGATCAATTGCCACACACCAACAAAAATAATATAAACATTTACAAATTCAATCAATACAAACACATATAATGAACAACTTACCAATGGACGATAATCATGCCCCCCTTCAACGTGACCATGTTGCCTACAATGTTTCTTAGCTATTGTGATTAAAAGTCTTCTCATCTTTAAGCCCTTGCAATTATTGCAAGGACAATAACATTTCCCATCACCCTTTCTTTTCAATCTAGCCCACATTCTAGCAATTGTCTCTTCATTTTGTTCTAGACTAATATTATCTAACATGATTTTTCTTTACCAAGCTTGAATATTTAGATCTTCAAAAAATATCAAACTCACACTCCAATAATTTTTAATCATAGACAGGTAACAAAATCTAATAATTCTGATACTTTACACCAAAAAAATTCAGCATGCAACCACCCCTGCAAAAGAGAAGATAGGTTGAAGTTAATGACCCCAAAAAATACTTTAAAATGGTAATTCTAGAACTTATTAAATTTTGATTTTACTATGATTTCCAACCGTTAGACTCCTAAAATCATAATATTGAACTTGCACAACAAAATCTGGAAATGAAATTCTCAAAATGCACAAGTCTAAAAATGAAATCTGATGAGATGTTGCTTTAAAATATGATTTTCAAACCTAGAAGTACAAATTTGACTTCACAAATGAATTCTGGAAAAAGACAATGACCAACCTCAACCTGGCGATATCTTCTTGAATTTTTTCTGATTTTTCCCAAGAAAATCGTCCTTAGTTCTCCCAAAACTATCGCAAGTAGAGAAAATTCAAAAGTATAGCAAAACACTGTCCCAATAAATAAGCGAACTCACTTTTATTTACGTTGACCACAAATTCATTTTTTTTCTGATTTTGAATGTTCGTCGAAATTTTGACAAGACTATGCGTCAAACTTTCGACGAAACCCAGGTTCGTCAAAATTTCGATGAACGTTGGGGATAAAATTTTAAAAAATTGAAAATTACACATCAAATCCCGATAATACATCAAATTATACATCTTTCATTGGAAATTTTCGTTGGATTTTGCAGTCAAATGAGTTAGTGACGGACATGGAAGTCATGTTGCATTGTCAACTATCCAGGAGGCAAGGAGGTTAGGCATTGACCTCCTTACACTACCTACCCATACTTCTCATGCGCTACAACCTTTGGATGTTAGCGTGTTTGCACCATTCAAGCAATATTTCAAATCAAAACGAGAGGATTTTCTCACTAGATTCCCCAATATTAATATCAGAAGGGTAGAATTGGCAAAGTTAGGCAGCAAGGCACTAAGAAGAGCTATGACTCCAACCAACATAAAAGTTGGCTTTAAAAGGACGGGGATATGGCACCTCAATTTTGATGCACTCGTGGGTGACATGCATCCCAGTGAGATGTACGAGATTTTTGACACTGACGATGCTTTTGTAGTGCAGAACATCCTTAGTCTTTTAGGACTTGATGTTTCAACAGATGAACTTTCACAAACATTGTAGACTCCAACGGATGCTCAAGTGCATGAAGGTGCAGAGCAACAACTTGAGGACATGGACAGCTAGCCTGCACAAGAAGACATGGGGAATTTCACATTCCCATCTCCAACACCCACACCTCCAGAAGAAACAGTACACTATTATGTAGATGGTAGCAACGAAAGTGAGGGTACACTGGACCAAGTGGAGTTTACTAACTCCCAAGTCAATAAAACAATTTAAACTAAAAGTGGTTCTCGGATCAGTAACTTCCTTAAGCTACCAACTCACAGAGTGAATGGAAGAACGAGAAAGTCTGTTGGTGGTGCTCTTTGGGTGAGCTGACAGTTTTAGTTGTTGATTGCTGACAATTACAGGACTCTCATAATGGAGTGGGAACAAAGAAAAAAAGAACTAGAAGAATTAAAAATCATAAAGTGGCAACAAATTGAGGACAAAAAGGCAGCACAGATTATGGCCTTGGAGCAGAAGGAACAAAAGAAAATTGAAAAGGAAATTGAGCGCAAGGAAAGAGAGCAACTAAAACAATTGCAAAGAAAGGAAAAAGAGCAGAAGAAGGAGCAAGAGAGGATACAAAAAGAACAAGAGAAGAAGGAAAGGGAGATCAAGGCTGCCCATAGAGCATTGATGCAAGATAGGCACTTAAGCAGTCCTGCAACTCCCTTATCTGATAACCACAGTTACTTTTGAGATATAACCAATAATAACAACCCTCTATTTTCTATAGGCAATGTGTGTTTCAGTCCCAGCTCATCTCAAGTTAGTTGCACTCAATTTCCAATTGGCCAAACTTCTTCACCATTAATGCCTTCAAATGTAAGTTGCACGCAATTGACAAATACAAATGCAAATCAATTTATGGCAAGTCTAAATGTAGCAGCAAGAGACGAGAACACATCTCCAGATTCATTCCTTGGAGTATTCAACTGAGTTTGGGAGGAACCAATTGAAACTTGGTTTTTTTTTTGGGTTGTAGTTGGGGATGCCATTTTCATTGTGTTGCATTTGTTTATAAATGTGAACTAAATTTGTTTATTATTTTGAACTAAATCTATTTATTAATGTGATACGAGTACCCTGGTTGACTTTGTGGGTGAAAACTGTTTTACAATTGCATATTAAGGTACTCTAGTGTCAGGTCTATTGACAACTATGTCAATACCTTTTTTATAGTTGTCTTATAATTTACATTTCAAGAAATATATTGTATGCAGATATTTTGTTTCAATTTTGTTTACCACAATTGCTATGTTTATAATATTTATTCTACATTTGTGAAAATATATTCTATGCAAATAATTTGTTTCAATTTTGTTTACAACAATTACTATGTTTATAATATCTATTCTACATTTGTGAAAAAATATTCAATGTTGATAATCTTATACAACATTTCATACAATACAGTCTATGCCAATAATTTAACATTTGAAATTGCATGTGAATACATTTCAAATAGTCATTAAAAAGGTCTCCTAGACATGTCTAAAATCCATAGCACTTCATAACGAAATACTTGATGTAATCTATCCTTTTGTATATCAGTAACTCAATTGAAATTTACTTTTAGGCTATACCTCTACAAAAGATAACATGTATGTATGTCTTATCTCAAGTTTATTTGTTTTGGTACATTACAGTTCACTCTTGTTTTGTGAATGGTAGAGATGGATGTGACCTATTTGACCTATATGATTCTAGCTATCCCCTATTATTATGTTCATCATTGAACAAACTTTAAATCTGCAATTTGGTTATAACATTTGTTTGCTATCCCCAAATATAAAAATGGTTTGATTGGTTTTCATTTTGAGGATATATGTAGTGCTTATATGTGCATACATATGTGCATATATATGTATCTGCATAAGAATGTACATATGTATCTATGTGCATATGTATTTAGATGTATGCCTATGTCAATATATATGTACATATATATCTATGTGCATACGAATGCACATGTATGTATATGTCAATATGTATGTACATATATAAATGTGTATGTACATGTATATATATATATAAATGTGTATGTATCGTGTATATATATATATATATATATATATATATATATATATATATATATATATATATATATGTATGTATGTATGTATGTACATATATATCAATGTGTATCTACATATATATATATATATATGTATGTATCTACATATATATCAAAGTGTTCTACATGTATATATATGTATAATACAATTGAACAATCAAACTGAATTATGTATATATATCAATGTGTATCCACATGTGTGTATATGTATCTACATTCCAATTGAACAATGCAATTGAACAATGTATATATGTGTATCTACATATATATCAATGTGTATCTACATGTGTATATGTGTATGTACATATATATCAAAGTGTACCTACATATATGTCAATGTGTATCTACATATATATGAATGTGTATCTACATGTATATATATGTATGTACATATATATACATATATGTATCTACACATATACACATATATGTATCTACATATATATACATATATATATGCCATGTACATATATATACACAAATAAATAGGTATATAGATACATACATTGATAAATAGATTGAAAGTTATAGTGTATGTATAGATAGAAACTAAATGAAAAGATTAAACACATTAAAGTCATAGTGATGCATGAAGAGAACCACATATTTCCTTGACAAATTGAGTGTGTTTATGAACACAAGTATTGGAAGTGTTCATAAACACCCTACACACCATAAACACCATGGAGCACATTTTCGATGCACTTATAATGGAAGAGAACCTTTGATCTATGGAAAATCAAATAAACACTTTAAATATTTTGTTCAAAATCAGCAACAAAATAAATAATAACATTCAACTTAAGTAACACAACACACCCATAACAAAACAAATAAGTGAAACGAAGAAAGAAAAGGGAATGATAGGAGACAATGGTGCAGCTTTAGTGAGGTTAAAAACCTCACCTCTATGAATTGGAGATGGCCAATGGTATGGTGAATTTTGTTGCAAGTATGAGCAAGCCTTTGGTTGTGTTGTCATTAATGTTATCATTGATGTCAACATAGTTCAGTATGTTGCAAATTGCACATGTATAGTTGAGATGTTGCTGAGGTGTTTTGAGTACATGGAGCTATCTTTATGGTATTGCAGATGTGTTGGTTTGATGAGTTTCCAAGTGCTTTTGAGAAAATTAATGAAGAAGAAAAGTCAAAGTGATGAATGTGTTCAGAATGTGCTCTGGTATGTGCTCTACATTTCTCTTGTGTTGATCTTATGCTTGTGTGAATCTGAAGGATTGATAATGGTGATTTAGTGGTGATATCTCCTGAGTTTTAGCTTTTGGTTTGATGGTACGTGAAAGTTACTTTCACCGATATGTGAACTATTCTAGCATAGTTGGACTTCTATGGACTGGGAGAAATATTTTTGCTCCGCAATCCTCTGTTGTTTCGTTTCAGATCTTGCGGATCTGGGATATGTCTTGTGAAGGTATTTCCTATACTCTAGCAAAGAGGTTTGAAGTTTGGTATTCTATAAGTCATGTTTCAGTGTTTCAGTATGAGTTTGTACAGTCCGGATGGACTGGTGAAAGGTGTTCAGTGTTTGAAGTTTGAAGTTTTGTTGCAGATGTATCTGGAAGAATCTGAGATGTATTCTCGTGCATAAGGAAGTGTGTTGTGGCGTTCGCGTGTCTTCTTGTTGGGAAGCGTTTACATCAATGTTATTTTGTGTTTTCATTAGGTTTGGCCGACCTGGTGTTTACACTTCATTCGAAGAATAAAATTTAATTAAGGAATCATGTGGTTGATTCGAAATATTATTTTTGATCTTGAAAAAAATTATTGGTCCACTCTCATTCCTTTCCACCGGGAATGTTGAGTCCGACCTAATTTAAATTTATGAAATAAGGTGTTGTGGCTGACCTTGGAGAAATTTTCTAAGGTTGAGGATGGTATAAAAGCAAGTCGAATTGTGAAGAGTTGTATGATAGTGTGATGCAAAGTGGCGAAAGTGAGCCACAAATCATAAAAGCAAAAGTGTGTGTGTGAGTGAGTTATGACAGTAGTTCTTCATTGTGTTGAAGGTAGTGAGCTAAAGGTTTTTGCAATCCTGCTAATGTTAATTGTTGTGGTGGATCTTTTGTTCTCTTTTGTATTTGTAGGCAGTGAGCATCCCTGTCCTTTCTGTGAGCAGGACAAGGAGTCCTTCAGAGGCCGGAGCCTTTGTACTTGGACAGTGAGTCCTCTTCTGGGAAGTGAGCCCTTGGAAGTGAGCCTCTGTATTTAGTTTTATAATCTTTATATTGTGAGTTAACCCTCACCATGGTTTTTCCCTTATTGGGTTTTCCACGTAAAAATCTAGTGTTCATTGTGTTGATTTACTTTTTGTTATTCATGTTTCATGCTCTTACTTAATAACAGAATAGTGTGGTTGTGGAATTAATAAGTGTTGAAGTTTTTTAAGTTTGAATTTTGTGACAACTGATTCACACCCCCCTCTCAATTGTCTTGTGCCTATTTAACAATTGGTATCAGAGCTTTGGTTCCTTGGTGTAGAGCTTAACCGCTTAAGGAAGATTTGGTGGTGCATAAGTTGGTGATCCCTATGTTCGATGGAATTGACTACAATGATTGGAAGGGACAAATGAAAGTATATATTATCTCTCTTGGTTTTAAGACCTAGATGGTTGTTGAGACAAAATATACACCCCGGTATGGTGGTCTTACTACTGCAGATGAGATTTTTTCTTATGAAGAAAATGAGAAGGCAAAGTATGTTATTTGCAGTGGGTTGTCTAAAAATGAGCGAGCTAAAGTTCTCTCTTTGGATACTGCACATGAAGTTTGGAAGAAGTTGGAAGACATGTATGAAGGAAATGAAAGAGTGAAATTGACAAAGAAGTTGGTAGCAAAGCGCATATTTGTAAATCTAAAAATGGAAGAAGGTGAGGAATTCACAAGTTTCTTTTAGAGGGTTGAACTAACTGCAAATGAAGTTAGAAATCAAGGAGGAAAACTATCAGATGAAGATATAATTGAGAAGATCCTAATCACCCTACCGGACTGCTACAACAATAAGATCTCGGTGATTAAAGAAATGTATGATCCTAAGAAGTACACCTTAGAACAATTGTTTGGCACCTTGCAAGCATTTGAGATGAGAAAGTTTCAGGAATAAGACAAGATGGAAGAAAAGACAAAAGTGGAATTTAAGGTGATGAAGATTGAAGACGAACCAGATAGTGATGGTGTTGATGAGTTGGAAGCAAACTTCACCAGGAAGCTGAAGAAAGGTATCAGAAAGTATAAAGGTATGTTTCCCTTTAAATGTTTCAGTTGTAGTAATATTGGTCATTATGCTTCAAGATGTCTAAATAGAGCTGCACATAAGAAGAACAAGGATTATAAGGATAAGGATAGAAAGGATAAGAAATATAAGAAGTTGTACTATGTTAAAGAAGAAGCAGGAATTTCTAATGATGAATCTGAGAATGAGGTTGATGATAGTGAATGCTTATTCTTAGCTTTGGAAAGTAAATACGTATCCACTAACCCTAGAAAATGTGTAAGCAAGAAGGCTCCGAAGAATAAGAGAAATAGGATGGAAGGTACTTTGGTTATCGCTTTTCATGCAAGACAAGATGAAGACTACTGGGTAATTGATAGTGGATGTTCTAATCACATAATCGGAGATAAGAGTAAGTTCAATAAACTTGATAAATATGATGGTGGTTTAGTTATGTTTGGTGATGATTCAAGAGCTAAGATCTATGGGAAAGGTTCAATTAGTTTGATGGAGTGCACAATACTGACGATGTATATTATGTGAAGGGTTTAAGGCATAACCTTCTGAATGTTGATCAAATGTGTAGCAATGGTTTCAAACTTGTGTTTCAGAATAATACCTGTGAAATCAGGAAAGGATCCACAAATGGAGATATAATTGTTGTTGGAAGAACTCATGGAAACATCTATCAGCTGAAGGGAGTTGATGGCCATTGCCTTGTATCTCAAATCAGTGAAAGTTGGTTATGGAACTAGAGAATGGGACATGTAAATTTTGATAACCTAGTCAAAATCAGTGCAAATGAGATTGTTCGAGGGTTGCCTAGAATAACAAGACCTACTAATGCTATTTTTAGAAGTTGTCAATTAGGAAAACTGACAAGATGCGACTTTACGGGAAAAGAGAATTCTACTACCGGAATGTTGGAGTTAGTTCATACTGATCTCTGTGGTCCGACTGGGACTGGAAGCCTGAATGGTGAAAGATATTTCATGCTGCTTATTGATGATTATACTCGAATGACATGGGTTGCTTTTCTTAGGGAAAAGAATCAGGCTCTGGATAGGTTTAAGGTATTCAAAGCAAAAGTGGAAAATGAAGTAAACTTGAAAATCAAGTGTTTGAGATCTAATAGATGTGGAGAATTCACTTCTGGTGAATTTAATGCATTCTATGAATAGCATGGCATAAGAAGACAGTTTTCTACTCCAAGAACCCCTTAGCATAATGGAGTAGTTGAAAGGAAAAACAGGACAATACAAGAAGTTGCTAGAACCATGATGAAAGAATCAAATGTACCAAATGTGTACTAAAGAGAGGTGATACACACTATTGTTTATGTTCTTAATAGAGTTTAGATCAGATACAACAACACAAAGACTCCTTTTGAGTTATGGACTAGTAAGACTCATGCTGTGAAGTATTTCAAGGTATTTGGAAGCAGATGTTATATTAAAAGAGATGATGAAAATCTTGGAAAGTTTGATGCTAGATGTGATGAAGGAATCTTTCTTGGATACTCTACTACTAGCAAAGCATACAGATGCTTTAATAAAAGATTGAGAAAGATTATTGAAAGTGCTAATGTGAAATTTGATGAAGAAATACGCAGACCTATTGAGATAAGTGAAGTTGAACCTGATGATCCTATATCTGGACATGTACGTGAGGAAAATAAGAAGGAAGAAGAAGAGAAAGAAGAACAAGTGGAAGAAGAAGAAGAAGAAGAAGAAGAAGAAGAAGAAGAAAAATGAACAGGAACCTGCTATTAAGACTCCTAAGTATGTACAGAAGAATCATTTGGAGGATCAGATAATTGGAGATAAAAGTGAAGGTGTGAAGACAAGAAGCAAAGTTGTAGCTGAGGTAAATTTGTGTCTACTTTCTAAAATTGAACCCAAATCTATAAGTGAAGCATATGGAGATGAAATTTGGATGGGAGCTATGAAAGAAGAGTTGCAACAGATAGAAAAGAATTAGACATGGGAACTAGTCCCTAGGCCTGTGAATAAAAATGTGATTGGCTCGAAATGGATGTTCTAGAATAAGCTAAATGAAAGTGGAGAAGTTGTAAGGAATAAGGAAAGACTTGTATGCAAAGGATATTCACAAGTTGAAGGTATAGATTTTGAAGAAACTTTTCCCCTGTGGCCAGAATGGAAGCTATTAGAATGTTTTTGGCATTTTCTGCCCATGAGGACTTCAAAGTATATCAAATGGATGTTAAGTAAGCATTTCTGAATGGTGAACTGGAGGAAGAAGTGAACATGGAGCAACCTGAAGGGTTTCAATTATCTGAAAAACCGAACATGGTTTGTAAGTTGAAGAAGGAATTGTATGGACTGAAGCAAGCTCCGAGAGCTTGGTATGCAAGATTGGACAGATACCTGACAAAGCAAGGATTTAGCAAAGGCTCCACTGACATCAATCTTTATTTCAAAGTGCAAGGTAACAAAATGTTGATAGTAGTTGTATATGTTGATGATATCATTTTTGGTGAAAATGAAGGCATGTGTAAAAAGTTTGCTGAAGAGATGCAAAAATAATTTGAGATGTCTATGATTGGTGAATTGAATTTCTTCTTTGGTCTACAAGTGAATCAAACTAATAAAGGGATATTCATTTCACAATCGAAGTATGTAAAAGAGTTGTTGAAGAAGTTTGGGATGGATGATTCTAAACCAGTATGTACTCCTATGGTAACCGGATGTAAATAGAGCAAAGATGATGAATCTGCTAAGACTGATCAGAGCAAATACAGATCTATGATTGACAGACTATTGTATCTTACTGCTACTAGACCGGATATTATGCATGCAGTATGTTTAGTTGCCAGATTCCAAGAAAATCCTAAAGAAGCACATGTTACAGTTGTAAAGAGGATATTTAGATACCTTAAAGGTACACCGGATTATGGATTATGGTATCCTAAGAGTGATGATTTCACCTTGAGTGCTTATACAGATGTTGATTGGGCTGGATGTGTAGATGACTGAAAGAGTGTCAATGGTGGTGCTTTCTTTCTTGGCGGAAGATTAGTTTCATGGTTGAGTAAAAAGCAAGACTCGGTTTCTTTATCCACTACAAAGGTAGAATATATTGTTGCAACATCCTGCTGCACACAGGTTTTGTAGATGAAGCAAACTCTGAAAGATATTGGAGTGATATGTGATGAGCCTATTTCTATTTTTTGTGACAACACAAGTGCAATAAACATTTCAAAGAACCCATTTATGCATTCAAGAACAAAACACATATCTATCAAGTATCATTTCTTGAGAGAAAGTGTTGGAGAATGAAGTTAGATTGGAGTATGTGACAACAAAGGAACAAATTGCAGACATATTTACTAAGGCTCTTTTGAAGGATGATTTTAAGCATCTTAGGGAGAGGTTGGGGGTCATTGGCCCTTTGAACTAGGTGCATCAGTCCAGTGAATTCATAGATTCCTTATTTATCTGGACTAATAAATGGGTCTACTCCGTAGGGGGAGTAGAAAAGGTTTCCATTGTTGCAATATGAGTGTACTCCTAAGGGGGAGTAATCAGAGTTGTTGATCTTTTCCATTGATGTCAAAGGGGGAGAGAAAGTCATGTGAAAAACAGTTGTAGAGGAAGAGAAGGTATTCTTCCAGGATATTGTGTAAAAAAAAAAATTCTTTGATGGTTTTTCACATCATGTGTTGCCATCAGTGACAAAGGGGTAGATTGTTGCAAGTATGAGCAATCCTTTGGTGGTGTTGTCATTAATGTTGTCATTGATGTCAACACAGTTCAGTATGTTGCAGATTGTACATGTATAGATGAAATGCTGCTAAGATGTTGTGAGTACATGGAGCTATCTTGGTATTGCAGATGTGTTGGTTTGATGAGTTTCCAAGTGTTTTTGAGAAAATTAATGAAGAAGAAAAGTCAGAGTGATGAATGTGTTTAGAATGTGCTCTGGTATGTGCTTTGCATTTCTCGTGTTGATCCTATGCTTGTGTGGATCTGAAGGATTGATAATGGTGATTTAGTGGTGATATCTCCTGAGTTTTAGCTTCTTGTTTGATGGTACATGAAAGTTACATTCACCGATAGGTGAACTTTTATGGCAAAGTTGGTCTTTTGTAGACTAGGAGAAATATTTTTGCTCCGTGATCCTTTGTGTTTCGTTTCAAATCTTACAGATCTGGGATATGTCTTGTGAAGGTCTTTCATGTGCTCTAGCAAAGAAGTTTGAAGTTTGGTGATTCGAAAGTCATGTTTCAGTGTTTCAGTATGAGTTTGTACAGTCTGGATGGACTGGTGAAAGGTGTTTAGTGTTTGAAGTTTGTTGTTTTGTTGCAAATGTTTCTGGAAGAATCTGAGATGTATTCTCGTGCATAAGGAAGCATGTTGTGGCGTTCGCGTGTCATCTTCTTGTTGGGAAGCATGTACATCAATGTTATTTTGTGTTTTCATTAGGTTTGGCGACCTGGTGTTTACACTTCATTCAAAGAATAAAATTTAATTAAGGAAGCGTGTGGTTGATTCGAGATATTATTTTTTATCTTGAAAAATGTTTTTATTGGTCCACTCTCATTCCTTTCCACCACAGGAATGTTGAGTCACCGACCTAATTTAAATTTATGAAATGAGGTAATTGTGGCCGACCTTAATGGAGAAAGTTTCTAAGGTTGAGGATGGTGTAAAAGCAAGTCGAATTGTGAAGAGTTGTATGACAGTGTGATGCAAAGTGACGAAAGTGAGCCACAAATCAGAAGAGCAAAAGTGTGTGAGTGAGTGAGTTGTGACAGTAGTTCTTCATTGTGTTGAAGGAAGTGAGCTAAAGGTTTCTGCAATCCTGCAGATGTGTGTTAATTGTTGTGGTGGATCTTTTGTTCTCTTTTGTATCTATAGGCAGTGAGCCTCCTAATTGGATAGTGAGTCCTTTCTGTAGGCAATGAGCCTCTGTACTTGGACAGTGAGTCCTCTTTCGGGCAGTGAGCCCTTGGTAGTGAGCCTCTGTATTCAATTTTATAATCTTTATATTGTGAGTTAACCCTCACCATGGTTTTTTCATTATTGGATTTTCCACATAAAAATATGGTGTTCATTGTGTTGATTTAGTTTATGTTATTCGTGTTTCATGCTCTTACTTAATAACAGAATAG